>JASTWQ010000214.1:0-347001 GCA_035220615.1 Leptothorax acervorum
ACTTTTTTTTTTGTAATATATCCTTTAATACTTTTGTTATACTTGAGTTCTTTACTCTATCCGCTATCGCGCTCTATGATGCAAACGTACAGGAGTTAATTAGGTTTCTTTTAATTACTATTAAGACTATGGTGCACATTGTTATCTTATTTTTTGTGAGATAAAAACCTAATTAGTCTATGTAAACAGATTTAAAATATTATTGGGATAAACAAGCGTATATATATCTACATATTGACGTTTAGTTATATTTTGTATTTATTTGAGAATGTCTGATTTATTTCGCCTAACTTTTATTTTTTCCGCCTGTAAAAAATAAACTTATTAAAAGAAAAAAGTTTTGGTACTCTTGTTTTTGTTTCAAGTGGAAAAAACATTAAAAAGCATAGTTTAAATTTAAAGCATAAATTTATATGTATATACGTATAACCTGCTTGTAAAATATTATAGCTCGTATTATAATATACACATATATAAATATATACATATGCTATAAATGCAACATTCTGGAACTACTAATTTTGTTGATATCTGTGTATTAAATATTTCTTTTGCCACAAAAGTAATCAATGTTTAGAGATCAGATATCAACTTCTATTTACTCTGCGTTACTCTGTTTCTGTTTCTCCTGTTTGATCCTTATATGATTTATAGACTGAAACAATCTTATTTTAATTTCGGTCCAAACCGAAAACGAATATTCAGTTATGTGCGTCAATTTCGGCCGAAACCGAAGACCGAAACTTCCATTTTTAATCCTAGAAAAACCATATGTGTATATATATATATATGTATACGCCACGCACATAATATAGATACATACACTTCTTTATAAATATAATTTAATTATTGAAATAATAATTACAAATATCACAATCCTACTATCACAATTCCATTATCATAACCTGTAGTATGCAATATGGTATCCGTAATATCACAATCATATTATTTTAGTAAGACTTCCATATGCAACCCCCGTCCGATTTTTATCTACTTTTGCAGGCATATAGTACGTAGATACTAAAAGAAGTTGAATAGCACCAGTGACAACTTGCGGAAACGACTATTTCTTAATATTAAAATTTTTATTATTTTGCTACATTTCGGATTTTTTGTTTGCATGTACGCAAGATTGATCCTCTCTTCGCGTGGAAAGTTGAAAACCTGAATCGTATATACAATGCTGTCCAGAGAACCGATCTTTCGCATACGCAGACCAAAAATCCGAAAGCAAAATAATAAAAAATTGAATATTTAAGAAATAAGTAGTCGTTTCCGCAAGTTGTCACTGGTGCTATTCGACTTCTTTTAGTACGTACTACGTGCCTGCAAAAGTAGATAAAAATCGGACGGAAGTTGCATATGGAAGTCTAGCCAAATAAACAGAAACCTAAACCCAACCAAAATTCCGTTTTTTTTGCCGAAACTTGCCGAAACCGAATTTTCAATCATCGGACTCTAATAACTTATGTAATTATTTCATGTGAAGAAAACATATATGCGTATCAGTATTGTTTTGCCGTTATTATATTGTAGACAAAATCAGTAGTTCTGTTGGAAAAACATTAATTATAAATTGATAACATTAAATTAATATTAAGAGCATAGAACTTTAGAAAAGAAATGATTTTTTAAATAAATGGCGGTTGTGTCCCAAGTTAAAATTAAATATCTACTTATGATACAAATTAACATAAACATTGATTAAAGTTAAAAAGGTTTAATTTATGCAATACAACGTAAAAGAATAGGTATTTCTATAGATCTTTGGTTACTTCCCAATTAATTTATTAAAGTTGCTTGTTAAACTTAACGTTATAAGTTCTGATACGGAACCGTTAATTTATGGAATGGTGATAATATTGACATGGAATGTTAATTGTAACGTACATTGTTGTTGCAGGGAGACGATCCACCATCCCTATCGGTGGGTACAGAAGTTAGCGCTAAATACAAGGGTGCCTTCTGCGAAGCAAAATCCGTAAGGTGGTACGGTCGGTGAAATGTCGTGTAACTTACAAACCACAAGGTTTAGGAACTGCTACGGTTGCCGACGATCAAATAAGAGGGACTTTAAGAGTAGGTGCCTCCGTCGAAGTTAAACATGTAGATCGGAAAGAACTTGTGGAAGCTACGATTACAAAAATCCAAGACTGCAGTCAATATACTGTAGTCTTCGATGATGGAGATATTACAACGTTGAGAAGAACCGCGCTTTGTCTGAAAAGTGGACGGCACTTTGCAGAAAGTGAAACGTTGGATCAACTTCCGTTGACTCATCCAGAGCATTTTGGGAACCCTGTAATTGGAGGTAGAAGGGGTAGACGATCAAGGCAAGCACAGTAAGTATTGTGGAGAAATTCGTTCTTAAAAGTTCGAATAATTGTCTAACGTTAGCTATAAATTTTTATGCAACAGGGATGAAAGCAGTGAAGATGAGGACAGTCCACCACGAGGCGCTCGTGACTCGGCTTCCAGCGGAGGTGCGAAGGAAGGAATGGAAACTGAGCCAGAAATTGGTAGAGTGGTTTGTGTGGAACTCGGTGATAAAAAGAAGAAAGACAATTGGTTTCCAGGATTAGTGGTTGCACCTACCGCTCAAGATACAGTAAGAATACGAGTGAGAGACGATTACTTAGTACGCTCGTTTAAAGATGCGAGATAGTAAGTGAGAAATCTTTATTATAAAGTATTGATTGCTATTACATTATCATATTCACATGTGTTGTGCGCGCATTGTCTTTGTATTGTTTGTAAATATTTATATATATATTTTTCTAGTTATACAGTACCCAAGAAGGAAGCTACAGAATTCACGAAAGAATTAGTTAATAAAGTTGAAAACAGTACTTTGAAGGTCGCAGTGGAGAAAGCGCTTTTATTTTTAGAGAAAAATGAATTGCCACCCCATTGGGACAGGGATTCCCTGTTTGGGCATTCCGTTTCTAGTGGAAATAGCGATTATGATGGAGAACTTGACTCAGATGTAAGATTTTTTTTATCTATTTATACTCTCCTTTTTCCTTTTTTTTACATTATACAATGGCTATGCAACGTAACGTGAAATGGAATACGGTTTTTCTAGAGTTCGGACGACGAACCGCGTGAAGAAAAAGATCATTTTGTGGCTCAATTGTATAAATTCATGGATGATCGCGGGACACCTATAAATGTTTGTCCGATGATTGGAACTGAGGATATAGACTTGTATCGGCTTTTCCGAGCGGTCTACAAATTGGGTGGTTACAATCGTGTTACGAATCAGAATCAATGGAAAGCCGTAACACGGCGACTTGGTTTTACGATGCAAAATTCGGTATCTTTGTACAATCTTGTGAAGCAGGCTTATAAGAAGGTCTTACACTCCTTTGAAGATTTTTATAGAAAATTAGGCTGCACCATGGTAAATCATCCACGAGGTAGCATGCGTAAACAACGTCCTGGAAGAAGTCTGATCCGCGACAAAGACAGAAATACTCCTATACCACCGCCAGCACCAGCGCAAGTGAAAAGTGACAAGGATGAAGATGAGAAGAAAGTTGTGGAGGATGAGAAGAAAGAGAAGAAGGAGATTAAGAAGGAACAAATAAAAGAAGAAGAAGTTGTCAAGATAAAAAAGAAAGAAGAATCTGAGGGAAACGGTAGCGGCCAGGAGAGCGATGTAAATGTGGAAGGAGATATCGAATCGTCTAATAATGAAAAATCACAAAAACCGACCACGCAAATTTCTACGTTATCTCCCACTTCGTGCAGTACTACAACTGCATCTTCCAGCCGGGCCAAATCAAAAAGTAAAGAAGATATCAAAAAGAAGGTGATTGAAAAGAAGAAAACAGAGACCAAGAAGCAAGAAAAGAAGGATGAGAAGATCAAGGAAGAAGAAGCCACTAAGACAAGATCTAAGGCAAAAGATGATACTGTGAAAAATAAAGGTGCTTCCGAAGGAAGAGAAACTCGGACACCATCTAGAGAGGCAGACAAGAAAACGATGTCTAAGCAACGACGTTTAACGGATGAAGAATTAAAGAAACGAGGAAGGAAGCGCAAGGAATACGAAACGGAAAAATCGCGTGCGGACGAACAACTTACAGAGATTGCCCCTAGCTACAAAGGTCCCGTCGAGTGTGGTGACAAATTAAAAGTATATTATGGCCCAACGCACGAATCCAAAGTTACTTATGAAGCAAAAGTCATCGAGATAGAGAAGGAAGGTCCAGAACCAATGTACCTTGTACATTATACAGGTTGGAACACCAGATATGACGAGTGGATTAAAGCGTCTAGAATCGCTCAAAATATCACGCAAGCTCAAGGTAGAATAAAGCGCGTCAAAGCAACTCCCAGGCCTCAAACTCCCAGCACGAATTCGTCCAACAACGTCAAGTTAAAAGGTAATTGCAATTCGAGCGCTAATGCATCGCAAAGCCGACGCCGGGCGCAAAGCGTCGCTCCTACTTCTAGCACCGGTCAGTCAGCTTCAACATCTATGAAAGAAGCCAAGAAGGAAGAAAAGGAGAAAGACAAGGAAACAATACAACCAACTAGATCCACTACACCGCTATCTATCGCTAGTTCTAGTTCCAGAACTAAGAGTCCTGCTACGCCCGCCAATAGGCCGACCAGAACAACAAGAAATGCAGAGTTATCTGGAATAGAGCATCGTAGGCGCACCAGAAGAACCTCGGGACACACGGACATATCTGTTGCATCAGAAAGTGAGGATAGTGAGGGTTACGAGTCCGATACCACCGAGCCCGAGCAAACCAAAACCAGATTGAGAGGTATGGAAGAAAGAAAACGGAAGGAAGCGCGAAGTAGAGCAGAAGAGAGAATTAGAACGGATGATGTGACGAGTGATGGTGATGACGATAAAGACAACTTGGATGAACCACGTAAATGTAGGCGTTTAAGAAGAACCCCTGGCAAATCTCAAGGCATTAAATCCGAACCGGATAGCGATCAAGAGGAACAACCAAAGGGCCGAGATTTCGATCTTAATCAAATACGATCTGAATTGAAAGGTTTCGACAAAGCTGTCAAGTTAGAGATAGTCAGGGCGGAGCCTGAAGACGAAGTTAAGCTGGACGAGAAGGAAAACGTGGCCGCGGTCACGGCGTCGCCCAAGTTGGAGAAAACTATCGAGTCTCCGAAGGTGGAAGTTGTCGAAAACGAAAGTGGAAAGCACAGAAGACATATATGAATTTAAAGAACCGGAACCGTTCGAGTTTGAGGTAAGAAATAAGAGAGATACCAACTGCGATAAAGATAAATTGAAGAAGAGAATGTTCGAAGACGAGGCGAAAAGTCCGAAGAAGAAGCAAAAAACGCCGGTTACTGCGACAGTAGCGAAGGAAACGAAATTTGAACCGCCAGAGAACGATTCTCGGAAGAAACCGAGGAAATTGTTTAGCAAGAGGTCTGATGACGCGCACGAAACGGTGACGACTGCTCCTAGCAAATCATTACAGATCGCATCGTGCGAGGACGTTTTAACAAGCTGTGCAAGTCGTCTACGTCATCGTTCAATCAATTGAAATCAACTGTTGCGGAAGAATCGAGCAATAAGGTAACTGGTTTAAATCTTTTGTTCAACGATTTGCCGGCAGACGATGAAGGTACTCGCGACGACTCGGAGGACCGTCTGATAATTTCGGAGACCGAGGTATCGGAGACGGAACAAGAGAACGTGTTTACGTATCAACAAGATATTCAATTCCAAAGCAGCAAATCGTCAGATACGGCGGAATCAAGCAAAAACGAGGCAACCACTATAGTTGAAGCGAAGGAAGAAGCGCCGATGATCAATACGAGCAGTAATAATACACCTGCTAACATTCCGGATCAGAAACAGAACCAAATCAAGTCATTGTCAAGTCAAGTCGGTGCTGGTCAATCGCAGCCAGAATTGAAGATGTTGGATTCGAAGTTGCTCGATATTGTCCCAGTTCCATCGCCGATTGTGACACCGCCAGCTCCCATAAGCGCACGACTGCCGGCGACATCCACGATAGAAGAAAAGTTATCGGCCGCGATGGCGTTTCGAAGCAAAACTAAAGACATCAAGAAGACTTTGGACGAGGAAACACCTTATGTCGTGCGTGTAATCAAGACACTGAAGGAAAAGAAATTAGACACTTCTAATTTTCTGCACAGAGGCAAAGACACGGATTGCGTTATTCCTGCGGCCGAAAAACGCGAATACGAAAAGAACGATGAGAATCTACGCAGAGAAATCATGCGCGTGATAGCTAAACGAAAGAAGAAGAAATATCGAAGCTGAAGAAAGAAGCGGAAGATCTATCGAAGCCGAAGAAATTCTCAGAAGCGAAAGTAGTAGCTGAACGCAAGATCAAATTGCAGGAAGCTACAAGAGACGAAAGTTGGAAAGATGCCGGGTACGAGATGTCTAATAAAAAGCTCGAAGAGGAATATAAAACAACGGATCAAAAAGACAAAGACAAAGTTGAAAATCGTAAAAAACAAATCAACCAAGATATTATAGATTCCACGGATAGCAGTGATTCGGAACAAAGGCTCGTGATAGATAACGAGGAGCCGCAAGATGTTAAAGTATCGACATCTACTTTTGACGTGAAGCTACAAGCGGAATTAGATCGTATAGAAAATACGCAAGAGAGACACGCGAGGTCGCAGGTATTGAAAACTTCACAAACTGTCCATCAGCAGTATGAGCAGGAATCTATGGAGTTCAAGACTGACGCAACACCCATTCTGAAGACAGATGAAGAGGGTGAAACAATGAATTCGCTGCTGTGCGAAGAAGAGATACCTGGCTCGCCTGCTCCACTTTCTGAGAACATCGAACAAGTTAATGTTGGTCCTTCGTGCAGTCCGCCAAAGAATGAAGTCACGGAAAATAGCATAGTGCTGATGGAGATGCCTTTTGCGAGTGCACCGACCTCGAGTCAAAATACAACGAGCAGCAGCACCGTCGCTACTTTCAGTATAGCATTGCCAAAGACCGAAACATCAATGCCAGTTTCGCTACCAATGCAACAGAACGCGTCTTCAAACATGCGACAGTCACAACAGCAGCAGCAACAACAACAGCAACAACACCAGCAACATCATCAACAACAACAGCACATGTTGGCTCTGATACCACCGCAACGACGAGAGAGCAACGAAGCCGCACCGGTGATGGACAATACGCCGCCAACGACGCCCGATTCGAGCCTTTCCAACATTTCGGGCTCGCCTAGGGACGAGAGAACCGGTGGTTCGACGCCGACTTCCGAGGATAACATCAAACTTAATCGCGACAACTCCGAGGCGGACAACGACAGTGCTGGCAAAGGCCTAGGCTTCAGTGAGGACGACACTCTGCCCAACTCCGAAAGTAACTCTGCGGACAAGATTCTTAAGCCACCTGCCAAACGTACAGTTGAGGACATGCAGTCACCCAAGAAACGCAAGAGAAACAGAAAATATTCGGAATGCGGTAGCGGCAATGTTGGTGTCGGCGCCGGCGTCGGTGATGGCATCGGTGTTGGCGTTAGCGTTGATGCTAGCGTTGATATTGGTGTTGACATTGGTGTTGGCGTTGACGTCGGCGTCGGTATCGGTGTCAGCGGTAACAGCAGCACCAGCAGTAATAGCAGCAACAACAGCAGCAGTGGTGGTGGCGGCAATGGCGGTAGCAGTGGCGTCGGCGGTGGCAACGGCGGGGATGGCGGTGGTAGTGGCGGTGGCAGTGGCAATGACAGGGGCAATGTTAGTGGTTGTGGCAGTAATGGTAGCGGCGGCACCATTCCGAAGAAACCTGGCAGACAGAATGGTAGGCATGGCAGATACGGAGCTGGGAGCGATAGCGACGACACTAGTGTTGACTCCAATCTCTGCGGAGTCAACAACACGCCGACAAATCATGCCAGCATCATCACCAACGTTCCTGATCTCAGTACTTACTCGTCGAGATCACCGAGACCAACAAAGTACAATTTTTACGTCGAATTGGGTACGTTAAATAATATATACTTCTCCATTTGTATGATTTTGTCATGTTAAGCATAGTGAAGATCTTTACTCGTCTGATTGTTTTTAATTCTGAGCACAAGAATATTTTCTAAAACTATTCTATATGTTACTATATTATGTTTTCACAGATCCTGAATTGGACGGTAGTCAAAGAATAGCTGTACTACAGCAGAAATTAACTGAATTACGAAAGACGTATAACGCCGTAAAGGTTGAACTTGCTGCTATAGAAAGACGTCGAAAGAAACTAAGGAGGCGAGAACGAGAAGGTACCTGATAATACATAAATCTCTGATAATTGATTTCACACAGGCATTATTTCGTACTTTCTCTCATTAATAGCTCCACATAATTACAATTTTATTTTTATAACATAATATATTGGCTATAATAATTGTTACTCTATTTTTCAGTATACTAATTATTACTAAATGTGAGAGATAATTTCTTGATATTTTTTTATTAATTTATTTATGTTCAAGAAAAGTCATAGATTATAAAATGTTTCTTATTATCATATATACAGGGTGTCCCATTTTAACTTAGACAGCAATATATCTCTGAAACTAAGCTTTATCGGAAAAAATGTTTTAGATGAAAGTAGAGTTTAAGGGGTAACACCACTGTAAAACTCGAAAATGAAGCGTCTTTTAGCGATTTTTTTTTTTGGTGGAAGAAAAAGTAGGAGAATAATTATATTCGAGAATGTTCTTAACTATGTATTGAAGTATTCACACAAATTTTTTTATTGCAAAATAATAAAAAATAGCGGCGCGGGAGCCGTTCCCGCCAGTCTCGTTTAATTTCAGGCGCTCCGCGGCACGCAGTACAAGTGCCGTAAAAATTAATCTGAAACAAAATAAAAAAATTTTCTATAATCTGCATGAGTATATCTAGTGAAAGACGTAGGGGATTTTGAAAATATTAATTTTTGATTAATTGGTGGTCATTTGAATTTAAAGTTCGATTTTTGACCTAAAAAATGGGTATTAATTCGTACATATAAAATCTAAATTTCAACTTATCGAAAATCCGCTACGTCTTTCACTGCGGAATGTTGTTTTAAAGATGTGGTATAAATTTAGAGTGAAAAAAATAAAATTGTTTGAGTTATGCTGCGTGCCGTGAAATTAGCGGGAACGGCTCCCCGCGCCGCTATTTTTTATTATTTTGCAATAAAAAAATTTGTGTGAATACTTCAATACATGGTTAAGAACATTCTCGAATATAATTATCTTCCTACTTTTTCTTCCACCAAAAAAAAAAGATGCTTTATTTTCGAGTTTTACAGTGGTGTTACCCCTTAAAAGGATCTATTTACTGACCGTGTCAGTTTGACCATGGGTGGTGTCTTCAAGGTCAAGATTACCTTAAATTTTTAAATAAAACCCCCTATTTTTATTGCGTATTCTTGTAGCTCTTGTCGAGACGTTTTCAAAACACTATAATAAAGCTCTCTTTCGTTAAGAATTTTTGAATTTCCTTAGATATTTCAAATTTTGTCATAATATTTATAATATAAAACATGAAGTATCTCGTAAAGTATTCACTTTTCGATGACTTTACCTTGATACTTTTATACGTAGAATAATAAGAGGAATTGAATATTAATATTAATTTTTACATTTGCAATTTTGTAAAATTAAATGCGTCTAAAAGTTGCAATCAAAATTTTTGAAATAATTTTTTCAGTTTTTTTTACAACAATCGATTTCTTTTATTATTTTACGTATAAAAGTATCATGGTAAAGTCATCGAAAAGTGAATACTTTGCAAGATATTTCATGTTTTATATAAAAAATATAACAAAATTTGAAATATCTCAGTAAATTCTTAAGGCTCCTGGGCCGTGAGCCGAGAACTCCGCGTTGACGGTGGCGACATTGGTAGAATCGGTAGAAATAAGAACTATAAGGCGAGAAAATAGCCATATTCGTGGAAAGTGACATGTTGACAAGCCTATTTTGTTGTGCGTGCCATTTCCTTATTATTCGCTCTGTACTTGTGCTCAAACGTTTGACGTATTCGTGAAAGTCCGTAAAATTTACCGAAAAGTAAGATTTGCTTGCGGAAGGAACGTTTTCACCTCCTTTCGATAGTCGTAAAACGGCTGTTTTCCCGTATATTCAGGCTTCGTTTTATGGCTGTTTGTTTATTGTCGTAGGAAAAGGATAGTTTTCGGTAAATTTTGGAAGTGTTCTGAAACGATCTAGAGTGATGTTTTATTGAAATGTCTTTTTATTTGAAAATGGCACGCACAACAAAATTGGGTGTTTTCCACGCCTCGATAGTAAGAATTCAATATGGTCGCGGTGACCATCCAGGAGCCTTAACAAAAGAAAGCTTTATTATAGTGTTTTGAAAACGACTCGACAAGGGCTACAAGAATATGCAATAAAATATAGAGGTTTTTATTAAAAAAATTCAAGGTGATCATGACCTGACCTTGGAGATGCCATCCATGGTCGAACTGATAAGGTCAGTAAATAGATCTTTTCAAACCCTACAACTTTTGTCTAAAACATTTTTTTCGATAAAGCTTAGTTTCCGAGATATTTTGCTAAGTTAAAATGGGACACCTGTATATGTTCTACAATATAATAAGTGGCTTTTACATTGAGTTTACATGACTTTATAGATAATGAATAAAAAGATTAAAAATGAACATTTTACATATATATCTATATACATTACGTATATAGGTTGTTAAAAAAGATCTAACATTTTAGGCACGCATAGTATATTGCTCGAATGGAACAAAAAATATCAATAATAGATCGAAAAATTATTCTTTTCTGAGATTGAGCGAGACTTAGGGTATTGATAATATACATATATAGCTATCTTGTTTGCATTTTTTTCATAAATTTATATTATTTCTTACATTTTTTTATAAATCGATTTCTCTTGTTATTTTACGTATAAAAAGTAGATCATCCTATAAGTAATGCGGTCTTTTTCTATATTTGATAAATAAAAATAAACTAGTATTTGAGTAAATTGAATTAATTTTCCAAATAAATAGAAAATGTGCCAATATACGGTTGGGCTGGTTTTTTTCTTTTGTGTTTAATAATATTTCTATATGAATTTATGTACATTTTTCATTTAGCAAACTACGCGCCGATTATTGTCGGTCTTGAAACGCAGTCTCAAGTTGAAGCTAGAATAGTATAATCGCATAATTAAATTGATAATCAATTTAATAATACTGATGCTAATAAATATATTTATTGTTAGAACCACCGTGTAAAGAATATATGTGAAAAATATTATTATTCTGAATATAATTAATATAGAATTTGCAAAATATGGAATTAATTTATAATTATATATTTGTTTTTAATTTTCGTGATTTTCTTTAAATTTTTTAATTAAATTTTGTGTTTGCTTATAAAATTTGGTTTGATTTAAAATAGTCGTTCTTGATACTATAAGCTTATCACATTGCTTATATGGGATGACCTGATATTAAAAGCAGTAGCAAAATCGTCAAGAAGTAAAAGAACAGTAAAATTGTTAACAAATAAATACTTTATAAGATATTTTACATCGTTCTCAGAATATATCGGAATAAAATATCTCTCACAATATAATTTATTTTTCGATTACTTTTATTTTTATGTGTAAAATGATTGAAATCAATTTATGTAAAAAGGCATTATATAACTATGCAAAAATGTAAAGTCGCTTATCAAAATTGAAAATTGCTCCTCTCTTTTTATCTCTCTCTTTTTTGCTCTGATGAGATTAATATATTTCGGCCTGATGTTGATGTTGATTAGACATTTTTATTTTTCAGCACTGGAAGTTACGTACATTCCTAAAATGGATTTTTGTTTTCTAATGTTTTGTATCTCGCATTTCGTTTTTTGCAATAAAAAATTTAAAGATTTGGTATTTATGCATAAAATATATATATATATATATATATATATATATATATATATATATATATATGTATATGAAATGACTCGGGAAGACATCCCCAAACAACATATTAAAAAATCAAGCAAATCGGAGAGGAGGTCCCTTTTATGCATAAATACTAAAGATTTTTTTATATTAGATACAGATATTCCAAATTCATGCAATTCCATTATAGGTAATAGTCATTATAATTTGTCATTCTAATGAGACTGAATTTGTTATAAAAGATATGCACATCATTTTTATATCAACTTTTCACATCGTACACTTATTTTTAACTTGATCTTTGCAAACTTAACACTTTTTACAGGGTTGAAGTTTGATTGTAATCAACCTATTTTGTAATTAACCCAAAACATACCCTTAGTTTCGGTACGTGATGTGTTAGCACATTCTGTTAAGCCGATGCTGACAAACTAACGTAAAAACATTCAATCAAATATAAATATGTCAAATATTTGTAAATTATTATTAATTAAATTATTATTAATCATTATATTATATTAATTATTACATTAATTATAATATTATTATTAATTAATTAAAAAAATAATTTACAAATATTTGACGCATTTATATTTGACGAATGGTTTGCGAGTGAACGCATCGTCTGGAGCCGGCTTTAGGGATGGAAATCCAAGAAATCCAACAAAGGAACAAACAGAAAAACAAAGAAGACGACCAAAAAACACTGTTTGGCGCGGCTTATTAACAATGATTGCTCGATATTATCTTTCAGTAGTCTCAAGGACATTTATCGATCTTTTGGATGCAATCAACATTATGCTTGTTTTTTGAGGACAATTAAAATTTTTTTTTTGGAAAAGAAATAGTGGAATTGACATGCGGATGCAAAAGGTGAATATGCAGTCAAAAACAATACTCAAAATTCTCTTTTGCAAATACATCGTAACCTTCGGATGAAACTTTCTCCCTTGGTAGTCTGATAATGTGAAACAAATTTTTTGTAGATAATATCCTTCGAATCCTAAAAACAAATCAACGTTATCTTGATTCAGGATCGTTGAAAACGCAATTTCTTCACTTTTTGTAATCAAGGAGACTACCAGTCTATACTTTGGTGCTTGATTTCTGGATCATATCGAAAGCATCACTTTTCATCATTAGTTACAATAATTGTTTTGAGGAGTTCTGAGTCGGCGTGGCGGATGAGATGACGGCGCGTCATTTCAGTGCTTCATTCGATGGAAATTTTAGTCGAATCTGCAGCATAACTCCTCCATGTGTTGGAATTTTGAGTCAAAACTGACTGATGAATTGTTTTCTTATTGATACTCAAGTCTTTTTGTCGCCGTAAGGTCGTACTAGATGCTATGCAATTGTGCACTTTTTCAACGAATTTATTCTTGCAAACTAAGAATGGGTCGTTTGACATCCTTCAAGTGTTGACAACTATTCCTGAACTTTGAATGCCATCGGAAAACTTGTCAAAATCAGCGTTGCGTGCCAAATATATTTTTATTAATTTTAAAATAGAATTTCACATTCGTATGATAAACATTTGATCACTTCCATCGCACTAACTTTTGCTACTCTTTGTATGATAAACATCTAAGAGTAACAATTGGTCGGTGATACATGTACTAAAAATTATCATTTGCTAACGAACGTGGACTTCACATAAAAAATTTTCTAAAAATTCAGTCTCACTTATATCCATCTGACATCCAGCTGACAAACTAACGTAAAAACATTCTGTTACAGCGATGAAAGCAGCTAAAGCAGAAATGCAGCAAGCTTGTTCGTGATAGACAGCACTGAAAGATTGTTATTCTTTCTTCGAGTACTAAGTGGGACTATATTCGCGTACTAAGTGGGACTTGTATAAGCACGGTATTATTGGCACGGGCATCATGCAATCACGCCAGCCATCTCATGAGTTTCATGACAATTTTTATGTATGTAATATCACTTAGGTAACATTTAGCCGTCAATCTTTCTTTATTTAAATAAACTGTAGATATAGTCATAAGATTTAATGTAACGAGAAACAATGCGTTTGTCTAAATCGATTTATTCATATATAATATAGTTATTGTACATTATACATATATTCCGTTAATCTTGTAGTCTAAATGTTAAATCTTTAACCTTATTTTGTCATTTCGCATGTTTGGATGCAAAGTACAAATTATCAAAACTGATTATCTTCGCTTTACTTCTCTCCATCATTTCTTTTTTCTTATAAAAAAGGCTGACAATGAGAGAGCGTTATCGATGTGTTACTGTAAAGATATCTTGGGGAACAATTATCTAGCTGTCACTTCCGTTTCTTGAGTATGATTATATCGGTTGTAGTTGAGCTGTTTTCACAAAATGTTGAAGAAAAGACAAGAAGCACAGGAAGGATTATACAGTGATCATACAATTACGTCAAACGCTATGTTTTTTATATTGTAGTAAAAAAGTAAATACTGGAGACTCGCAAAATTTCGTAAAGCATTAGACATTAGTACAATGTATTTCGGATGTGAATATCCACAATTACACGCACGCACGCGCGCGCGCGTGCGCGCTCACACACACACACGCACACACGCACGCACACACACACACACACACACACACACACACACACACACACACATTTTTGTATAACGCGAAATGTTGTACATTAATACGCGTATGAAATAAAACGATTGCTAACTACTAGATAAAAAAGAAAAGTATTTCGTCTAATTTAATTTATATATACAGGGTGTACCGTAAAGACCGGATCTCAACGCTTAAGGGTAGATTCCTGAGATCATTTGGAGACAAAAATCCTAATGCCAAAGGCTGCCAAGTGCCAAATTGTCATCCCGATATTCGTCGGTCTTGCGAACAGTGTACAAAGAAATAAAGTGAATAATAATTTCAATATTTCTATTGAGTTGAGTAAAGTGTGGAAGAGCTGTTTTGACATGCGACGTCCCTGAGTGCGCAAAATTTTGATAAGCACATTAGTGAACTTTAAACCTTTCCCGTTTAAACACTGTAGCAGCCTTGACATTTTGGCATTAGGACTTTTAAATCAATACAAAGGAAATAGCCATACGGTCCAAGCTTGGATCTTAGGCAGCTCAATATAATTATTTTCAATATGTATTTAATACGCGTATTAAATACATATTAAATACATAAGCTTGTATGTATTTAATACAATATGTATTTAATACGCGTATTAAATACATATTAAATACATAAGCTTGGATCTTAGGCAGCTCAATATAATTATTTTCAATATGTATTTAATACGCGTATTAAATACATATTGAAAATAATTATATTGAGCTGCCTAAGATCCAAGCTTGGACCGTATGGCTATTTCCTTTGTATTGATTTATATCTTAACGGTCTTAACATATATTGATTAGGACTTTTGTCTCTAAATGATCTCAGGAATCTACCCTTAAGCGTTGATCCGGTCTTCACGGTACACCCTATATATAACCTTGTAAAGACGATATTATATTTAAAAAACACTAATGTAATTATGTGTTCGATATTGGCTGCAGTTTATTGGGTGGGTTACGCTTTGAAACGTTGCGTCGATTTTTTTCTCTGTTCAATTGAACGCTTCGAAGTATTCATAGCGCTAAGCCATCGACACATGTAAATGAATATATATTAATATGTATTCATTTATATAAATATATAAAAGATACAAGGATGTAAGACATATGTTTTTCCCCTTTTTTTCTTTCATGATCTATAATGCGGTAATTTATCGTGAACGCAACTCAACGATACTATTAGTTTATTGATCCACAATATATTCAGCTCCCGTTGTGCTTTATCATCATTGAAATGTTATATACTCATTAGTATTATATTCCACGTATTGGAGACTTGTCAGAGATGCATTTATATTTGTATTTCAACATACATGAGTCGAAGAGTACTTCAAGTATGAAGAAATTTGACAAATGCAAAAAAAGATGGGACTTAATCGTAAGAAACACATCGCGAAAACGTGAATCAAATGTCGCTAGATGAAGATAAATTTGTAAAAAATATAAATCTAGCCTGAAAAGAGAATGAAGTTTTATAGATATACATTTTCTCTCTTAAGACACATAGGCGCGCACATATTGTACATGTGTATGTGTAAAATTTCATTCTTAGGTACATATAAATATATATTTTTTATAAAAGGTCAATATGAGCTCTATGGAACGTGAGAACGCGATTACACTTAAGTCCGAGGAAAATGATGTCAGGTTTATTTGACATTGTTTTGTACATAGTTTTACATTGCGTGTGTATGAATATATGAGTCAAATTTTAATAGTTTATCGCAATTATCGCACATTCTGACGTAACTGCGCATTTTGATGTATAATGGTTTCAGAAGCATCGCAGAATACGTTTGTCTTGAAAAGATTAGAGGATGCATTTTGACATTAAGAGAAACATCATATTCTTAATAACTTTTATTATATGGGAATGTGTATGTGTTAAATTAAGTAATTCAAAATTGTGCAATGTTTATTATGATAAATCACACTTAAATGTTATATACACTATTTTATACATTTAATATTATTAATCCTTTATTCTTTTTAAAATACATCAACATAATTACATGTAATTGGAGAGCTTTAGAAATATTACTAATAATTTAAAAATAATTCAGTTTATATATTTTTATTTAGAAATATAATATATTTTAATTTAAATATATTATTGTTCAGACTTATGTAACCATTTGATTATGATGCTGTTTACTGTAAAATCTATTTTATAAGAAATTCTAGTTTAATTTGTGAAAAAAGATTAATTTGTAACCAAGGCTGAAAAAATTATATTATTACAAATTGGTGATCCTTATAAATTATGAGAAAATATATATTGTCATAATATGAAATAATAATTAACAGAAGACCTATTACCCTATAATATATTATTAATTCGATAATTTGAATTTATAATAGAATATATCAAGTATTAACAGTCTTGTTTGACAATTTAAATTATCACTTAAAGTGATGAACGTAGCATATGATTGTGATTTCGAACATGTTTACACAACTTTCAACTTTTAGTATATCTTACTATATATTCATTATGATAAACGTTAAAGATGTGATAAATGCGTCCTCGTCTTTTGAAAACAATTATTCTTCCTGTAAATCATATGACATTACATGTGAAATAGTACATAATGATAAGCACAAGGCGAATTTGTGTCGCCAAGCAGATAATATTGTTTCACATAACATTTAACTGTGTCGATGAATAAAAAATAAATCTTATCTTAACAAAAAACAACGTTCTCTCTCGTATCGCATTAGTTGTTACTCCTTCATTTTTATTTACACAAAGTCCGGGATATATACGGGATGTATCGGAAGGTAAAATAAAAATAACGTCACAAGTTATATTTAAGATCTGTTATACATATTATTTATTACATTATAGCAAACAAAAATGAACAGATTAAGATGTAAAAACTTACGCAAAACTACTTGTTAATACAATATGTTATAATTATACAAATATTTAAATGTATGGTACTTTGCACTTATTTGTATTAGAATAATAAGACGACAACTTTTTCAATTATAAACGCGATTAGCATAATGCACCATTAATGACAGACATAATACATAATATACAATATCTCTTTTATCACTTATTCTGTATATCAACGTAGCGAATAACAGAAAATTTTATTGTGAAAATCAATGACTAAAAATGTATGACTTATTTCTTTATATGCAATACAAGTTTCCATATCTTAATTTTACATGCTCTAATTTTCTATGGCTAAGAAATTTCTACATTATACAATATAGTATCGCATAAAGATTGTTTTCCAGGAGTATAATATAATATATCTTTGTACATTAGTAGAATTGATACATTGAAGATACAACAGTATCTCACTAAAGATAGTTAAAGAATCTTATAAAACATTTTTAAAGAAAAAATGTAAGATTCATAAAATAATGTGTATATATATATATATATATATATATATATATATATATATATATATGACTAAGAGATGTATGGGATATCCAGTGTAGCAGAGTAAGATTGTATTGTTATCCAACTGGAACAAACGTACAATATCTCGAAAATAACAAACATAAAATTTAAATTTTGCAAATGAATTTAGTTAGGTCTCCTACATTTTATAACTACACTGTAATTATATATCATTTTAACATAATCAAAATCTGATTTAATCTTGCTGAACCATAAATTGCACATTTATCATTTTTTCATCAGATTTTTATATAATGCGGATCCAAAATAATACTCTTTTTAATGTATCAAAATTCATGATTTGTATTTTCTTATTACTTTGTAGCTTCAGTTTTATATCTAGTTCTATTATCATGCGCGAAGATTCAAAGTATTATATGTACTTAAATACTTATATCTTAAAAGTTAAACATCTTTAATAACTAAAAAGTAAAAAAGCAGATTATTAATATATATATATACATATATATATTTTCATGTTTATAAGAAATCGAGTAGATCTTTGCAGATATATATTCTATTGCATTATAAAATTCTCGAATTTTGAAATTACACAAGTATACTTTGGATACTGCCAGATATCTTATACATCCCTATATGAATATACATATATGCATGTGTGCATATACATACATACACACATGCATATGTGTGTGAATAATTGAATTATATGCATATCTAGATGTGTGTATATACATATACATATATGTATTTTTCGATTATCTCGACATTATTGCGCTTGCCCAGAACATTTTACATTTAAAGTATTACTTTCTCGCAAATTAGTTTCAGCTCATTACCAGTCATGGATCAGCAAGAAAAAACTCAACATGACCTCATATAATTTCTTATACAAATTGCCAATTAATGCTGCCTATATGACATTATGTAAAGAAATATACTCTTCTCTCATTGAATCTTTCTCCACCTTTGACATTTTGTTCCCTCGGAAGATAATAGAGGACATTGGCATTGAACAATTTTCAAGCTTTTTTAATACCGTCAAAGAATACTTGTATGAAACGAGTAACGTAAAATATGTCGAAAGTATCGTGTTACGTAGGAAATGTAACGTCACATAAAGTATTACTTCACCCTCTGTCGTTTCCTTTACACATCTCACTTACTAGTTCAAATAAAATGAAAAATTATATGGGAATTATCCGATCTTGGGGAATGGCGCATTGAGCGAAAGGATATATTATTTTCCATTACACATGTCAACAAGGGGGTGGGCTAGATGTCGGAGCTGTATCTACGGTTGTCGCGGAAGAGGATGCTACAGCAGTCGTCTTATTGTCGGTGTTTAATCTCCGCCTGGTGAACATGATTTGTTCCATTAACTCGTGATGCGCCTCTAATCGTTCAATGCAATGTAAACATGCAGTCTTTGGCAGCGGGTCATTCATGTTTACCTGCAAAAACATACAAAACTGTTTTATTGTAATACTTTCTTATAAATGTCGAATTATATAGATGACAACGTGATTGGCCATGAAAATTATAAACATGAAAAGGGGACAACAACGATGCATATGGTTCTTACAAAATATAATAGGATAATGTCGATGCCCTAGATTTATGAAGTACATTGGGAGATAAAATAAAGTACTTAAGTTTTAAAAGAATCATAGGATACCTACATCCGTTACAGACGAGCAAGGAATCTTTTTTTTTTTTTTTTTTGGTAGATACTTGCATTGCCTCCAGATAAAGATCTATGCAAAGTGGCGGAGGTGGCGATCAATCAAGTTTCATATCAGGCGAAAAATGCCTACCGGTCGCTTGGAGAATCGGGTAAAACGCGCGCGCGGGGTCACGTAGAATTACCGTGATCGGTAGATAGGTGTTTATCTTCTCGGCGAGTTTCATTCTCTCGCCCTCTTCCCCGTATATATGGATCACGAAGCGGTTCATCTTACTGCAGAGCCTGCATATGAACCCCGTGATCACGGCCTTGTCCGTGCTGCCCATTTCCGCGGCGTTGCTCGACGCGCTGCTCTCACAACCCTCCGTACGTTCTCTCCTGCCTCCGATACCGCTGTTGTTGACAGCGCGACTCCTCGCTATCGTAAGTTATAACGAGAGAAAGACAGAAAGAGTGTCGGACGTATACGCTTTTTTACCTGGAGATCTTCTGGAAGTTTGTTTATTGCAGACTCCGCCGAACGCGCCAGCGCGCTCCGAGCGATGCCGATTCCTCCTTCAGTCGGGCTTCAGTGTCGTACGCGCCGTTCATCGGAGCCCCAGTTGCCCCGCTCACAATGATTCTTCATCGTTAGATTATAGTTAGATTATTATTCTGGTATAATTCTTAAATTATCACGGAAAAAATAAAAGAAAGCACGTACGCGCCTTTTTTTCTTGTTGTTTTACTTAATACGAATTTCTTATTGGTATAGATACACTCAATCTTATCGGATATTCTTATCCGCGATACGAGACGTAGAAATTAGAAATGACGAAACGAACAAAAGTGCCGAATAAAACCTATAGAATATATATAAAAATTTATTTCGTTTTCGAAGAATAACCGCTGGCGCTGTAGCGATTCGTTGGAAATTTATGCGTTCAGCAGGGACGCGCGCGTTGCTCCAACAATAAAAAAATCGCTAAACAAACGTATCTTAACTTACAATAATTTGAATATATTAATGTATTAATTCGGTGATACAATAGAAACTTTGCATTTTAATTTCTATGATATCACAGAAAAAATTGCGTTATTTCGAATCGGTGTGTTATGTAACACGCGGTGCGATAGCTAGCACTTTTCACAATTGATGATAATTATAAAGTAATAAGAATTCAATTGTAATACTATAATTATATAATAATATACACACATATAGTATATGCATATTCTATTTACAATGGAACTTAGCAACATAATAAAAGAATAAATAATATAATTATGGTGCTATATATAGATAAAACTTTTGTTATTCGAATTTAATTTCCTATTCGATCTTGTTGAGTGTTGACGAAAGATTGTTATAATTTCTTGGAAATATCGTTAGTTTATTTAACAAAGACAATACTTTTGTTAACGATTTCTTATTAAATGACTGCGTTTCATTTTATAGAAAATTTTCTTTAATAAATAATATTAGATCTGAAGATTAAAATAAATAAATCATATACTATTTGATAAGCTTTAGATATATCTAAAGTAAAATTAAGGGTCCCCAATCTTTTTTTGTCAAGAGGGCCATATAAAAATTTTTATAATGACCGGGAGAGGCCGGGTAAGTTTTAATTATTTTTAAAAATTATATAAAAACAAAATATATTTTAATTATTTTATACAATTTTTTTATGTTATATTTATGATAACGTCGAAATTTCTTGGCGGCCGTATAAAATTTTACGGGAATCGGACACAAAGTAAAAGAAAAAGAGACATATATATTTTTGGATAAGTTCAATTTCACATTTAAAGTCGAAACACCCTTAATTGGAAGCAAGATCAATTAGCTTTTTCCGCAAGTAAACAATCATCGAAACATTGTTATTATATAAGAGATGTGAAAAAAATATTTTAAACAATATACACAGAGAAAGAGAGAGGGGGGGGGGGGTAGGGGAAGGGAGGGAGAAAGAGAGGACAACGCGCGTACGTAACAGATCGCGCGCGCGACCGCTTCCGGGAAAGTGTAAACGGATTTTTAAATCCGCGACGCGCACCGCGCACCGCGATTCAACATGGTGGCGATCAGCTGTCTTCTGTCAATTGACGTTCGCGACGAACGAGCGATAAAATTAATTAGCCCGATCGATGCGGCGTGCGCGCGTAAACGCGCGTTAAACGGTTGATCGTAGTTCGAAGTCGGGGCCACCCGAGCCCGGGCCGTGTGACGGCAACGTGACACGTGGTGTCGTCGTCCCTGGCCGTTTCCTCGTAGCTGACTAGCCTGCCGAAGGTGCGCTAAGCGACGCGACGCGCCTCGGTGAAGTGAGCGGCGGGTGTATGTACGCACAAAAAGCAATGGTAAATATGCAGAATAGTGGCCTCCTTACCGATTTCGTTGAACTTAGGCTTAATCGACGCGTTTTTGCGTGAAACGAAAGAATCTGGCAGAAAAAAGTGTCGCTCTGCCCCGCGAAGCGAGATATTAACAGTTAAAGTTGACGACTATCAGGTTATGAGACCTGTCATACCGACGAGATGTAGCGACTATTAACCATGCCCCTCGGCTACTTGCGCATGCTCTGTTAGCTCTGTGGCCACATGCGCATGCTCCGTGACCGCACGCGCATGCAAAAGTGCGCGAATTTAAAACCTATGTATACTTATAATGCATATCGCTTGACTTTCGATGATGAATATGTCGCAGTCACATGGTGTACACACACACACACGCGGGGGCGGGGGGGGGGGGGGTGCAAGAGTGGGCCTTCGGCCTCCCCTCCCGCACCCCCTCCGCCGATAGGCAGGGTGGACCTCGCTTTACAACTTAGCATAGGTTAGTGACGCGCTTTACAAGTATGCGCTTTGTAAGTTGAAGCACATACAAAGCAAATACTTGTAAAGCGCGTCACTAACCTATGCTAAGTTGAAAAGCGAGGTCCACCCTGCCTACCGGCGGAGAGGGTGCGGGAGGGGGGGTCAAAGGCCCCCCTTGCACCCCCCGAGCGCGCGCGCGCGCGCGCGCGTGTGTGTGTGTACACCATGTGGCTGCGACACATTCATCATCGAAAGTCAAGCAATATGCATTATAAGTATACATAGGTTTTCAATTCGCGCACTTTTGCATACACGTGCGGCTACGGAGCACGCGCATGTGGCCGTAGGGCATGTTCGTGGTCGCTACATCGCGTCGGTATGACAGGTTTCATAGCCTGATAGTCGTCAACTTTAACTGTTAATATCTCGCTTCGCGGGGCAGAGCGACACTTTTTTCTGCCAGATTCTTTCGTTTCACGCAAAAACGCGTCGATTAAGCCTAAGTTCAACGAAATCGGTGAGGAGGCCACTATTCTGCATATTTACCAAAGCAATATGGTGACCGTCCGAGGATAGTCGTGAGCGCATACGGGGGATGTTTAATAATATTTATTATTGTCGGCAACGCACGGGGGTGAAACTCGTAGGAGAAGGGGAGAAACATCATGGCGGCAGCTCCAGGCAGGATCGGGGGTAATGCGCGCGCATATCGTGAGCCGAAGCAAGCCGAACGTCGATCGGGCATGGTCGGCGTCGGAGACTCGGAGAGTACGTTGTCACTTGACGCTACATAATTCTCAATCGCGACCGCTTCCTTGCATTTACTGCGGTCGGCGGTTCATGGATAAGACCAGTGTAGCGAAACACGAGGAGTCAGGTATACGCCTAACGAACAACGCTACATGTCAGAAGACCTTTCACACCATAACCGGCTTGAGTGTGCACAAGAAGCATCACGATCCCGACAAGAAGTTTGATTGCGAAGTGTGCGATCGCGAGTTCAACAGGCTGAACAATCTACAGAGACACATGCTGGTACATCAACATCAAGTACGTATAAGTATTTCACTCGGACTATCTTGTATTTTTCTCAATTTTTACAATCATATTTTCTCTTTAGTTATTACACTTTGCTTTCTTTTTTGATTTTGCCTTATCTCTTTCTTATAATTGCATTCTTTTTGCTGACAATTTTATTTGTGAATATATATATATATATTTGTGTATATATATTTGTGAATCTGTCTTTTAAGTGTGTGAATCTAATTGTATTGTTTAATTTTTCAGACTGCTGCTACCGAAGGCAATACCGAAGGCCCTGAAAGGAAGTAATAAGACCAGTCTAGCGAAACACGAGGAGTCGCACATGCCTGACGAACAACGCAAGTATAACATGTCAGAAGACCTTCCACCACATAACCGACTTGAGTATGCACAAGAAGCATCACAGATGAGCGAGAAAAACCGGTAATGTTAATGTAGTCGTAGAGATTAGTATGTAACATTCTGTGATATGTAGTTTACTCGCGTATAGGATTCGACGATTATAGAGTTGCTTAAGCGTAATACATGCATACAATCAGGCTATTTGCAAGAATATTTCATGTAATATTTCATTTTTTATGTTTGACATAAGTCAAACTTAGAATCAGCTTTTAATAAAATATTTTTGAATAACTACAGCAGTGATTTCTGTAGCAATCATCAATGTGATAATCTAATCGTCTAAGATAGTTTGAAGTTTTTAATACATAAGTATGTTAAAGATAAGAAAAAACCGGTACAGGTAACTTCAGGCCATTACGAAAAAACCAAACAATTTAAATCATTGTGATTTAGTTGCATTTTCTGCTTATTTGCATTTTTAGTTTCTCTTTCATATATTTTGTTTTCGAACTCTTTAATTGTACGGTTTTTTCTTTTTCCCCACTTATTATAGAATCGTATATTCCGTTATGTGTTCTATTATTATAGACTTTATTTGAAATCAAAGTGTATTTATGTTACACACTTTGACATAAAAATGTATTTTATGTTAAACTTTGAAATTGAAATGAAATTATATGTTACACACTTTGAAATAGAAATGTATTTCATGTTATAAATTTTGAAATAAAAATGTATTTTATTTTATATGCAATTAATTTGTTCTTTATTGCGCATTCCCTCATTTAATGACGAAAATAACATTATTTATTAACATATATTATTCTATATTATTTACAGTTCATATAGGCCGTGTTCCGATATACACTGCCAGTATTGAAAATCTATACTTTACGTATAACGTAAATTATAGATTTTCAGTACTGGCAGTGTATTCGGAACACAGCCACAGATATAGAACGTAGTACCAGCTCCAGGCCACTTGGAGCGCATCAATCGCGCGGCGGCGTTTCGTGTTTCCATCGTTACAAAGGAGCTTGCATGCATATGTTCTGTGAGCTTGCACTTCTCATTGTATATGTTCTGTGCGGCAACGTACGTCGGTGAGCGCGAGTGATGAACCTGACGTGACCGAGAGCCTCTCGCTAGGCTAAAGAATCCGGGCACCATGTGCGATGTGTGCGTCGATTTTCACGATCTTCTGCTCTCCTGTAAGTGGATATATTGCACCCATACACACAGTAGCGTTTCTCCCCGATTCTTAACCTATTCGAAGGAATTCGTTCGCCAACGCTCGTCGATGGGTTCCTCCTCGAGGAATCTCCTCGGGGTCGGAAAACGGCCAAGGGCCATCGTCGACGCGACGAGCGCGTTCTGCGTTCTCGCTCTCCCCTTCGAGATCTGTCCCCGCGAGACGCGACTAAGCAGGAACAGCAGGATAGCGTCTTATAACCTTAATATCGTCGACGAGGCTTTTGTTCCAAGACCGCGAGGCCGAGAACGTCGAGACTTGGACGGCACGTTTCTACGTCCCGTATCACTTTCCTGCGGAGATAAATGCAATAAATAATCCCCTCTTACGATCTACCACCAAACGTTATAGCGATTTCATTTCTCATCTTCAATTATGACTCGAGTTTTCGGACAAAAGCGGGGCACGTTTTCTTAGCCACGCGGATCGAACTTTCCGGACAAAGCTCGCGTGGTTCGAGAACTTCTAGTTAGCGTTGTCGAAAATCGCCCACTGGAAATTTTACGATGAGTCCCTTGACACTTCAGCAATTACAACATTTACTGGCGTAAAACGTTTGTCATTTCTGATTTTTTAAAATTTATTCCACAAATTTATGTCTTATAATTTATAATTATAACTTATAATTTATACAAGTTATCCAAGATTATCCATAAAGAAAAACATGATTACGCGAACGGTATCTTAAATTTATTTTTGTTTTAATTTAGATTTACCTTCTAGGCTCTAATACAGTATTTTTTCTAGATGATGAACGTTCATCGAAGGAACAAGATGCATTGGCGACGTTGTATGTATCGGATGTTGACACGACAATGCATTATGTTAACCAGTGGATGCAGAGGTACATTAATTGATCTAATCGATAACTTCAACACCTTTATATATCTTCGCTCGTTAACCCTTCCGCGATGACAAAACTAAACAAGAATTACTACTGTGCTGTAAAATATTTCATAGTTTTCGGTCAGACTTCCTCATGCACAGAAATAAATAATGTGTAACACAATTGTATAACGTAAATTAACACATTTGTTCAGAGTATTATAAATAAGGCCAAGAAACTAAGGAAAGTTGTTTCAACAAGTTGTAACAAGAATGATGCCTATGATATCTCTACATATTTTGTAATAAACATTGGCCTAGTTTACACCGATCTCTTGATACGCGTATCAAATAGTATATTTGAGCTGATCAGCCAATAATCAAACTAATTTACTAGTTATTTACTATTTGAAACGTGTATCAAGTGATCGGTGTAAACTAACCATTTATTGACTTTTATAGTGAAAAGGGTTAAATTTTGTAGTTATCTTTATATGCATTGTTATTATAAACACGTTTTATCATGTAGTGATTGTTCTTACAATTATCTCTTTTTTTTTTCTAGAAAATGTATGTGCTGTTACCGCGAAATTAAAAATTTTGATCGATTTATAAGGCTAACTCAGAGCATCGTTCTCTGTACGCTGCAACAGTTGCAAGCTATACAGCAAAATGAACAGCAGGGAGATGTCGCTAAGGAGACGTCTAAAGATGGGAAGGATGAGGAAGAGAGAAGTAACAAGCGAAAATCCGGCGATAGCGCGGAGCACGCACAAGTGGGAATTCAGGCGAAACAAGTTTGGTCTCAGCACGATAAGAAAAAATTGTTTCTTCTTCTTTCGAAAATTTTTTTACTCAACTTCCCTCTTTATATCGCTATGAAGCACGGGGGTGTGATCAACCCCTTAGCTCCTGTCAAGGTAAAACTTTTTTGTATAGTTTATTTACTCATCTCTGTGTTCTAGATTGATCGATCACACATCGATTGCTTTATACCTTATAGGACGAAGGTGGTTACTGCGAGCCGCACGACCCCGAAATGCCGGCGCCTTTGATCCGCGCGGTATCTATATTTTGCCATCAAGGAGGCTTTAATTTGGTGTCTGCTTGTTTCGACATGGAAAGCACACTGCCTGTTACCCTTGCGCATTCTATGGTTGCGGTTATTTGTAATCTGAAACTTTGGTTGAACTATGCCAGTGTCATTCAACTGTTTATACCATTACGCAGTCGTGTTATGAAATATATGTGCCGTTTGGAGGACAAGGAATTGCGTACTCCGGCTGTTAGAACCATGGCAGGTATGTTTCCAAAGTTAAAAAACATACGTGCATTGTACTCTCGATTCACGTTTGCGAATATATAAACTGATTCATTTCTATTTGAATGCACATGGTGTTTTTTGTGTACATTTAGATTTTATGTGGAGCGCGGTGAAGGATCCGATAGACTCCGTATTACCAAGTTTTGACCGTGATGGGCTTGACTTGGCATTTAAATATTTTACTAGTACAACTCTGACTATGAGGCTGGCTGGCGTAGCTCAAATAAACGCTCACATTACCGCGTCTAATGAGCTCTGCAATAGCGAGACCGTTGCCGAAGTCGAGCAAGTGGGACACGCGCTTGCCGCTTGGCTGACCGAAAATAACATCATAGCTCATATATTCGGACCAAACTTACACGTCGAGGTTATTAAGCAGAGTCACATCATATTAAGTTTTTTGGCTATGGAAGGTAGAATTACACCCTCGGACATGGACACCATGTGGCAAGCTGCGCAGTTGAAGCATTGCGGTCGTCCGGTTTACGATCTGTTGGCACCTTTGGTCAAACATCTGGCTCCTACTCCCGTACTTCACTTGTACTCTTTGCTAGGCAAATTGGAACCTAAGGATCACACGGAGCAGAGCTTGTTTTTAGCATCGGCTTTAATCAAGTTTATTTGGACATCCGGCCGCTCGGCTTATCCAAGAGGTTTGGTAATGAAAAACAGAGACATTTTAAGGAGTACCGGAAGTGCAGTCGGTGGAAGTAGCAGCAGTGATCCAAGTGGCATGGATGGTAGCAGCCCGGAGGACGACGAAGAGGAACCTAGCCCAACGCTATCTGACGGACCGTCACCTAGAAAGCAACCTAGAGGCTACAGCAGCGATGGCGAAGGTATGTAAAACTCGTAAAAACGTTAAATAAAATTTTGATCTCTTTGTTTACATTTTGTTTGCACGCTTGTTGTAGGGCATTATAAAGGAAAGAATTTGACAACCACCACTATCGAATCAAGTCTTAATGATATCGAAGGTCTGAATTCCGACAAGTTTGAATGTAACAGAGAATTGACCAAAGACTCGTTGACAAACGTCATTCGAGATGAGGTAAAGAGCAAGCAGAGCGGATCTGACGCTGAAGCGGACACGGAGAAGTCTAATACGGAGGAAATGTTCGTGCATGAGAAGAAGAAACGAAAAATTCTGCGCAAGCGAAAGAGACCGCAGAAGCGCTCTTTAAGTGCTGTTGAAAAAACCTTGGAAGATATCGTTGGTCAAGATGTTAACATGAAATCGAAAGATTTGCTTGTAGATGGGAAAAGCAGAACGGAAGATATGATGAACAGTAGTCTAGACGCTTTGGCCTTCTTGGAAGAGCCGAAGAGCGTCGACGCGTTAGATCGTGTTAAGCAACAAGCGATGGCTTTAGATCCAAACGAACAGCAAGTTCCAACCACGGCGGCTCTACTGAGACGCAACAAAAATAAATATATGTCTATAGTAGGGTATAACGTGGATCGAGCAGCCGATTCGGCAGATAGTTCGCACGACGAGGATGACAGTGATCTAGCAGGTGCGCTAGCTGCCGCAGATGGCCCTGGAGCGGTGATATTAGAGCGTGCTGGCTTGGTGCATGCGTCTGGTCCTACGTTTTTGCCTTCGGGATTGGACGAGATGCTCTCCGACGAAAAGGGTTGGTACGGCAGCAGAATATCGAACAAAAGTGAAAAGAATATGGCTGACTTCGACGGCGAAGAGAGCGGTTGCGAAGAGGAATTAGCTCAATTAGCCGCGCGTCATCTAACTGCTATTCAAATGCAAGCTTATCACCCTCATCATTCGCACTCGGCCATGACGATTAGAAGATCGGTCTGTCAGCAGTCGCAAGTGCGAACCGCTCGACAAACGGCTACGAGATTGAGTTCGCAGTTTAATTTGGATACAGTTTGCAAGCCGGGTAACACGCTACTGTGGGATCTTCTTCAAGACGATAAAATAGGTCAGTTAGGGGAAGGCCTGGCCTTAGAAGCGGAAAAGGCGCTATGCAGTCTTCTGTGCTTCAACGTCGATCGTTTGATCCCGATGAAGTTTATAGAAGGCTGCTTGGAGAACTTGGCGACAAATCGCTCCGTGGTTGTATCTCTAAGATTATTGCCGAAATTGCTTGCAAGCTTCCAACAATTTGGTGCTATGGACGCGCATACGATTACGACCTGGGCTGATCGTGAGCGCGGCATGATGAAACATTTCTTTAACAATCTGAAAACTTACACCAGTACAGGACCGAAGAGCAATTTATATTCGCATCAAACAGAGATACAAGTTAGATTACAATTTTTGTCATCAATCTTCTCGCCACTGGGTTCACCCGATTGCTTTCGTCTGAATCTAGAACAAGTGGATATATTGTGGCAATGCCTATCGCAGGATCCGGTCTGCGCTGATAAACTTTTCAGTTGGTTGATCAGCGAGGCGATGTCTACGGAGCAGCACGCTTTAGGGATGGACACGCTAAAACATCTGTGTATGCGCAAGTTAACGAGTCTACCACCGGAAACCATTAGTATGACAGGTCTGAATCTGTTCCAACAATTGTACTATTTGGCGCGCCTGACGGCGGCGCACATGGATAGACCGCTCAGGGATATAGATTCAGTGGGCATGGACTTCCTGTGTTGTTGACAGCGCGACTCCTCGCTATCGTAAGTTATAACGAGAGAAAGACAGAAAGAGTGTCGGACGTATACGCTTTTTTACCTGGAGATCTTCTGGAAGTTTGTTTATTGCAGACTCCGCCGAACGCGCCAGCGCGCTCCGAGCGATGCCGATTCCTCCTTCAGTCGGGCTTCAGTGTCGTACGGGCCGTTCACCGGAGCCCCAGTTGCCGCTCACAATGATTCTTCATCGTTAGATTATAGTTAGATTATTATTGCTTTCACGCCATATGGTGTTCCTGCATTCCTTTTACCAAACTCCATCAATTAAAGAGGCATTTGAAAATGATCCAAATATATATTTCTTTTTAAGTAAACTTTTTCATCATATCTTTTCAGCATATTTTGAGCTATAAACAATTCTTTGGATATGCCTAAATGTCAAGAATAAACATAGCTGAACATAATATATAGTCCTTACGTGGATCAGATTAAGCAATACAATGCATCTAGTGTCGATCGAACGAAAGTTTTTCCTTGTACAATTATTATTAAATTATTCTTTTATTTACGCTAATTACGCTCCCAATATTCTTTCTGATCTTATCCTTTGTGTGTGCATATAATATTAAACTAAAATTTATACTAAAAATAAAAAACACTAAAACTGTACACTCATATCGAGTCATATCGTCTATTAATATATAAACTAAATTGCAATATAAACTAAATTACAATATAATTATGAAACGTTAACAAACATGATAAAATATTAATAAAATTAAATTTCCATAAAAACTAATTGAAAACGAATGTAATAAAGAAACAATATGAAAAGAAATACAAACAAAAACAATTTAGGTTTATTTGATATTTTTTGAAGTATTCTGGAATAAATCTTCTGTATCGATATATTTCGAGATATGTGATATTTGATATCAAATATTCTTTATTTATCATCCATTTGAAATAGACAAACGAAAAAGAGATATGTCGATTATAAAAGCTGTAAAATTATATGATTATATACAGCATCAAAATACAATATACTATAAATATACTCGATATCCTGTAAAATTACATTATTTCTTAACTTTTTTATACATTTCTTTAATCTCATTACAAATGTATGGACTACGATTTGACCGTTTAATCGTTTTCAAAAATGATTTTATCACAAGTACGAGCAATCAAATAGTTACAAAAAACTAACTGTTCAACGATAAAATTAAAATTCAAAAAGAACTTATTTAAGGAGAAAATTATTTGATCAAATCAGAATGTAGCTCCAATCGTTTGAGAAAAAGAATAAAAAGAGATGATTCGAATATATTGATCTAATGATGAAAAAAAGAAAATAAAAATGGATAGTTTAACTTTATATGGGGCATTTTATTCCATACCAAATCGACCTGGATCTGACCCTTGACGTCGCGGATTTGGTCAGCGATTTTTTATGTTATTGTTTCAACTCTAAAATGCACTGAGATATTTTTTTAGATTTTTTAAAATAAATTTGATTTACTTATAATTTTTTTAAACAAACGTATCGTTGGCAACAATTTAAAAATCTGAAAAAATTCCAGGGTTGGGAAAGTTACTTTGTAAAAGTATCTAGTTACAGTTACAGTTTTTTTCACTGAAAAAGTAACTAGTTACAGTTACAAGTTACCGACTCTGAAATGTAACATGTTACAGTTACTTAAAAAGTAACGATTCAGTTACTTTTCAGTTCCTTTCTTGCAATAATTGTGTACTACTATTTTAAATATAAGAATCTTATATATTTCAAACTTTTTACTTAATTTATTATGTACTACATACTAACATACTTAATTATGTTACCTTACAATATATAATATAATATTTTGATATGTTTTAATCTTTTAATATAATGTTTAAGTTTAAATATAGGTAAAACATAATATAATTACATTTTTTCAAAATTAATAAAACTTTTAATACAAACTTCTAACTTTTCTTGTAAGGTTTTCAAAACTGGTAAGATATAGTCCATATACATCCCTGACTCACCTTGTAATATATCTAAGGCTTGTGCCAAAGGTTTCCTATTAATCATTAATCCAAACGAAGAAAATGAGAGATATATTCAAATTCACTAAATGTATACATGTTACAATCTGTCTAGAGGCGTACCTGACAATATTTATCCATGAATTTAATTTCGTTTTCTGTTAGTCTTTGCAAATTGCAATGATCCAGACATTGATTAATTTTTTTCAGAATCACTTTTCAAAAGTGTTACCAATTGCAGCATACAATCAAAAGTTGAAAATTCCATCTATTAAAATAAAAGATAAAGATGTAGGAAATTATCATTATTCTAGAAAAAAATACTTATATTTGTATGCAGAGCTAAATAAAAACGCAATAAGAAATAAAAAAATCAATGTCTTTACTAATGTAATTAATATTGAAAGATAAATATGTAACTTATTTAGTCGTAGGATTGGTAATGATAACAGTTGTAATTTCTTTTTGTACCATTGTATCGAAAGGATAATATCTGCGATATTTATATACAAGCCAGCAAACCAAGTAACGTAACTCACATATAAACATCGCAAATATTACCTTTTCAACATTGGTCTAAAAAAAAACGTTACCGACTATCACCAATGTAAGACTTATTTGATCCTAGAGTTTACGAATTTTGGAACGCAGCCCTGAACGTTAAGTTTTATATAAATATTTAAAAATATAAAGTAACTATTAAAGTAACTGTTAAATTAGTTACTAGTTACCAAAAAAATGTAACTAAGTTAAGTTAAAGTTACAGATGGAGAAAAAGGAACGAAGTTAAGTTATAGTTACCAAAAAAAAGTAACTATAACTGTAACTTCGTTACAAGTAACGAGTTACTTCCCAACCCTGAAAAATTCTTAAAAATTCTGTGTCAGATATCAAAATTTTTAAGCCTTGAGCCAGAGTAGGCCGGCGTTCGCTTCTATTTTTCTCGACCTTTTCTCGAAAAAACATTTAAAAAAATTAGAAGCAGAAGTCAGTCCACTGTAGGCTGCATTGCTCGAACATTTTTATATAGGTATAACACAGGATTTTTAAGAATTTTTTCATATTTTTTCGACGAGATTTTTTTATGATTTAAAAAAAAAATCGCGTTGGAAAAATATGAAAAAATTCTCAAAAATCCTGTGTTGTATATAAAAATGTTCAAGCAACAGCCTACAGCTGACTGACTTCTGCTTCTAATTTTAAAAAATTTTTTTTCGAAAAAAGGTCGAAGAAAATAGAAGCGAACGCCTGCTCACTTTGGCTCAAGGCTTAAAAATTTTGATATCTGACAGGATTTTTGAGAATTTTTTCAGATTTTTAAATTGTGGCCAACGATACGTTTGTTTTAAAAAATTGTAAGTAAATCAAATTTATTTAAAAAAATCTAAAAAATCTGAGTGCATTTTAGAGTTGGAACAATAACATAAAAAATTGCCGACCAGATCCGCGAGGTCGAAGGTCAGACCTAGGTCGATTTGGTATGGAATGCCCCATATATATAAATATTTCACAATTATATATTCAGCTTTCTATTAACTTAATCGGTAATAAGTTCAGCCAGCAGAATTGCTTAAATCAAAATTTCTAACTGTTTAATTCCTGTTGTAATTTCCTTAATATCTAATCTTTCTTCCCATGTATCGCAAACAAAAAAGTTAATAATCCGGCCTATTCACGTTGATAAAATATTTTTATATGTATATAGTTTATATGTATAATCAGTATAATATGTATGTTTTTTATATGTATAGTATCACTGGTATGACTTAAGTCAGATCAGACTTAACAATTAAGTTAATCGCCAAGTTAATTGGAGTTTGGTCGAAGTCACCCTCAGTGGGATTCGCATAAAGTTCAATATTTCATAGATGTCCTGCGTATTGTGATATTATGTATGTCATGTATATAACATATGTATACATATACATCATATGCATCTAGGAAGACGTTTAAAAAAGCAGATCGTATATGTGTCATGTGTACGCCCCTGATGACTCGCCATTGCAAGTTGATTGGGAAACAGTTCGAAAAGGATGCGAAGGAATCAGCTGTCACAACAGCGACACACCTAATATGAATGTGAAATTTCTTTATATTATTTTCTCGCTATTCTCTCTCTCTCTCTCTCTCTCTTTCACTCTCTCTGTGTGTGTCTCTCCTCCCCCTCTCTCTCCCCCTACAATCGTATCATTATATATACAGGTACACGTACGTATTTTACATGACAGATGCATAATAATTTAAGTAAATCGACGTTTTTTTGTCTTCTTAAAAAAGGCGCGTACGTGTATTAAGTAAAACAAGAAAGAAAGGCGCGTACGTGCTTTCTTTTATTTTTTTCGTGATAATTTAAGAATTATCACGGAAAAAATAAAAGAAAGCACGTACGCGCCTTTCTTTCTTGTTTTACTTAATACAAATTTCTTATTGGTATAGATACACTCAATCTTATCGGATATTCTTATCCGCGATACGAGACGTAGAAATTAGAAATGACGAAACGAACAAAAGTGCCGAATAAAACCTATAGAATACATATAAAAATTTATTTCGTTTTCGAAGAATAACCGCTGGCGCTGTAACGATTTGTTGGAAATTTATGCGTTCAGCAGGGACGCGCGCGTTGCTCCAACACTAAAAAAATCGCTAAACAAACGTATCTTAACTTACAATAATTCGAATATATTAATGTATTAATTCGGTGATACAATAGAAACTTTGCATTTTAATTTTTATGATATCACACAGAAAAAATTGCGTTATTTCGAATCGCTGTGTTATGTAACACGCGGTGCGATAGCTAGCACTTTTCACAATTGATGATAATTATAATAGTAATAAGAATTAAATTATAATACTATAATTATATAATAATATACACACATATAGTATATGCATATTCTATTTATAATGGAACTTAGCAACATAATAAAAGAATAAATAATATAATTATGGTGCTATATATAGATAAAATTTTTGTTATTCGAATTTAATTTCCTATTCGATCTTGTTGAGTGTTGACGAAAGATTGTTATAATTTCTTGGAAATATCGTTAGTTTATTTAACAAAGACAATACTTTTGTTAACGATTTCTTATTAAATGACTGCGTTTTTTTATAGAAAATTTTCTTTAATAAATAATATTAGATCTGAAGATTAAAATAAATAAATCATATACTATTTGATAAGCTTTAGATTATCTAAAGTAAAATTAAGGGTCCCCAATCTTTTTTTGTCAAGAGGGCCATATAAAAATTTTTATAATGACCGGGAGAGGCCGGGTAAGTTTTAATTATTTTTAAAAATTATATAAAAACAAAATATTTTAATTATTTTATACAATTCTTTTATGTTGTATTTATGATAACGTCGAAATTTCTTGGCGGCCGTATAAAATTTTACGGGAACCGGACACAAAGTAAAAGAAAAAGAGACATATATATTTTTGGATAAGTTCAATTTCACATTTAAAGTCGAAACACCCTTAATTGGAAGCAAGATCAATTAGCTTTTTCCGCAAGTAAACAATCATCGAAACGTTAAGTTATTATATAAGAGATGTGAAAAAAATATTTTAAACAATATACACATCAGAGAAAGAGAGAGGGTTTGGGGGGGGGGGTAGGGGAAGGGAGGGAGAAAGAGAGGACAACGCGCGTACGTAACAGATCGCGCGCGCGACCGCTTCCGGGAAAGTGCAAACGGATTTTTAAATCCGCGACGCGCACCGCGCACCGCGATTCAACATGGTGGCGATCAGCTGTCTTCTGTCAATGACGTTCGCGACGAACGAGCGATAAAATTAATTAGCCCGATCGATGCGGCGTGCGCGCGTAAACGCGCGTTAACGGTTGATCGCAGTTCGAAGTCGGGGGCCGCCCGAGCCCGGGCCGTGCGACGGCAACGTGACACGTGGTGTCGTCGTCCCTGGGCCGTTTCCTCGTAGCTGGACTAGCTGCCGAAGGTGCGCTAAGCGACGCGACGCGCCTCGGTGAAGTGAGCGGCGGGTGTATGTACGCACAGAAAGCAATATGGTGACCGTCCGAGGATAGTCGTGAGCGCATACGGGGGATGTTTAATAATATTTATTATTGTCGGCAACGCGTGCGTCGGTGAGCGCGAGTGATGAACCTGACGTGACCGAGAGCCTCTCGCTAGGCTAAAGTATCCGGGCACCATGTGCGATGTGTGCGTCGATTTTCACGATCTTCTGCTCTCCTGTAAGTGGATTGCGCCCGTACACAGTAGCGTTTCTCCCCGATTCTTAACCTATTCGAACGAATTCGTTCGCCAACGCTCGTCGATGGATTCCTCCTCGAGGAATCTCCTCGGGGTCGGGGAACGTCCAAGGGCCATTGCCGACGCGACGAGCGCGTTCTGCGTTCTCGCTCTCCCCTTCGAGATCTGCCCCCCGCGAGACGCGACTAAGCAGGAGTAGCAGGATAGCGTCTTATAACCTTAATATCGTCGACGAGGCTTTTGTTCCAAGACCGCGAGGCCGTGAACGTCGAGACTTGGACGGCACGTTTCTACGTCCCGTATCACTTTCCTGCGGAGATAAATGCAATAAATAATCCCCTCTTACGATCTACCACCAAACGTTATAGCGATTTCATTTCTCATCTTCAATTATGACGCGAGCTTTCGGACAAAAGCGGGGCTGGGGGCACGTTTTCTTATCCACGCGGATCGAACTTTCCCGACAAAGCTCGCGTGGTTCGAGAACTTCTAGTTAGCGTTGTCGAAAATCGCCCACTGGAAATTTTACGATCAGTCCCTTGATACTTCAGCAATTACAACATTTACTGGCGTAAAACGTTTGTCATTTCTGATTTTTTAAAATTTATTCCACAAATTTATGTCGCGCGAAATACAAGTTATCCAAGATTATCCATAAAGAAAAACATGATTACGCGAACGGTATCTTAAATTTATTTTTGTTTTAATTTAGATTTACCTTCTAGGCTCTAATACAGTATTTTTTCTAGATGATGAACGTTCATCGAAGGAACAAGATGCATTGGCGACGTTGTATGTATCGGATGTTGACACGACAATGCATTATGTTAACCAGTGGATGCAGAGGTACATTAATTGATCTAATCGATAACTTCAACACCTTTATATATCTTCGCTCGTTAACCCTTCCGCGATGACAAAACTAAACAAGAATTACTACTGTGCTGTAAAATATTTCATAGTTTTCGGTCAGACTTCCTCATGCACAGAAATAAATAATGTGTAACACAATTGTATAACGTAAATTAACACATTTGTTCAGAGTATTATAAATAAGGCCAAGAAACTAAGGAAAGTTGTTTCAACAAGTTGTTGTAACAAGAATGATGCCTATGATATCTCTACATATTTTGTAATAAACATTGGCCTAGTTTACACCTATCTCTTGATACGCATATCAAATAGTATATTTGAGCTGATCAGCCAATAATTAAACTAATTTACTAGTTATTTACTATTTAAAACGTGTACCAAGTGATCGGTGTAAACTAACCATTTATTGACTTTTATAGTGAAAAGGGTTAAATTTTGTAGTTATCTTTATATGCATTGTTATTAAACACGTTTAATCATGTAGTGATTGTTCTTACAATTATCTCTTTTTTTTTTTTAGACAATGTATGTGCTGTTACCGCGAAATTAAAAATTTTGATCGATTTATAAGGCTAACTCAGAGCATCGTGCTCTGTACGCTGCAACAGTTGCAAGCTATACAGCAAAATGAACAGCAGGGAGATGTCGCTAAGGAGACGTCTAAAGACGGGAAGGATGAGGAAGAGAGAAGTAACAAGCGAAAATCCGGCGATAGCGCGGAGCACGCACAAGTGGGAATTCAGGCGAAACAAGTTTGGTCTCAGCACGATAAGGAAAAATTGTTTCTTCTTCTTTCGAAAATTTTTTTACTCAACTTCCCTCTTTATATCGCTATGAAGCACGGGGGTGTGATCAACCCCTTAGCTCCTGTCAAGGTAAAACTTTTTTGTATAGTTTATTCACTCATCTCTGTGTTCTAGATTGATCGATCACACATCGATTGCTTTATACCTTATAGGACGAAGGTGGTTACTGCGAGCCGCACGACCCCGAAGTACCGGCGCCTTTGATCCGCGCGGTATCTATATTTTGCCATCAAGGAGGCTTTAATTTGGTGTCTGCTTGTTTCGACATGGAAAGCACACTGCCTGTTACCCTTGCGCATTCTATGGTTGCGGTTATTTGTAATCTGAAACTTTGGTTGAACTATGCCAGTGTCATTCAACTGTTTATACCATTACGCAGTCGTGTTATGAAATATATGTGCCGTTTGGAGGACAAGGAATTGCGTACTCCGGCTGTTAGAACCATGGCAGGTATGTTTCCAAAGTTAAAAAACATACGTGCATTGTACTCTCGATTCACGTTTGCGAATATATAAACTGATTTATTTCTATTTGAATGCACATGGTGTTTTTTTGTGTACATTTAGATTTTATGTGGAGCGCGGTGAAGGATCCGATAGACTCCGTATTACCAAGTTTTGACCGTGATGGGCTTGACTTGGCATTTAAATATTTTACTAGTACAACTCTGACTATGAGGCTGGCTGGCGTAGCTCAAATAAACGCTCACATTACCGCGTCTAATGAGCTCTGCAATAGCGAGACCGTTGCCGAAGTCGAGCAAGTGGGACACGCGCTTGCCGCTTGGCTGACCGAAAATAACATCATAGCTCATATATTCGGACCAAACTTACACGTCGAGGTTATTAAGCAGAGTCACATCATATTAAGTTTTTTGGCTATGGAAGGTAGAATTACACCATCGGACATGGACACCATGTGGCAAGCTGCGCAGTTGAAGCATTGCGGTCGTCCGGTTTACGATCTGTTGGCACCTTTGGTCAAACATCTGGCTCCTACTCCCGTACTTCACTTGTACTCTTTGCTAGGCAAATTGGAACCTAAGGATCACACGGAGCAGAGCTTGTTTTTAGCATCGGCTTTAATCAAGTTTATTTGGACATCCGGCCGCTCGGCTTATCCAAGAGGTTTGGTAATGAAAAACAGAGACATTTTAAGGAGTACCGGAAGTGCAGTCGGTGGAAGTAGCAGCAGTGATCCAAGTGGCATGGATGGTAGCAGCCCGGAGGACGACGAAGAGGAACCTAGCCCAACGCTATCTGACGGACCGTCACCTAGAAAGCAACCTAGAGGCTACAGCAGCGATGGCGAAGGTATGTAAAAACTCGTAAAAACGTTAAATAAAATTTTGATCTCTTTGTTTACATTTTGTTTGCACGCTTGTTGTAGGACATTATAAAGGAAAGAATTTGACAACCACCACCATCGAATCAAGTCTTAATGATATCGAAGGCCTGAATTCCGACAAGTTTGAATGTAATAGAGAATTGACCAAGGACTCGTCGACAAACGTCATTCGAGATGAGGTAAAGAGCAAGCAGAGCGGATCTGACGCTGAAGCGGACACGGAGAAGTCTAATACGGAGGAATTGTTTGTGCATGAGAAGAAGAAACGAAAAATTCTGCGCAAGCGAAAGAGACCGCAGAAGCGCTCTTTAAGTGCTGTTGAAAAAACCTTGGAAGATATCGTTGGTCAAGATGTTAACATGAAATCGAAAGATTTGCTTGTAGATGGGAAAAGCAGAACGGAAGATATGATGAACAGTAGTCTAGACGCTTTGGTCTCCTTGGAAGAGCCGAAGAGCGTCGACGCGTTAGATCGTGTTAAGCAACAAGCGATGGCTTTAGATCCAAACGAACAGCAAGTTCCAACCACGGCGGCTCTACTGAGACGCAACAAAAATAAATATATGTCTATAGTAGGGTATAACGTGGATCGAGCAGCCGATTCGGCAGATAGTTCGCACGACGAGGATGACAGTGATGTAGCAGGTGTGCTAGCTGCCGCAGATGGCCCTGGAGCGGTGATATCAGAGCTTGCTGGCTTGGTGCATGCGTCTGGTCCTACGTTTTTGCCTTCGGGATTGGACGAGATGCTCTCCGACGAAGAGGGTTCGTACAGCAGCAGAATATCGAACAAAAGTGAAAAGAATATGGCTGACTTCGACGGCGAAGAGAGCGGGTGCGAAGAGGAATTAGCTCAATTAGCCGCGCGTCATCTAACTGCTATTCAAATGCAAGCTTATCACCCTCATCATTCGCACTCGGCCATGACGATTAGAAGATCGGTCTGTCAGCAGTCGCAAGTGCGAACCGCTCGACAAACGGCTACGAGATTGAGTTCGCAGTTTAATTTGGATACAGTTTGCAAGCCGGGTAACACGCTACTGTGGGATCTTCTTCAAGACGATAAAATAGGTCAGTTAGGGGAAGGCCTGGCCTTAGAAGCGGAAAAGGCGCTATGCAATCTTCTGTGCTTTAACGTCGATCGTTTGATCCCGATGAAGTTTATAGAAGGCTGCTTGGAGAACTTGGCGACAAATCGCTCCGTGGTTGTATCTCTAAGATTATTGCCGAAATTGCTTGCAAGCTTCCAACAATTTGGTGCTATGGACGCGCATACGATTACGACCTGGGCTGATCGTGAGCGCGGCATGATGAAACATTTCTTTAACAATCTGAAAACTTACACCAGTACAGGACCGAAGAGCAATTTATATTCGCATCAAACAGAGATACAAGTTAGATTACAATTTCTGTCATCAATCTTCTCGCCATTGGGTTCACCCGATTGCTTTCGTCTGAATCTAGAACAAGTGGATATATTGTGGCAATGCCTATCGCAGGATCCGGTCTGCGCTGATGAACTTTTCAGTTGGTTGCTCAGCCAGGCGAAGTCTACGGAGCAGCACGCTTTAGGGATGGACACGCTAAAACATCTGTGTATGCGCAAGTTACCGAGTCTACCACCGGAAACCATTAGTATGACAGGCCTGAATCTGTTCCAACAATTGTGCAATTTGGCGCGCCTGGCCGCGGCGCACATGGATAGACCGCTCAGGGATATAGATTCAGTGGGCATGGACTTCCTGTGGCGGATCGCCCTGAAAGCGAAAAGCACGGACGTCAGTATGGCAGCTATACAATATCTCAATGGCTACTACATGTCACGACAGCTGACACAGGAGGCGGAATTTGTGTCACAATGTATGACGCATCTTGCTGCGGCCAGTGCCGATCTTGAAAGTAACGAGGAGGCTAGTCTACGCTGCATACAGCGCGCTTTGCTCCTGCTGAGGACGCATTTAGAAGCCTTTCGGAAACGCTATGCCTATCACTTGCGTCGCTGGGTGCTGGAGGGAAGAAGTGCCGCCAGCCACGTGGCGATGAACACGTCTGAGAAAGGTCAACAATTAAGGATCTTTGTGCAGCCTGCTGGTATACCGGAGAAGACGAGTTTTACTCTTCTTAACACCGACTATGTAGCGGATTTGCGGGCTGAAGTCGCTAAATGGTGGGACGACATGCAGAACGCTCAAGAGAAATCAGCGGTTTCCACGAATGCCGCTCAAAACGGTGGATCGGTTTTAGGATCGTTGCTTACCGACGGTCCCATCAGGATGATTACCCAAGGTCAGGAATTAACTATCGAATATGATGAGAAGACCTTGCAGGAGATGGGCTTTAAGGATGGACAATTGGTATTTATTTCACCCGGCGCCAGTAGAGGTAATGGTGGCCGTTGCAGCAAACGAGACATGGATTCGCCCTCGTTGTTACCGCCCCCGCCTAGAGAGTCCTTGCCTACTTTGTTGTTACTTCGACCGCAGTATTTCGAGCAGCTGTTTACGCTTATGAGAACACTCAGCGCAATGAGAACGACCGTGAAGGGAGGCCAAGAAATTCCTCATACGAAGGCACAAGTGCTCTCGAGAAGAGTTTGGGACACGCTTACCTTGTTACCCACAAGTCCAACTTTGTTGCGAGGTTTCCAGAAGCTGGGCGAGACTTCTCTTCAGGAATTACTTGATCCGGCGAGTCCGCAGAAGTTGATGTATTCGCTTTACATAGTCGAGTCCTTGAGTCGGCGAGGTGCGACGAATCAGCCATCGCCAAGTAATCCTACTGTGTCGACGACGGCGCATGAAGGCGGCGGCGATGCGGACGACAATCATGACGATAAAGAAAAATATGTGGCTTGGTCCACCTTGTTTGTGCAGTATGGTGGTCTCCGGCATCTTTTTGATATTTTTATGTCAGGTTGCTTGGAACAAGGAGACGGCAGCGAGTGGCAACAGGATTGTCTCGCCAGTCTGCTGAAGCAACTCTGTCATCTCGGCGTCGTAAAAGAAGAAAAGAAACGCAACAAAGCGGACAAACCGTTGCTGGTGCCCAGGCTCAGCGAAGCGATGTTGAGAATGATGAACGTCGACACAGTGATGCCAAGAATAACGAGCATTCTAAACGATGCTTCGTTACCGCTCGATCCGAATCACTACAAAACAGGACTCTTTGGCCGATCTCAAGTGATACATTACGCAATGGCGCTGTTAGTCTGTTGGGTGCACAGCGATCCAGCAGTCAGACAGTATCTGTTCTCGTCGTCTGAGCCGTTTGGAAAAACATGGTTGCGAAGACTGATATTGGAAGATCCGGAGCCGGCAGTGAGACGCGAGGTATGCACTGCTCTATACAGACTATGCTTGGGCAGCACTGGCGCGGAAGACGATAGCTCAGATCAGATGCCAGGACTGATTGTACCCATGTTAAATACCCTGCTGGAACATCTCGTGATCGCCGAAGCTATGCAACCATCTCATCGCAAGCCAGATCTACCGCTGCACTTACACACCGCTTTAGACGAAGGAAAGGAACCCTATGGTCCAGCCTGCAAGGACTATTTTTGGTTGGTGTGTCGTTTGGTGGATTCTCTTCCAGAGGAGGCAATTCGAGAAAGTTCGACAGAAGACACTTCCGGCACAACGATCGATCTCGAGGCGCTGGCCATCCGAGTGATCGACTCCGTGCTTGACAGAGAGCATCTGGAGACACGACATAACACGGTAGAGGACGACGCTCTGGTCGGATTGATCAATCTCACGTGTAACATAATGACGCACAGTCCACCCTGCAAGCAGGGTAAAATTGGTCAGAACTTGTTAGACCAGGTGTTTGATTTCCTGTTCGCTTTACCCAGCCCGCGAAGCAAGCATGTGCCCAAGTGTAAGAGCCAGGCGTCCAGATCGGCAGCTTTCGATCTCTTAGTCGAGTTGGTGAAATCTGCGCCCGACAATTATAGGATACTACACGAGAAGCTGCTCGCCCAGCACCGTCCTGGACCGCACTCCCCGTATCCATGGGACTATTGGCCTCACGATGATGGACGTTCGGATTGCGGCTACGTCGGCCTGACGAATTTGGGCGCGACATGTTACATGGCTAGTTGTATGCAGCATCTGTACATGATGCCACAGGCGCGCGTTTCTATACTGGGCGCCGATTGCAGTCGTGCGAATAAGCACCAGTTGACTTTACGGGAGCTGCAGAGAATGTTCGCTTACTTGTTGGAGTCGGAGAGAAAAGCGTACAATCCGAGAAGCTTTTGTCGCGTATACACGATGAACCACGAGCCGCTCAACACCGGTGAGCAGAAAGACATGGCCGAATTTTTCATCGATCTCGTCTCCAAGTTGGAGGAAATGACGTCCGACTTAAAGACTCTGGTTAAGACACTGTTCTGTGGTGTGATATCCAACAATGTCGTCTCGCTTGATTGCGAGCACGTTAGCAGGACCTTGGAGGAGTTCTATACCGTCCGATGCCAAGTGGCAGATATGCGGAATCTCTATGAGAGTTTGGACGAGGTCACGGTCAAGGATACGCTGGAGGGCGATAACATGTATACGTGCTCGCAATGCGGCAAAAAAGCGCGTGCCGAGAAACGAGCCTGCTTCAAGAAGCTGCCGCATATATTGTGTTTCAATACGATGCGCTACACCTTCAACATGGGCACTATGCTGAAGGAGAAAGTCAACACGCACTTTAGTTTTCCGCTTAGACTGGATATGTCCGGTTACGTGGAGAAGAAGCTCATGCCACAGCACTATCAGGACGAGAAGAAAGCGGCGTCCGAGAAGAGAAAGTCCGAGAACGATGGACATTCCAGGTAGATATGTGTGAACTATTCGAATACGAATTGAATCGAATCGAGTGAGATTCGATTCAAATTCGAAATTCTATGATTCGAACTACTTGAAAATTTTAAATCTAAATGTTTCGAATATGAATCATATATATTGTCAATTTTATAAAATCGTATTTCCTGTTAATAAACAGTACGGGTATGTTAATACGTGCATTTATAATGAGAGTGCATTCAGTATTACAACGTTTATTGAGTGGCTAAGTAGCAGTCAAAAAGTTTATTTCTAATTTTTTATATGCTCTGCGACCTTATCAAAGTGTGAGTAAAAGTTTGAATATACTTAAAAAAAATAGTAAGCTGAGTATTTTGATAATAAAATAAATTATATATTGTTTTATTTTAATTTCTATGTATTTGAAAATTTTATGTAAAATTACATAGAATGTTCAAATACATAGAAATTAAGAAAAAACGATAGATATATAATATATATAATTTATTGTATTATCAATACTCATAGCTTACTATTTTTTTTATTGAATAACATTATTCAATTGAATAATGTTATTGGACACTACATATTGGAGTATTTTAATAATTTATATACCTATGACTTTTTGCATAATTGTTTTAGTTACTATGACATTAAATAAAGTATATTTTATTAGTTTTATAATAAATATTTAAATACGTTTTTCTGCCTTAAAAAGAATTTATATTATATAATCAGTTATAGATATTATTTGTTCGCATTAAAATATTCTGTTATTATCTACGTGTTAAAATTCAATCTAATAATAATTATATTGTTAATTAAAAATTATATTTCAACGATTTGATTCGATTTTATTCGTTCACTTCGATTCGGACGATTTTGTCAATTTAATTTTATTCGAATTTGAAGAAGGAAATGAAATTCGACTTAATTCGATTCGACATAAAAAATCTTTGATTCGCACATCTATAATTTCAGATTGCTGGTGGACGATGTAGAAGAGGAAGAGGAGCATTATCAGTACGATTTGATCGGCGTGACCGTTCATACGGGAACGGCGGACGGCGGACATTATTATAGCTTCATTCGGGATCGCACATCTCCCAATAAGGACAAGTGGTTCCTGTTCAATGACGCCGAGGTTAAACCGTTCGACCCGAATCAGATCGCGGCCGAATGTTTCGGCGGCGAGATGACCAGCAAGACGTACGATTCGGTAACGGACAAGTTTATGGATTTTAGCTTTGAAAAGACCAATTCGGCGTACATGTTGTTTTACGAATGGTGCGCCGATCCCGGCGAGCAGGCGAAAGAGGAAGAAGCGACCGTCTCGAGTCCAGCCACCGACAGTACTGATGGTAATACCGGACGATCTTCGTCGTTTTCGCTAGTGCGCAACAATATGAACAAATTGCCGCCGCTGGAACTCAACAAGGAACTCGAAGACTGGATTTGGCAGGACAACATGCACTTTCTACAAGACAAGAATATATTCGAACACACGTATTTCGGGTTTATGTGGCAAGTATGTGGCTACATACCACAGACCTTACTCTCGATGCAGTCAGATATCACGGAGATGTCCGCGGAGTTATCCACGTCCTTCTTCATGGAGACGTTCATACACGCTAAGGAGAAGCCAACGATGGTGCAATGGGTGGAATTGTTGACAAAGCAGTTTAACGGCTCTGCTGGAGCGTGTGCGAGATTTCTCGAGCGGATGGCCGGCGACTCGTGGTGGCCTATTCAGATTCTAGTCAAGTGCCCTAATCAGATGGTCAGGCAGATGTTTCAACGGCTATGCATTCATGTAATTCAAAGATTACGTGCTACACAGGCACCCTTGTACCTTCTCTGCGACGAAGAGAATGATGTCAACACCGTCGGCACCCGATCCTGCGTCACACGTTTCGTCAGGATGCTGCTGTCACTCATGGAACACGCCAAGCAGCATCTTAAGCATCTCACCGAGTATTTCAGCTTCTTGTACGAGTTTAGCAAAATGGGCGACGACGAAGCTGTTTTTCTAATCAGAGTGCAGGCTATCTCCACAATGGTGAACTTTTATCTCGGGCATAAGACGCACGAGTTTGTCGATGCGGTTAGCGAAGAGGAAGAAGAAGAGGAAATCGTGACCGTGCCTTCGGAAAAGCTCCGACCCGCTTCGCTGGATAAAATGATTACGCTGATAGCGTACCTGGTCGAACGCAGTAGAGGGCAAGATCACAGATTGGCGTTGTCGCCGTCGGACTTAAGTGCCGTAGCGGGCGGCAAAGGTTTCCCTTTTCTGTATCAGCAGACTCGAGACGTTATAAATCTCACTCAGACGAGGAACTTGATTCAGTCGTTGTGCCGTTGGAACGACAGATTGGCGATACACGTTGTCACGATGATATTTCAGGCGATAATGAAGCACACCGACGTGTGCCAGCCGTTCTTCAAGTTGCTAACATTACTGACGGAAAGCTCGGGGTTGAGTGGATTGCCTTGCATGACTCAATTGATTCTCGGTAGAGTCTGGGAAGCGGCGAGAGTTGCTCCACATGGTGCGCTCGAGTGGCTAGCTCTCGCGGTCACGAGAAGCAAACTGGCGCACGCCTGGGTATTGCAAGAGCTCAACACGTGGCTGCAGCATTACCTTCTCGAACACTCCAATCAAAGAGTACGCTCGGCCGCCGCCTTTCTGTTAATATCGTTAGTCCCATCTGCACATTTTAGACAGAGCTACCGTGCCAACCGCAACACGTCGAGAGATTTTCAATTATCGCCCGAAGCAACGTTGATACTGCATCAGATATATACGGCACTCTTGAGACTGCTTCAGCCTGCACGTCATTACATCGACATACAAACTCATGGTACAATGAAGCTCACTGCCTATTTTGCATTGCTCACATACTGCGTGGTCTCTAAGACCGAAAAATTAATGGTGAGTAAATTGGTACACACAAAAAACACACAATAGACTTGTATATAGCTTCAGCAAGAGAGATAAAACTAATAATATGCTTGTTTTACAGTTTGGTCAATATCTTAACGATCTATGGACACTTTTTCATCCGAAACTTTCGGAACCAAGCATTCCGGTGCATCATAATAAGCAAGCAGTACTTTTGTTCTGGTATCACGTCTGCTCTGATTGTCCCGAGAACGTCGCTATGATACTTCACAATCCGCACATAACTAAAAATATAGCATTTAATTACATACTGTGAGTGTTATATTCTTGTCTTTTCCACGCTCTTTGCATTGGTTTGCATATCACGCAGCAACTTTGCATCAGTTTTAAAAATTACATTATTTGTAAGAGAATAATATGCAGTAGCGACATGAGACATTATCTCTAGTCTGCATATTATTCCTAAAGATTGTAATCGAATGCAAAGAGTTAATATTGTCACACATAAAAATGCCTGCCGTTTCTAATGTGTACTTTCTTATTGTTTTTAGAGCTGATCACGAAGATCAGGATGTCGTGATGTTTAACAAAGTTATGCTACCCGCGTACTATGGTCTCTTGAGACTCTGTTGTCAGCAATCACGTACTTTTACGAGGCAATTAGCTGCGCATCAGAATATTCAATGGGCTTTTAAAAACATCACCCCCCATCCTACTCAGTATGCGACTGTAAGCTTTTCATAAATTTAAGCTTTACGTCAGATATGAGCATTATTCGTGTATTAATTTTCGATTCATTAAGGGGTTACATACACCTAGAAGGCCGAAAAACAGGCCTTAATTTTGACATTTTATTCCTGCTAAACGGTTAGTGGGAATTAAATGAAATTTTGTGTGATTATGGATTTATGTTTTGACAATATAAAAATATTTTTTTTATTAAGAAATGGTGACGGAAAGAAAAAATATGGCCGCCGGCACACATCAAGGTTTGAAAAAAACGCATTTTGCGGTGGACATTGTCCCGCCTAAACGATCCATCTGAAACAAAAAAACAAAATGGTGTTTTTAAGCTAACAGTAGTGGTTTGTCGGTGACAATCGCCGATTGTCGATTTTGTCGTTTGTTACAAAATGGCGACGAGTTGAAATTGAAATAATAAAAATATATTTTTCGCCATTTGTAACAACTCGTCGCCATTTTGTAACAAACGACAAAATCGACAATCGGCGATTGTCACCGACAAACCACTACTGTTAGCTTAAAAACACCATTTTGTTTTTTTGTTTCAGATGGATCGTTTAGGCGGGACAATGTCCACCGCAAAATGCGTTTTTTTCAAACCTTGATGTGTGCCGGCGGCCATATTTTTTCTTTCCGTCACCATTTCTTAATAAAAAAAAATATTTTTATATTGTCAAAACATAAATCCATAATCACACCAAATTTTATTTAATTTCCACTACCCGTTTAGCAGAAATAAAATGTCAAAATTATGGCCTGTTTTTCGGCCTTCTAGGTGTATGTAACCCCTTAAGATAAAATTTTACTCCGCCTTTAAATATGATGTATTTCTTTTTTTCTATGCAGGCAGTGGATGAATTATTTAAATTGATGCAATTGTTAGTCGCGAGACATCCTGATCAAACAGAACAGGAAGAGGCAGAGATCGCGTCATTCAGAAGAGGCACGCTGTCCTCTTATTTGCAAGGACTCGATGGTCGTTCATGTTGGGCAACTCTCATTTCTGCTTTTCGGTACGCTAAAATATCAATGACTATTTTAATTATAGAAGACATTAAAAGAGAGGAATAATATATTTAAATATACTCTAGATATAAAATATTGTGATCATATATACATAAAAATCGAAAAAATAGGTGTAACGGCCGTCTGTGCTTTTTTTCTCTTAGAATTCTCATCGAGTCGGATGACGATCGTTTGTACGTTGTATACAACGGTGGCTTGAGCATGGCTCTCGAAGCGTTTCACATGCTACATATCATGTATCACGAGGCGACAGCGTGCCACGTTGCCGGTGATCTGGCCGAGTTGATCGCTATTATCGTTGAACTCGTACGATGCGTTCGTACCGCGAGAGACGGGCCGGACGCTAGAAACATTTTAGCTAATTGCAAGGAATGGCCTGAAATCCTGCGCAAACTGGCGACGCTACTGAACACGTATAACCCGCCGGACATGAGAAATCTGGCCATAGACCTTTTGAAAGAGCTTGTCATGCTCGTTCCTGCCGAAGCAATATTGATCCTAGCACCGTTGCTCTCACACTGCCATGCAGCTCTTCAAGAATCTCACCCCGCTGTCCCACCCGGGCCGTACCTTCCGAGAAGATCCACTCCGCCCGGAAAGATGCCTACGAGACCCGCTAGACCGATGGTGCAAATGGCGGTACCTCACTCTCAACTAGAGGCGTCGAAAGGAGTAGATCCGGAGTATGACAGCGCTCTGCTTGAATTTTACTTACCTTATCACGAGCTGATAGACGTAATGTGCAGATTAGCGATTAATAACGATTGTATGACAGATTCGTTGGTAAATTTGAGCGCTATGCTTGGATTCGAAGGTGAGTACGGTACGAGACAATCGTAATCGTGATCGTGACCCGTCGAATCCTGATTTATTTTATACTTGCAGGTGTACCTTTGCACTTGGCTCTGTTTCCCAGGCTGTGGTTGGACGTGCACGCCGCTACGCACATAGACAGAAAGCACATCGCATCTCTCCTTTGTTCTTCCTACACGGTGGATTACGTGGACGCCGTGTTGCTGGACGAAAGACCGTCGTTGGGAGTACCGGCGATTCATGCCTTCCTCAAAACCTTCTTTCCGAAGCTGGCCAATCACGTGTTGACCGAGCAAACGTGTTTACTCATCGACAATCTGGTCAGTTCGCTGACGACGATGGTGGAGGCAGTGGACGTTGAGGCGTCGGCGCATAGACTAACCGGTGATTTGCGCGCCTTGGCTCTCGTTTATAGTAGTAGCACGAGATTGAAACCGCCCTCCAGTCTGCTACCGGCTCTAGAGACCCTGTTGTCGCGAACTCGGACTATTACGGTGAAGGAGAGCCGTTCGTCGCCGGAAATGGAAACGCCATCCAAAAGACGGAAGTTGTGCAGCGACAGCAAACCGGCAGATGGGGATCTATGTGCGCCAATCAAGGATATCGACACGGAGAACAACATCTCTGAAACAGAGATGGACAAGGCGGACGCGGCAAACGATACGATGTCTTCCGATTCTGGGGACGATAAGGTCGCCGCCGCCGTCAGGCACAAATCAGGCAACGTTCAGGCGGAGGCTATCGCCACTAGCATTAGCGACGCTGTGTCGCCACCGAGTTTGGTCACCACCGCTAACAGTTGTACAAATCAGTTACGTTGCTCGTTGACCAACGTCTCGTGGCTCGAGATGCTAGAGAAGACCATCGTCGATCTTCAAACGATCGTGCAAGTGCAAAGCAAGAATAATTAATTGCGTGTTATTGGTGGAGAACGCAGGCGAGGTGCTCTCTAGACAGCGTAACGTACGGAATTAACGACCAATTCTACGACCTGTAACTGCATGTGATCCTTTACGTCGATAAAATTTAACGGTGTGTCTTCTGCGCTCCTTCGTAATCGGATATAACTTAGTACATATTGTATCGTATGTATGTATCTCGAAATCGCGATTTACTTTCCAAATATAGGAGAATAAGATATTTTCGTTACTCGACATAAGTTACATTCGAATATGAAGTCTGGGAGTCGCGTATCGCCGTCGTATCTGGACTGAATAATTTTCTCATTTTAAACGTTTGTTAGTGCTGTGAGATAGAATTACTCGTCTCTCCTGACAGAAATACGATGCGCGCACTTAACGTGCAATAACGTCGTAAACCATCCAGTATTCGGAAAGCGCAGTTGTGTGGCTTTATTAAATCCTAGGAGTACTTTTAAACACGCTATATATCTCTCAAAAAACTTTGTTGACACTGCTGATCATTTCGACGATTTTGCGCTATACTTGTGTACGAAAGGAATCACAGGGTTTTAAGAAATTATTAAAGTAAACAAATAAGAGTACGTTCAATGGCTGGTAGAAATTTTTTTTTTACGTGTTTATTTCTGATACGCTCGCTCTTTTGTTCATTATGATGTAATACAATGAAGTAGGCATATGTATACATATGTATATCGCGATAAATCAATATTCCATGAAATATCAGTTTTAGACAGAAATGTCCCGACAAATGCGGTATATCAAAACTTTTACTTTAAAAATTATTTTCTACAACTAATATTTTAGTATCAAGCTGTCATATTTTACGTATCTCAACCGATGTACTTCTGTTATTCTTTATCAATAACATAACAGTTTCAGAGAAAATTACTTTGTTAAATTCTTTGTTAAATTTATCAATCTTCCGAGCTGTTTTGCTTCTGATGCAAGAAGAAGTGTTTCTATTTATGCGCGATCGATTGTACATGTTAGGAAAGAGAGGGAAACGAGAGTGTTAAATTTATTAACGCATACGAATAATTACGATTACATAGTTTGAACTTGATAGAGAACTTGATCCATACTGAAGAATCTATAATTCGTACAGAGAGCTTAGAACTATAAGTTCTTAGCGAATTGATAACGTAGGATTATAATGGGGTTTGTTAGCGTATTTATTTATTTTCGATACGGCGCCGATCTCGGTGTTGATACGTGTCGTCTTCACTTCGATCGCTGTTCGCGCCGCCTACTACTTATGCTAACAACAAGCTAAAATCGTCATAGATGCAACCAATTGTTGTTGCAACTTTTCTACAGTCACTCTGGCCGACTTTCTGAAAAATCAAAGACATCTCACATCACGAATGAACAATAAATCGTGAAACGCTTCCACTAAGTGCTAAACCTTCAAGCTAACATATCTATTTCCGATTGAAAATATACTGTGGTCACTTTCAGCCTGTAGCGTTTTCATAATCGTCGAGCTTGCCGATTAAAATGGTACTAAGATAGCACCTCGTCCAATCGTAGTTCTTGATTCTTCATTGCACTCATTGGGTTGTGACGGCAAAAGCGAGAAATTGTGTTGATCATATCATTCGACCGTTATATTACAAGATCATTATTTTACAGGAATGTACTGATTTCCGTGATCCACAATTATACAAATGAGGCCAATAATATATACATATATATAAATCGGTTTTGTCATTCTTAGAAGGCTATATTATAGCTACAAAGAACATTTTTCACATGTATTTATTTTCTCTACTTGTATATTCCTTTACGATAAACAATAAGCGAGGTCTTGGATAGAAGAAACGCACTAAAAATGTATAAATAATAAAATATTTCTGAAATAGATACGCTATACGTTGAGGTAAATTAGTTCTATTTTTTTCCGCTTATCATAATTAACATCAGGTTTTACGAAATAGTCCTACGACAGTCCGACGTGGATTAAGAGCTGTAAAAATTCAGCAGAAAAGCAGAATTCGCGTTTTTGACAGATTCCGTTTGATCCCTATACAGGATATCAAATAATAAGCGGACCACGTCTTAATTGTGGCAGGTAGAGTGGGTTAAACTGAACCAAAAAACTCATGCAATATTGAGAAACTTACAAAACGGTAAAGGACTTTTTGATTCACTTTAACCCGCTGTACCTGCTCACAAGACGTGGTCCACTTATTACCTGACACCCTGCATATACCGTATATTCACGAACTCCGTCATTAGAGTACAAACTTTATTTTATATATATTATACATATGCAATGATGATTAAGGAGACAAATAAAGTTCTAGTGTATTTCGACACCACCGAATGCAAATAAAAAAGCTGATTTATCTCGATTAGTAATTAAGGTAGGAAAAAGATTGACGTAATTTCTCGCTTGTGACGTTATAATATGATCGTCGTAATATCGTACGTAGTATGACTGCAGCTTATTAGGACCGGTTAGGAATTTGAAAAAAAGCTCACGGAGAAGGTATGTGGATACAAGACACCCTGATTGACCGTTCGACTCGGCGTTATTAAGGCGGGATACGATCCGATAAACCACAGGTATTACAAACGTTATTTTCACAATCATCCTCTGTCTAGCATTGTAATAATAAAAAAAAAAAGAATTTTAATGCTTTTGAATCGTAAGATTCGTGGACCAATTCTACAATTTCGTTCCAACGGCCAAGCTTGATTTGAAATTTATATGGTAAACATTTATTATTAACTTAATAATACTTAATTATACTTGAGCTCGAAGATCAGCTGGGATTGAAGCCTCAAAACCTCATCTCAGTAATTATCCCGTGCTGCGTATTTTCGGTATCGCCGGCTTGGTAACACCGGTGCAACCGGGTTGACAGAAAACCTTTTCTGCATTATAATATATACCAACGCTCTCGTCGTTATCTAGATCTACATGTTTCGTAAGCGATCCTGAGCATGCCGCTCATGACCAAGGACACGGACGCACGACGGATAGGCAAACGCTGAAACGCTTCTCCGCTTGACGCAATGTATAACTATCTTGATGTCGCTACATTTCGATTTACTTGTAACAGAAATGAAGAAATCGAAGGAATGTTGGCTCTCAGGGTTAGGCGTTTACGCGTAAAATATAATAAAATCTACATCTACATGCGTACACAATGTAAATTATGTTCAACGTGTCATGTAAACAATGAGTAATCCATGGATCACCGAACATTCATATTTTGTCAGAAACAATCAGAAACAGTCAGAAATATCGGGAATTTACGTTTTGTTTTGCAATTTTATTTTCAGTCACTATATTATTTAGTTTTGGACACAATTTTTAGCATCCGACAAAAAATTGGCTGATCAGATTAGCGTAAAATAATAATATTTCTATATTATTAGTATATTATATACATATATATCTTTTATATCACTGTACAGTCATAAATAGTAATAAATAAATTACAACTGAAATGCATCTAATTGAACCTAATAATCTAAAACTATTTTTTATTTTTTTAGGACTGTGAAAATAAAGTTAAAAAAATTAATCAATCAATCAGTTAATTTATAATAATTCACATTGCTTATATATATTGTTTACATGAAAAAGGTTCACGTAAACATAACGTAAACAATCCATGTAGATGTAATCTTGAAAGTACGATATACATATATGTATGCTGAAAAGGAGTCAAAATTTGCCTTTAAGGGAAATGTTGTACGAAATTGGTTTATCTTTATGTTTTTCGGCCTGCTAAATTAGAATATGAAGTTTAAAATTCTCCAAACCCCGGGAAAAATAGTAAAAATGCAGTTTTTCTGTAGGAAAGCCTCTCGTTATGCAGTAAATAGGTATTTTCTAATAAAAAAATAATATGACGGTAAATATTGACAAAAGGGGACCCAGCCCCGATGACCTTGACCTTGACATATGTTGTCAAGGTCACCCTTCTGAGTGATCTTCAGAAGGTTTTAGCTGTGTCGCTCGTTTTTTATTAAAAAGTTATTAACAAAAGAAGTTTGAAAAATATAGCAGTTATTTTGAGTATTGAAAGGCATAAACGACTAATATGTACGTGGAAATAGTACATGTATGAACGAAGGAAAGTTATTTAAAGTAGCAAATTGTTGCAGTATATTGAATAGTCTTTTTGTTAAAACAGAGAATAGTTGGTATATTGAAAAGTATATATACAATTTTATGTGCTACAAAGCATAAATACAAAGTATTCTCTGCTTTAATCATGGCAAAAGCATGTTAAAGCTTTGTTAAAGCAGATAATAATTGGTTATGAACAAAACAAGGTTTAATGAACACCTTCAATGACCAACTATTATCTGCTTTAACAAAGCGTATAAACTATTAAAATGTATACCAGTTATGGATTAGAAAGTTATAGGTATACATTTTAATAGTTTATACGCTTTGTTAAAGCAGATAATAATTGGTCATTAAACCTTGTTTTGTTAATAATCAACTATCATCTGCTTTAACAAAGCTTTAACATGCTTTTGCCATGATTAAAGCAAAGAATACTTTGTATTTATAGTCCAGTCGAGATAGCATTTGAAATCGAAAAAAGTCCTGGACGTGATTTTTTTCTTTTGTATGTTTTGGAGGGTCATGGGTAGTCTAAATTCGGATTTTCGGGATTCTAACCCTGTAGCGTTAGCCGCCATTTTGATTAGAAGGGTGATTTTGTTTTTATTAAATATCTCGCTTATTTTCAACTTTAGAGTGAAAGTGTTAATAACCAAACTTGTAGAAAATTAAATTCTCTACAATTTTTGTCATTATCTTTTTTCACCTATGATTGATATTTTCGAACTTAAACGCAAAAGCTGGGGGAAATTTTAGTTTTTTTGCAATATATCTCGATTATTTTAAACTTTAGCGTATAAATCGAACTTTACAAGTCGAGATTGTGAGTTGAAAGACTTGAAAGCCTTGCCACTAGACCACACTTTCAACTTACAAATTTTATACTCCAAATCGATCATGCTAATTACACCCGCTCCGATTTACGATTTTTTGAATTAACTTGGTATAATGAAAAACATCTTTTCCACACCACCACGGGGGGGGGGGGGGGGGGGCGCGTTTTCTTTTAGCGTGGTATCCCTTGTAGGCCTAATCCACGCATAAATCCTTGGCTTAAAGTTGTAAATCGGAATTATGCAGTTTTTATACGTTTTGACGATGGTCCAGCCAAATTAACGCGCTATAAACTCTACCCCCGTGGTGGTGTGGAAAAGATTTTTTTCATTATACCAAGTAAATTCAAAAAATCGCAAATCGGAGCGGGTGTAATTAGCATGATTGATTTGGAGTATGAAATTTGTAAGTTGAAAGTGTGGTCTAGTGGCAAGGCTTTCAAGTCTTTCAACTCACAATCTCGACTTGTAAAATTCGATTTATACGCTAAAGTTTAAAATAATCGAGATATATTGCAAAAGAACTAAAATTTCCCCTCGCTTTTGCGTTTAAGTCCGAAAATATCAACCCTAGGGGAAAAAGGATAAGGACCAACTTTGTACAGAATTTCATTCCCTATAACTTTGTTTATTATAGTTTATGCGCTAAAGTTGAAAATAAACGAGATAATGCAATAAAAAAATTTTACCCCCCACTTTTGCGTTTAAGTTCGAAAATATCGATCCTAGGTGAAAAAAGATAAGGACCAAAATTGTAGAGAATTTAATTTTCTACGAGTTTGGTTATTACCACTTTCACTCTAAAGTTGAAAGTAAGCGAGATATTTAATAAAAACGAAATCACCCTTCTAATCAAAATGGCGGTTAACGCTACAGGGTTAGAATCCCAAAAATCCAAATTTAGACTACCCATGACCCCCCGAAACATACAAAAGAAAAAAATCGCGTCCAAGACTTTTTTCGATTTTAGCAACTTTTTCTGTCTATCTCGACTGGACTATTATGCTTTCTAGCTAGCACATAAAATTGTATATATACTTTTCAATATACCAACTGTTCTCTGCTTTAACAAAAAGACTATTGAATATACCAACAATTCGCTGCTTTAAATAACACTGTCCTTCGTTCATACATGTACTATTTCCACATACATATAAGTCGTTTATGCCTTCCAATGCTCAAAATAACTGTTATATTTTTCAAAATTTTTGTTAATAACTTTTTAATAAAAGACGAGCGACGGCTAAAACCTTTTAAATGTTGTTCAGGGTCATGACCTTGACAACATATGTCAAGGTCAAGGTCATCGAGGCTGGGTCCCCTTTTGTCAATATTTACCATAATGACAATTGTGAATGAAAGAGAGGTGTTTTGTTATTGATATTTTTGAGAGAGAGAAAGAAAAAAGAGAAAGAGAAAGTGGGAAGAAGGGGTGCGACCGCTCATTTTCTCTCACCGAAATTTCACATTTTTAGTTCTATATGCTTTGCAGGCGTGCGTTTCCTACTTTTTCTCAATATTCGCTGTAGCATCTCGCATACACATTTTTTACTCTTAAGGATAGTAAGGCGATAAAGTTATAAAGTATATACGAATATAAGTATATTTAATAAATACAATATACTTTACGCGTAATGTGAGAATACAGTGATATACGCAGTATTACGCTAGCTGTGCTCTGACAATGAGTATATGTATAAGAATAATTGAAACAAAACCGTACAATTATTGAACAATAAGAAGTGTTTGTAACCGATAAACTAATATTGATACTGACTAAATATGACCGTGACACACCGTCTAACAAAGGAACGTTTGGAACTATATCCCTCACCGATTTTGATGAGCTTTGGATATGTTGTAGAATAGCGAGAAATAACAGACGTGTTTTTTTTATCGTTCGAAGCATGTTTAGGGGTTGAAACAACCTCTTGAAAAAATTTTTTGTATTTCATTACGAGTGAAAATCTCTGAAATTGTGAGGTATATGAAACATTGCAATGTTTTACACAAAAAGGTTACGGTATTAATAAAAGTGATCTCTGTATTTAGATTTTTTAAAATATCATATTTTTTAACATACCCCCACCCTTCAGTGTTATTTTTGCAAAAATAATATAACTTTTATCATTAGTATTAGTTTGTCGGTTAGAAACTGCAGTTCTTTTTGTTTAATGGTTGTACGGTTTTGTTTTGATTATTCTTACTCAGAACGCAGTAGCGTAAGACTGCACTGAGACAAATATCCATATTTACTCGAAAATTAACAAACGGATATTACCGATCCTTTCCGATCGGAATGACAATGATATCTGATCTAACATTGTCTTTCCGATCGGAATGACAATGATATCCGATCTAAAATTGAATTTTTGATCGGATATCATTGTTATTCCGATCGGAAAGGATCGGTAATATATCGGTAATATCCGTTTGTTAATATATCACTGTTCTCATTGCGCGTAGAGTATTAAATTTAACTTATTAAATATACAATATTCTTATATATTCGTATGTACTCTATCGCGGCCTTACTATATCGGATATCCCCACAGTAAGAAAAGAAAAATGTGTATGCGAGATGCTACAGCAAACATTGAGGAAAATAGGAAACGCAGCGTGAGTCTGCAAAGCATAGAACTATAAAAATGTGGAATTTTGGTGAGAGAAAATAAGCGGTCGCAGCACCCCTCCGCCACTTTCTCTTTCTGTCTATCTTTCTTTCTATCTGATTTCTGTCAAAAATATCAATAAAAGAACACTTTTTTCGTTCACAATTGCCATTTGTTTATTAGAAAACATTTGCTGCAAAACAAAGGCTTTCCTGTAGAAAAACTGCATTTTCAACATTTTCCCTGGGGTTTGGAGAATTTTAAACTTTATATTCGAATTCAGCAGGCCCAAAAACATAAAGATAAACCAATTTCGTATATTTTCTTTACAGAGGCAAATTTTGGCCCGTTTTCAGCATCGTTCTTTACGGCACAACCCTGTTGGCTCTCTCTCTCTCTCTCTCTCTCTCTCTCTCTCTCTCCTCTCTCTCTCTCTCTCTCTCTCTCTCTCTCTCTCTCTCTCTCTCTCTCTCTCTCTCTCTCTCTCTCTCTCTCTCTCTCTATCTCTCTCTCTCTCTCGCTCTCTCGCTCTCTCTCTCTCTCTCTCTCTCTCTCTCTCACTCTCTCACGCTCTCTGTCTCTATCTGTCTCTGCCTTTCCCCAGACGATGCGATCACTTTTATCATTGTATAATCGACAATCGATCTAAGGCCGGTATTCGTAGTCGGATCTTATTTCAAGAGTCAAGACCGTCTTAAGTAATGTCTTAAGACGTTAATACGGCTCTGTGATTGGTTCATAACATCTTAAGATTGTACTTAAGACGGCCTTAAATATAAGATCCGACTATGAATACCGGCCTGAATGCGTCACACATTTACGAACTCGTATGTAATGATGATGAGCTTTAGTCGTGGTACGATCGTGTAATAAACATCATTTATTCTCTTACACAATTTAGTCTCTTATATACGTTTCCTGCGTTTAAGATTAAGCGTAAGGCCCTGCGCACAATAGAGCACACATATTCGAATAAGAATAAATATCAAATATTAGGATATATGTATAAATGTATGTATAGGAATATTCCTATGTAATAAATATTAAATATTAGGATATGTAAATGTATAGGAATATTCTTATATTTATATCTTATATTTTATTCAGAATAATAAATTTCTTTCGCCAGTGAAGAATAACAATTAAAGTAATTTAAATCGACCGTGACTGGCAATATATAACATCTTTCCGATATGAACATTGAAAAACTGTGAGCCAACTTGGTTTGTCGGATTCACACAGCACATTTTCGGATCAATCGTCAAGACATTATTAATTTCGACCATGGGTTTTGGTCAGTTGATGAAATTAATAATGTCTTGACGATTGATCCGAAAATGTGCTGTGTGAATCCGAGAAACCAAGTTGGCTCACAGTTTTTCAATGTTCATATCGGAAAGATGTTATATATTGCCAGTCACGGTCGATTTAAATTACTTTAATTTATATTTTATTATTCATTTTTATTGTGCGCGTTAGGTTAATTAATTATTATTTCTAATTTCGATTCCCAATATTTATTCTTATTCGAATCCTATAATATGTGCTCTACTTTGCGCAGGGGCCTAAGGAAAAGGTGTGTGGCGCAAGCGCGCAAGCAGGATGAATGTATCACGAACAGATCTCTGATTGCGATTAAATTTCACAAACCGAACGTTATATACGATTAATAAATTCTTTGTAATAAAACTAATACGTCGAATCGAGATAAAACTTGATTAATATATTTTAATTATCGCATCAACACGTTATGTACTGTATGCAATGTTTCCACAGCTTTGCGAAAATTTGTCAGTTCAGAGAGCGCCATTTCATTCATCTTTACAACATTATAGATATCTCTATGTGCGCATATGTGCACAAATCCATGGATAAACGCTCAGTTGCTCGGCGTACTTGAAAATTTTGAAGCCGAAAAATTTTATCAATTACACGTTATAGTGTCGTATATATTATGTATAGAGTATCTAAAAATCACTGGGTGTCTTTTCAGCGACGGTTTCTTCGACAATTTAGACTCGACTTGTTTTCTTCAATGAAAATGTCGAGAGAGAAAATGTTTTTGTATATCGTAATTTTTCAGTTGTGGACATCACATGTACCTTTACATGTGTACCTTCACGCTAAATATAAAAAATAAACTATCCGAAATTTCAAAGATTTCAAAGAAATGCAATTTTACTTACACGACTCTCTCATCAGAATTTTCGCGAAGAGCTCTTCTTAATTTTCAGTCGCTCTACAACTTCAAAAATTGTTGATACCTCGACTGCATTCTCGCTAATTAAAAAGGTATTCTTAAATTGACCAAAAGATCTGTCATCGAGAGGACATGTGATGTGATGTGTACGCATTGTATAGGCAATTTCGACTAAATAAAAGGGGAATATAAGCCACGTTTGTCTGTAAAAAAGGTGTATCTGTAAAAGCATTTACAAGTACTGTCACGATTAAACGCGATAATAGCACATTAGCGCCTTAATGCTCTCCACATTGTGATGTCGGTAACTATTTGTAAACGTTGTATGAAAACAAAAAAGCATTTACGACGACATAATTATGAATTGTATAAAAGTATTTGAGCGCGCTGTTGCGATTCTCTTCACTTCCTCGGTCGCGATTCTGCAATGCCCACTTCTCTATCCACGGAACTCTCACCAAAGTCGTCTCGCCAGATTTACATCTTCGAATTTACACGCATCTACAAATATTCTTTTCCGTGTTCATTATCTCATTAAGATGTATAGTTTTTCGAGCAAACAATAATAAAAGCCTCTTCATTTTAAACATGAAATGTCTACTCTGCTATACACCTCACATTAAAAATATAACATGGTTTATATTTTGTATAATTAAATGTAATATAATATGATAAAATACATATTGTAATATAATTAATATAATAAAATGCAAAATGTATAATAAAAATTGCTATGTAGCTTATAAAATATCTTATCAAATGAGAATTATATATGTATATAATAACATAAATTTCACGATTTTTTATGAGGTATACATCAATTACCGATACGTCAGTAAACTTCTAATCAATTAGATATTTAGCATTGGTTACTCCACTGTTACAGAGCTTATTATAAGTTTTGAATTGTGAACAGCCGCGATCAAAAAGATTATTAAAAAATGGACGATGTATAGGGGAACCCGGGGCATAACGGGAACGCTAACAATAAGATTTAATCAAGTTTACAACATATTAAAAATAAATAAATAAACTTTGTTCTGCACTAAAATGAAATGTCGCCTTTAAAAAAAATACAAATTTTACTACAAAAGAATAGTTTGAAAGGACGAAATTACTGTTTCTTAAAAACTTGAGTTAACCTTATTACGGATTTTATGCGGGGTATAATGAGATCCTTCACAAAACTTCCCAGTAAGCAAAATGATAGCAGTCTGTCGGCAGATTGGCAACAGATTTGATCAGAACATGTTAGCATATTGACATCAATTGCGTCCCCATTCGACTCATGTTTTGACAACAGACTCTGCTAACATAATCAGACAGCAGATTGATGGTAGAAATCGAACAGAGTCCGCGCACATAGCCTGAGAGCAGATTGGCGTCAGAAACCGAGCAGGGCCTGCTAACAGAATTTGTTGGCAAATTGGCGGTAGAAATCGAACAGAGTCCGCGCACATAATCTGAGAGCAGATTGGCGTCAGAAACCGAGCAGGGCTTGCTAACAAAATCTGTTGGCAAATTGGCTACACTAGTACAGAAATCGAGCAGATTATGTCCTGGAAAAATATTTTTCAGAATTTCTCATATTATTAATTAATAAATTAATTAATAAATATGTGAAAATTTTAAGCGGATACGTTGTGAATTATTTGCTGAGAGCATAGAGAAAAAAAATTGTGAACAATTAACCGAAGAAGATTATCAAGCACTGTAATCGTATTCGAACCATGAGGCAGCTAGGGACTCGAATCCGTTTCAGCCGTTTACCGCATCCAAGTAGTAATCACACACAACGCTTGCTTGACCTCGATGATCGAATAGATTGGCGGTGATCTCCTAGCTCTAACGCTTCCTTCTTGTACTCACATTGCACACATCCTTAAATCTTTCAAAACCATTGTAATTATATTTACTGGAAAATATTGAAAACAATAGTTAATATAAAACAAAAAATATTAATATAAAATTCGTATATTAACAGATAATATTAAATATTATTATATACAAATTAATATATTTCTAAATAATTTATTGCCTCTCTCATCTTCCTTTTTATGATAAATAATTTATATAAATAAAAATACATTTTAAATATATGTATAAATTTCTTATATAACATTAATAGTCCAGTCATTTGGTGCTAAAAAAGGGGGTTACCTGGAAAGTTTTGATATTTGGCATTTTGATAGATTTTGAGGTGCTCTTTCCGAATTTCAACTTTGCCACCTCGTATCTTTGCCGCTCGCGCCGCCATATTGGAAAAATGGCGCCTAAAAACAGTTTTTTGACAATATCTCCTTTCCGACTCATTCCACGATAAAAACATTAATATACAAAATAAAACTAGAGAAAATTTCCTACAATTTATGTAATAACCTTTTTTTTCGTAAAATTAATAGTTTTGTCATACGAGCGCCGCAAAATGTAGTTCAACACGCGTTTTGGCCTAAAAACTCATTTCCACACCACCTTGAGGTAGAGTAAGCGGCGCGTTTTTTTTACCGTGGTATCCCCAGTAGGCCTAGTCCACATGCAATTCACTATTCTAAAATTTAGCGCATTCTTCTTCGCTTCGCTGTTCTTGATGGACCAGGTGTATTTCGAAAACAAACCAAGGAGCCTTATTGGCAGTGACGGCAATTAAAATATCATCACCGTATTTTTTGAGGAGTTGTGCTTTCACCGTTTTTATGTGTGGACGGTAATCACCTTTAATTTTGGTCATCAGTTCGTCCAGAGAAAACTGACATTCTTCGGAATTCTGCTCGAGATAAGAATAAATGTACTGCATCGCAGTATCGATCTCGTTTGCATACGGACCTCTTCTTTTTACTTCTTCAGTCGGTGGGGCTTGGTACAATTTTTTCATGCACGAATTGTGATATTGTGCATCGGCTGTGACCAAATCATTAACATGCTCGAGACGCTCAACAATCGCTCGACCCCAATCATCATTACGAGCAATGGATTAGCAAAAATAAAACAGTTTACTTTATTAGAAGCCATGGCTCTATAAATGCAAACGACACTGTGAAACGATAGACGTGTACTGATGACTCAGACTAAATATTTCTATTGAGCTCGGCCAGCAGATGTTTTGTAGAAGGAAGAGAAGGGGGCCCGACACAAAGGCGACGCATTTCTTTATACCTGCGAAGGACAGGCCATAGTAAGCCGGTTTGAGCGGCTTCTCGCAAAAATACAACAATGTATGTTGACGACAGATGGCTCGGATAAGCGAGCGGGTCTGTTGAACGCATTGACGACAGATTCACTACAAATATCAAGCAACTTTGCTATTACGAAAGTGTCAGCATTCGTCACGCAAGAATGCAACAGCATCTGTTAGTCAAACATTTCAAAATACACTATATCGACACCACTAGGCAGCGCATGGACAGATAATTTTCTCGTATTTAAAAGACATCCTGCCGCAAATATAAGAAGGATCCCGACGACCCAAAAGGCAAATCCAGTTCGTAACTAGAGGTTCTCTTCGTGCAAGAAGAGAACCAAGAAGCAAAATTATTTTTCAACTAATAAAATTATAATTTTATTAGTTGAAAAATAATTTTGCAATTTGTTAAGGATACTTTAGTATCCTTAACAAATTAATATTTAATACAAGGGTACCGCACATTAATACAAGGATACTTTAGTATCCTTAACAAATCGCATTGCTAGCCATATAATAACTAATAAAATTTGCTCACAATAAGACAGCATAAAATATGCTGTGCCAGCAAATTACTTTTTCTAAACAATACAACAAATTCGCGACATTTGTTAGGACAGATTTGGTCTACGTTTGGTGCCAATCGGCTGCCGCTTTGCAGTAAACAGATCTGTCCTCAATTTGTTGTGTCAATCTGACGTCGTAATGTTGTTGTCAGATTTGCTCTGGTGTTGTCGTCAATTTGACTGCAGAATATGTTCTTAAGATTTCGTTCATATGGAAAGCAATTGCGGATACAGTAGGCCCTGGCTTTGACATTATCGTTTTGCTGGCATTTGTTTCCCTTTTGCCAACATCCCACATCCAAAATGTTGGCTGGGAGGTCATGCGCGCAGGCTCTGCTCGATCTTTGTCGTCAACGTGTTGCCAAGTTATGATGTGTGCAGGCTCTGCGCGGTTTCTGCCGGCAATCTGCTTACATTGCCTGTCAGCAGGCTCTGTCGACAGAACACGAGCTTAATGCGGACACAGATGGCTATGGTTTTGATGTGGGATTCTGATCAAATTTGCTGCCAATCTGCGCGCATCCTGCTAACATTTTGCTTACTGGGGGTGCGTTCGGGAAGACGCTATTAGAGCTATTTAGCGCTACAAGCTGTTCGCGAAACTAGATGGTAGCGCTAGCAAACGCTACCATAACGTCACTAATGGTAGCGTTTTACGTCATAACTGCGCGCTATCAACGCCATTCCTTCCAAGGTAGTGTATTAGTAGCGTTAGCATTTGCAAGGTTTGTGAACGCTCAAAACGTTCATGAATTGCACATGTTTGTCGAACCTTGCAGCCGCCCACTTCGGAATGGCCGCGAGGAGCGTCACGGGGACATTGCATTGATCCCGGTGGACGAGAGGCCCTTCCGGGCAGACAATAGCTGGTAACCCAGAAAGTAGTTATAAGCCCATAAGGCACGGCCAGTTGGCAGTTTTCGTAATATAGATTAGTTATAAGTTATAATTTGTTTCACCTCGCCCAACTCGAGGTTTAATTTTCGTTTGGCTCACGCTAGCAATACAATTCTATTAAGTCAAAGAATGAAAGTTAATCCGCCAATGATTGTTTAAAACAGGAGCTTTTATTAATTCGACGCAATTGGCAATTATCAAATAATTATCGTTTACACAACGTTTCAACCCTGGGGATTGGGTCCTTCTCAAGTGACTAACTGCAATCATTAACATCAGGACACATTTAATAAAAGATCTAACAGTAAAATCAAGGAAAAACAGAGATGTCGTACCTATAAGCTGGCATAGAATTACGCTCTCCCGTGAACATCTAGATTAGGACGATTTTGACCGAAAAAGTCGTGTCAAGCTAAATTGAAAATCCTTTCTATTAAAAGTATAAAAGAGATATAAGAAAAAGTATTAAAAAACAGATAATTACATGTTCAAACTCGCGGAGCACGTTGATGCGAAATTTCATTGTTAACAATTCTATTAGAAGTTGTTTTATTTTGACGCGCGAGAATCGGGCGAGAAATTCGCGCGAATAGGCATGAGCCACACACAATCTCCAGGATGAGTTTACGCGAGGTCAACGATTAGGACCTGGTATCCACTCCGGACGAGTCGGCGTCAACGTACGATAACGCGTTCGCTAACTAGTTGCACAGGGGTTTCCTTCATAGCGAGCTGACGGCAACGGATTCAGAGCAACCTAGTACACGTCCCTAATAGGTCGGCGTCAAAGTGCGACATCGCGTACGAAAGATAGCTATAGGAGACTTATCTCCGAGAACCGACAGTTGTAACACATTGTTTGAGACCTAGGACACACCCCAGGTAGGTCGGCGTCAATGTCCGATGACGCGTTCTAAATCCAAAGCTTATTTCCGAGATGCGATAATGTGAACGCGTTGCGAGGGACCTGGTATACGTCCCAAGCGGGTCGGCGTCAAGCTGCGATAGCGCGTTCGGCAACTAGCGTTGCAGGGGTCATCTCCGAAAAATGACTGCGGGGACGTCCTCTCGAGGACCTAGGACACGGGCCTAGGGGGTCGGCGTCAAAGACGGAGGACTAGAAATGGCCCCAGCCATTTTCTGCAAGGAAGTCGGTTGCCAAAGTGTCGAGGGGCATCCCAAAGAGGGTGCGCATAGGTCGGCGTCAACGTCGGAGAACTAGAATCGTCCACGGGCATTTTCTCCGGGGAAGTCGACCGCCAACGGACTAAGGAGCATCCCCGAGAGGGTGCGCACAGGTCGGCGTCAACCTCCGACCAAAACTTCTAAAAGTGAAAACCTGGTGCAGCGGTGCCGTCTGGGGAGGCCCAATACATGGTACTGGTAGTGGAAATTTCCACGTCGGGGCCCCATGATAAGAGTTACGGGGCACACACGCGTCAACCATGCGAAAACAGCGTGTCGGCATGTGCGAAAACATGCAAAAACGGCTGACGTCAGCGTGGCGTGATCGCGAATATCGAATAACAACCCAAGAGTGGGGATAGCGCGAGTGGTAGGGAGCCACAGCGAGCGACATTGCTCTAGGCAGTCTATCGAATACAGCCGTAGCGTGCGGACGTCTTACGCGCTGTATATTACAACCGGTAACACCCGCGTGATTGCGCGTTAAATTTCTCGTTTAACAATAGCGAGCGGTAAATAGCTACCATCTGTAAAACGACACATTGCGTGCGTAAAGTGAAACCTTGTAACAAATACAACAGTTAACGATTTATAATAAATAATTCGTCTTTAGTGAAAGTCGTGTCTCAAGATTAATTTAACATACTTACCTTCTACTCACCTTGTCCCTCGGCGGTGATACAACGTTGTCCAGCGACTCCTTGGTGGTGCGAGACTCCGGGGAAGTTCATCAGAGGCGACGATCCATCCTGGGCAGGAACCTGAAACAGAAGAAAATAAATTAGTATAGTTAATAATCGAGGCCAGCGGATATCCAATACAGAGAGCGCAGCGACGGTGATGGTCCACTGGGGCATCCACCTATAACACAAAGCGGATATTTAATTATCGTTAATAATATATGCGAGCGGTAACTTGGTATGCGGTAACGCGAGGATCCAGGGGACGCGGCAACAGTAAGCAGCTATCCGGTATGCGGTGAAGCTAGGATCCGGGGAAGCGGCAGCGACGGTAATGATCCATCTGGGATATCCACCTGCAACAGAGGGGAGAAATTACCCTAATTAATATTAGAGATTATATCTCGAGCACACCTTCTCGGTAGTTATAGGTGAAACCGAGTGGCGACCGTGATTTTGGAAGTGATAATGCGTCTCCCACACTCTCAAACGGCCACGTCCGGCTACAGTAACAGGGGTGCGAGAAACGCAAGCTACGCAACTGTGGACCGACACACACGTGAAGAAGAACCTGCGGGGCTGAGGATTCCCTGAGCGTCGTGCTACGACATCCCGGTGACACGAGGAGGTCGGCGAGAATAGCACGTGCACTCGAAATTTTCTTCAAACATGGCGACCGTGACAGGACACGTATACCGTGTCTGCATTGCGTAGTGAATATTCTTCAAATACAGTGCGCGTGAAATACGGCACACCAAGCCACTAAAGAACTATCGCGACCGCGAATCAAAGTCCGACAAGGTGTTATAACAACGTGCGCGAAAAGTGCGAAATCGTGCGGCGACACATAGCCGAAGCGGTATAACCATTCGTACGAAAAGCGTACGAACGCGTAGTGCGCGACAAAGGACACGGCCGATAACAATCAGAGCGACAAAGCACCAAGTGCGTGAAGCACACCGGGTGCAACAGTGCATCGTGACACAGGTCACAATCAATAGCAATCAGTGCGATAAAGCAGCAAGTGCGTACAGCACAGAGGATACGCGAGCGTATCGTGACAAAGGTCACAACACATAGCAGTTAGTGCGACACAGCAGCAAGTGCGTGTAGCACAGCGGATGCGCAAGTGCACCGCAAGTGAAGTGCGGACATCCGAGAGACCGAGAAGACGTACCGAGACGTCAATACAACGTGCGACAAACGAACGCAAGGTCGCAGCGCGCGCGCACGCGACCTTCACAAACGCGTTGAAACCTCGTACGGACGGGCGAGGGCGAACTCGAGTTTCGGACGGTGTAACCGACAACGGTCACTATAGGGCCGAAAGCGAGAGCAAGAGGAAGGACGACGTGCGTTAGAGCAGGGCGCATGGCGACGGTAGGTCGAACGCCGCCAAGAGTGCACACGAGATCACAGGGATCAGTGCGAGACGAGCGGGACAATCGACAGGAAGATACGGAGGATCCAGAGTTCCATGAGCTAGATCTACTAACCGTGAACGCGGAGACCGATCGAATAGAAGCCATCAATCTCAGCAGAGAGAGGACGATGGAAAACATAACGGAGAACGAACAGCGATTGCTGTTGCAAATTCAACATTTGACGGCGGAGCTAGAAGAGATGCGGACGGTGCAAGCGAGGCGTAATACCGTCACATCACCAAATGCGGAGCGCGGTCCGGCGGGCCGGAGTGCCGCAGAACAAACGGGCGAGCGCGCGTATAGTGGCGTGAACGCGCACGAGAAGCACATGGAGATGGTCCCATTGCAAGCTCGACTGCCGAGAGAAGGATGGATTAAAAGTCCCTTCGATAAATTGTCATACAAGGGCAAATCGGACAAGCAAAATCCGATTAGATTTTTCGAGAAATTTGAGAATCTCGCGAGATACGAAGGCGTATCCGAAGAAGAGCAACTCTTCTACTTTGGCAAGTGCATGAAAGGAGCTGAGAGTCAGTGGCACGAGCTTCAGTATGCGGAAGATATCTTCGATATCAAAGAAAAATTTAAGCAGCACTTTTGGGGCTGCCAAGCGCAGATGCGCTTCAGACAGCAAGTCTATTTCGGCAGATACAAGCCGGGAGAAGCATCCATGACGGAGTATGCACTAGACATGGCGAGGCAAGCCAAGACGTTAGTCCCGCCGATGACGGACGAAGAAGTTGTTCAAACACTCAGAGAACACTTCGACAGCGACATCGCGCGTGAACTACGGCCCTCAGTAGTGCGAAACGTAAACGAGATGATCAGCATGTTAGACACCCTCGAGAACGAGAGGGAGACTAGAAGAATGCGCACAGATGCGCGCAAAACGGCGGACAAGCCGACAAGTCGCATGGATTACGGCCCAGAGCGATCCACCAACCGGAACCCATACGCGAGGAACGATGGACGTCAAGACAATTTTGCCAGACGCGACGCGACGAGAATATCGCCGCAAACAAAGTCGACCAGTTGGCGAAAGGCGGACTCACCCGCGATGAAGCAACGAGGAAGAGTGGACATCGGCGAGGAGCCGGACAGCGATGACAGCCAGGGGAAGGCAAAAGTTACCCGATACACGAGAGATAAAGATAACTATCCCAAAAAAGAGATAATTACGAAAGGATATCAAAAAGAGAGAGAAGAGAAGCCACGCCGAGACGACCGCGGGAGAAAACTCGCGGCGATAACGGCGAAGGGTGATATGAGCAAAGCGGAAGAAGAAGACGGAGAGGAAAGTGACATTTCCGACGCGAGCAACAAGGAATGCTGCATAATAACGCAGGCGTCAGATGAGAAAACCCAGTCTGACGGGGAGCCCGTTAAAACCACGAATGACGGGGACGAACCAGTGAACATAATCCGAACAAGAGAGATCATCGAGGATATCGACCACGATATGGCTGAGGCCCAGCGAAAGGAGGTCAAGGCCGCGGATATACCAATGATCGAGCTCGAGTTCGGAAAGTGCAAGATCAAGGCCTTGGTGGATACAGGGTCACAAATAACGGCAATCACACGAGAACTTTACCAAAGACTCATCAACTCGGGCGAGGAGATGGTGACGTTACCAATTAAGCGATTCCGCTTGAGAGGAGCATTCGCGGAGAAAGGGACGTCAGTGACCAGCAAAGTTAAATTGATCGGACAATACAAAGGGGAAAATTTCTCGCACGAATACTATATCGTGGAGACCCTAGCATTCGATATGGTGCTGGGAATTGATTTCCATGTCAAGCACCGCATGTTGTTGGAGTGCGACGAGGAGATCAAAGTGCAGTTCCGGAAATCACACAAAGTCATTGGAGAACTAAACCTAATCACGTTGGAAGCAGCGGAAGAGGGGCTCCGAGAGATTATCGAGAAACACGCTAAGGTGTTTGACGGGCAGATCGGAAGGGTAACACACTATCGGCACGAGATCAAGATGAATTCGACAAGGCCATACAAGAAAAAGACGTACCCGATACCTGAGATCCATATGGACCGCGTAAGGACATACTTGCAAGAATTGGAGCGCAAGGGAATAATCGCGAAACGGGCCACCCAGTACATAAACCCATTGGTGGTGGTGGTAAGGAAGAACGGGGACATCCGTCTATGTCTGGATGCTAGGGAGCTGAACAAGAATATGACGAACGACCACGCCCAGCCGCCGACGATTGAGGAAGTGTTCCGGCGCATCGGGAGGAAGAAATACTTCACCACCCTAGACGTGACAAATGCATTCTGGCAAATACCGCTGGAAAAGGAATCACAGCAATATACTGGATTCCTATTTGACGGTCAGACATACGTCTTTAAACGTATGCCGTTCGGGCTTAAGACGGCTGGCGCATCCTTCACAAGGGCAATGGATGGAGCCGTGGAGCCGAAAGACTTTATCATCAAATACCTGGACGACGTGCTCATAGCGTCTGATACCCTGGAAGAGCACCTGGAGCATATCGACTGGGTACTCGGAAAATTAGAAAGTGCCGGGTTTAAATTAAACCGCGATAAATGTGAGTTCATGCAGGAGGAAATCAAGTTCCTAGGACATACATTTAATGAGATAAAGGCGGAAATTAACGAAGAGACCCGCAGGGCGATTGCGGATTTCGAGCGGCCCAGAAACAAAAAGCAGATACAATCATTCCTGGGCCTAGTAAACTGGGACCGGCGCTTCATCAAGAACTTGGCACGGCTTACCAAACCGCTTGAAGAACTACTCAAGCAGGGAACCAAGTTCGAATGGCTAGCGGAACAGCAGAACGCGTTTAACAACATTAAAACGGCGTTCAAGGAAGCCCCGGACTTATACCTGATCCGGCCCGGATATAAGTTCGGAATCTACGTAGACGCAGCCCGATCCGGGCTGGGAGCCCGCCTGTACCAATACCAGGAAGAGTCGGAGAAGAAGGAGACGGTGGGATACGTGAGTCGCAGCCTCAAGGGAGCCGAGATTAACTACACAGTTACAGAACTTGAGTGCCTGGCGTTGGTGTGGGCGCTCAGAAAGTGGTACACGCTGTTGTTGGGGCGACACGTGAAAGTCCATACGGACCACCAAGCACTCGAATTCCTCAGCACGTGCGTGCAGAACAACGGGAGAATAGCCCGATGGTTTGCGTTCCTCCAGGAATTCGAACTGGAGATCACGCACCTGCCGGGGAAGGAGAACAAGATCGCGGACACCCTGTCACGAAGAGGAGCAACCGGGGACGCCAATGCCGAGGACAAACGGATAGCCCTTATCCACAATGTGGGGGAAGGGGCGGAGACGACACCCTGGGTCGACATCATCCAGAGGGCGCAAAACGCCGACGAATCATTGCAGGAAGCGTTGACGGAAGATCCACAAAACGTCTACGTGAGAGAGGGCATCGTGCGAATCAAATACCCCGACGGGGACCGGGTCGCATTGCCGAGGAATGCAGTGTGGAGAATCACCCAAGAGGCACACAAGCTGCTGATCCATTTTGGCACGGACAAGATACTCGACTTCCTACAGCGTCACTTTCACGGACCAAATTTTGCACGAGTAGCAAGGGACGTTGTGGCATCATGCGACGTGTGCCAAGCCACAAAGTACTACACCAGAGCTACGGTGGGGAGCCAATATTATGAGCTGCCGGACACACCGGGTGACACCCTATCAGTGGACATATTCGGACCCTTACCGAGAACGGCAAGGGGAGAAAAATATGTGCTGGTAGTGATGGACCAGTTCTCCAAATACGTAAAGTTATACCCAATGAAGGACCAAAAACTCGACACAATTATGCAAGTGCTAGAGAGTGAGTTCTTCGCGGAAATCGGGATCCCGCGAACGATCCTTACGGACAATGGAGGCCAGTTCTTGACGGAGAGATGGCGTCAGTTCGCCCACGACAAAGGATTTGAGGTACGCCGAACATCGCCTTATAACCCGCAGTCTAATCCCGTGGAACGAGTGATGCGGGAGCTAGGGCGTGTCGTGAGGACATATGCGAGTGACCGGCAATACACATGGCATCGGATAATACCCCGAGCAGAGAGGGTGATTAATAACACCACTCACGCTTCAACAGGCTACACGCCACGTGAGCTGAATGACGGGGAGGCAGGCAGCCTGGAAATCGATCCACGATTGTTGCCGCTGGTAACGGAAGAAATCCCTTGGGAAGACAAGATCGAGGAGGCCCGAGGAAAGCTGAGGGAGGCCGCAGCAAAACGGAAAAGACAAGGCGATAAACACGGCACAGCCGAATATCAGCCAGGCCAGGAGATATGGATCAAGCTGCATCGTCGATCCGATGCGTCGAGGAGGCTAACAAAGAAGATACATCTTGTGTTCGAGGGGCCATACCGGATACAACGCATTATCCGGCCAAATGCTTATCTCGTCGAGGACCTCGAGGGACGGGCAATGGGCGTCTTCAACGCGAGGCAGCTCAAACCGAACCGAAGAGCAAGGCTCCAGGAGGGAGTCGAGGACGCAGGCAGAATGCCTGTGGATGACGGGGAGCAAAACAACGACATCGACATGGAACCAATCACCGATGATGAAGAACGTGAGGGGGACATCGATGTGGAGCGAATAACAAGTGACGACGACGCAGAAGATGATGCCGGGGTGCGACAGACCGAGGATGACGGGGAGCCTGCCGGACCAATCGGAGACCCGGGGGATGAAGAGAACATAGAGAGCGCTAACGAGATCGACGTAGTCAACGCGATACGAGCGAGGACTCACCGAAGTAGAGTCGGCCGCAAAAGGAAGCTAAGCCCGGCGCCAGACGAAACATCTAGCACAGGGCTGACGGGGAGAATGCAGCCGCCCACTTCGGAATGGCCGCGAGGAGCGCCACGGGGACATTGTATTGATCCCGGTGGACGAGAGGCCCTTCCGGGCAGACAATAGCTGGTAACCCAGAAAGTAGTTATAAGCCCATAAGGCACGGCCAGTTGGCAGTTTTCATAATATAGATTAGTTATAAGTTATAATTCGTTTCACCTCGCCCAACTCGAGGTTTAATTTTCGTTTGGCTCACGCTAGCAATACAATTCTATTAGAAGTTGTTTTATTTTGACGCGCGAGAATCGGGCGAGAAATTCGCGCGAATAGGCATGAGCCACACACAATCTCCAGGATGAGTTTACGCGAGGTCAACGATTAGGACCTGGTACCCACTCCGGACGAGTCGGCGTCAACGTACGATAACGCGTTCGCTAACTAGTTGCACAGGGGTTTCCTTCATAGCGAGCTGACGGCAACGGATTCAGAGCAACCTAGTACACGTCCCTAATAGGTCGGCGTCAAAGTGCGACATCGCGTACGAAAAATAGCTATAGGAGACTTATCTCCGAGAACCGACAGTTGTAACACATTGTTTGAGACCTAGGACACACCCCAGGTAGGTCGGCGTCAATGTCCGATGACGCGTTCTAAATCCAAAGCTTATTTCCGAGATGCGATAATGTGAACGCGTTGCGAGGGACCTGGTATACGTCCCAAGCGGGTCGGCGTCAAGCTGCGATAGCGCGTTCGGCAACTAGCGTTGCAGGGGTCATCTCCGAAAAATGACTGCGGGGACGTCCTCTCGAGGACCTAGGACACGGGCCTAGGGGGTCGGCGTCAAAGACGGAGGACTAGAAATGGCCCCAGCCATTTTCTGCAGGGAAGTCGGTTGCCAAAGTGTCGAGGGGCATCCCAAAGAGGGTGCGCATAGGTCGGCGTCAACGTCGGAGAACTAGAATCGTCCACGGGCATTTTCTCCGGGGAAGTCGACCGCCAACGGACTAAGGAGCCATCCCCGAGAGGGTGCGCACAGGTCGGCGTCAACCTCCGACCAAAACTTCTAAAAGTGAAAACCTGGTGCAGCGGTGCCGTCTGGGGAGGCCCAATACATGGTACTGGTAGTGGAAATTTCCACGTCGGGGCCTCACGATAAGAGTTACGGGGCACACACGCGTCAACCATGCGAAAACAGCGTGTCGGCATGTGCGAAAACATGCAAAAACGGCTGACGTCAGCGTGGCGTGATCGCGAATATCGAATAACAACCCAAGAGTGGGGATAGCGCGAGTGGTAGGGAGCCACAGCGAGCGACATTGCTCTAGGCAGTCTATCGGATACAGCCGTAGCGTGCGGACGTCTTACGCGCTGTATATTACAACCGGTAACACCCGCGTGATTGCGCGTTAAATTTCTCGTTTAACAATAGCGAGCGGTAAATAGCTACCATCTGTAAAACGACACATTGCGTGCATGAAGTGAAACCTTGTAACAAATACAACAGTTAACGATTTATAATAAATAATTCGTCTTTAGTGAAAGTCGTGTCTCAAGATTAATTTAACATACTTACCTTCTACTCACCTTGTCCCTCGGCGGTGATACAACGTTGTCCAGCGACTCCTTGGTGGTGCGAGACTCCGGGGAAGTTCATCAGCGGCGACGATCCATCCTGGGCAGGAACCTGAAACAGAAGAAAATAAATTAGTATAGTTAATAATCGAGGCCAGCGGATATCCGATACGGAGAGCGCAGCGACGGTGATGGTCCACTGGGGCATCCACCTATAACACAAAGCGGATATTTAATTATCGTTAATAATATATGCGAGCGGTAACTTGGTATGCGGTAACGCGAGGATCCAGGGGACGCGGCAACAGTAAGCAGCTATCCGGTATGCGGTGAAGCTAGGATCCGGGGAAGCGGCAGCGACGGTGATGATCCATCTGAGATATCCACCTGCAACAGAGGGGAGAAATTACCCTAATTAATATTAGAGATTATATCTCGAGCACACCTTCTCGGTAGTTATAGGTGAAACCGAGTGGCGACCGTGATTTTGGAAGTGATAACGCGTCTCCCACACTCTCAAACGGCCACGTCCGGCTACAACCTAACCACACCGGTCGAAGAAGAAAAAGGTGCCAGTAATACACTTCTTTCAGTTTCGAACTTATAACCACTGAAATATAATATTTCAGTGCTTATAACCTAAGTTATCTAAACGCAAACACAAACACAATAATGCTAACGATGCTAACGCTACGCTGCCGTTCATGGAGCTTGCTATCGCCATCGCGCTATTGACTCCATGAACAGTTTTGGTAGCGTTTGCGTTTATAGCGTTAATAGCGTCTTCCCGAACGCACCCTGGGTAGTTTGATTCGACATATAATTTGAATAGATATTTTTTATATACAAAATGGTTATATCGAATAGACGCTTTGTCTTACGGTATTACGAGCGAGAGGGAATAAGAGCACGGAGGAGAGAGAGAAGAAAGCCGGCTCCAGCATCCGCTGTGACTCCAGCCGCCGGCCACGTCGTCAGGCCTCGTAGAGCCACGTCGTCAGGCCTCGCAGGCGAGTGCGGGTCCGCCCGTCAGCTGTCCAGTCGTTGGTCCACCGCCCGGTCGTCAAGATCGATCCGTGATGATCGGTCAAATCAGCGAGAAATCAGTCCCCGGCAACAAGGGGCGACAGATCCCTCAGCCAATTCCAGAACTCAGGATCCGTGAAGTAGTACAGCCGCGGCCTGGACCCCTTAGCCCGGACAGGACCCTCCAATCACCCTCAATAGCTCTGCTCTGACAATTAACTCTGCTCCGTCTCAAGTCTCTTTCAAATCTATCTGTTTTAGAATTTGAAACCTACTGGTTCCGCCGTGCCACTCTCCCCTCTATCTCAGAAATTCCAATACACTCCCACTCCGCGATCATCCCTCTCAAGTCTCTTAACACCGTTACATTACTAATACTTTTCTTAAAGTACACATTTTCTTATTCAAATGTAAATAAAAATAAAAATTTGGTGTAATAACCTTTGGCATCAATATATATTGCGCAATATAACATAGATATACTATAGCGCATGAAAAAAAATAAAACATTTTAAGAACACAAGGCATCATGCCCCATGGACTAATTTCCCGTTATGCCTCGAGTTTAAGGTCATTCACCTTTTCCGTCGCTCGTTGTTCGTTAAAAAGTTATTAACAAAAGAAGTTTGACAAATATAGCAGTTATTTTGAGTATTAAAAGTCATAAACGACTAATATATTGGGGGACCCACCCCCAATGACCTTGATCTTGACATATATTGTCAAGGTCACCCTCCTGAGTAACCTTCAAAAGGTTTTAGCCGTCGCTCATTGTTTATTAAAAAGTTATAAACAAAATAAATTTGATGATCTTTTTTCAATAAAACCAAAACAAATCGTTTAAGTTGTCGACTATTGCGATTAAAAAATCTGTCACCAACGAAATGCAGCGATACGAGCATGCGCCGTGGCCACAATCACGAAATTTTAAGAAGTAAAGCGCATCACTAACGTGTGATTGCACGTGTGATGCTTATACAGTGATTACGCACACATGATGGCATAGTGATTACGCACACGTGATAGCATATTAAACACACACGTGATGGCATAGTGCGATCTTTTACGATCAATATATATAAATTGATAATGAATTATAATTGATCGTAAAAGGTCGCACTACATCCCAGGTAGCAAAATGCTAGCAGTATGCCAGCAGTATGCCAACAGATTCAATCATGAATTTGCAGCAGATTTCGCTCCGCTGCGTCCTCATTAAGCTTTGGTTCTGCCAGCACAATGTGCCAGCACAATGTGATGGTAGAAATACAGCAGAAACGAAGCACAGTATGCTGTCACGATATGACGCTGGAAATGCAGCTAATAACAAACAGAGCCTGCAATATTAGTTATCAACAGCAGATGTATAGCAGAAATCGAGCATGATGTCACAATGTGGCAGCAGAAACACGGCAGAAATTAATCAGGATTTTCATGATGAAAAAATATCTTTTATTAGAATTACCTATTTTTAATATAATATATTTTAATCAGAATTTCTATAAAAATTTTCACATTTTCTCAGAATTTTTATACGAATTGAGATGTTTTTTAGAAAAACTCAGACAAAATAAGAATGACATACGTTTCGCCAATATATATACAGGGTGTTCGAAACAAAAGTACCCAGCCGAAAAATGGGGGTAGATTGGGTCAAACCGAGACGAAAAGTCATGTACCATTTTGCAAAATTTGCAATAGTTAATGAATTATTAATTGATACGTCTGAGCAAATGAGCGCATGAGAAGCGGTAGGCCGAACTCGGCAGGCACGTAAAATACCATTTTATGGTATTAAATTTTAAATACGAAAATTTTAAATACGAGAAACAGATCATATTGGATGCCATCTATCGGCATTGAATTAGTTCGAAAATCTTCATCCAATTTAATTCAATACGACGACAGAGCATGCCAAATTTCTGCTGCGTTTCTGTCATCATAGCGTACTTGCTGACAAGTTTGATTTCTGCTGACAATCTGTTGTTAACACTGTGAGAGCAAGTTATGTGCAATCTCAGTGTGCATTCTGCTGGACACATTGTGCCAGCATACGATGTTTGAAATTTGTTCTATTTATGCTGGTAATCTCTGCTCAATTTTTGCCGCATTTCTGCCATTACATCGTGATGCACGTTGTGCTTGAGTTTTGCTGCGTTTCTGATGGCATTAACTGAAACGGCATAACCTGCTAAAATATTGATAGCATTCTGTCGCTATAATGTGCAGCACATAAATTGCAAAACGTGCTCCAGTCAGATTTTGCTATCTGGGTATATAAGAATAATATTTAAATATTAGATAAAATGACAAAAACGTTACGAATACGTATAAATTCAATTTGTTATTTTATCATGGTGGGAAGCTACTGAATGTGATTGATATCGATTAAAGCCTAATTTATTAGAATCGATTTGAAAGGTATCAAATTTTACTCAAGAAATAAATGCACTTTAGTCGCTCGGAATCTCTCTTTTCTACCAGAATATATACCCAGATAGCAAAATCTGAGAGGAGCACGTCTTGCAATTTATGTGCTGCATATTATATCGACAGAATAATCGACCGTTTCAGTTAATGCCGCCAGAAACGCAGCAAAACTCAAGCACAACGTGCATCACGATGTAATGGCAGAAATGCGGCAAAAATTGAGCAGAGATTACCAGCATAAATAGAACAAATTTCAAACATCGTATGCTGGCACAATGTGTCCAGCAGAATGCACACTGAGATTGCACATAACTTGCAATCACAGTGTGCATTCAGTAACAACAGATTGTCAGCAGAAATCAAACTTGTTTGCAAGTACGCTATGATGGCAGAAACGCAGCAGAAATTCAGCATGCTCTGTCGTCATATGAATTAAATTGGATAAATATTTTCAAAATAATTCAATACCGATAGATGGCATCCAATATGATCTGTTTCTCATATTTAAAATTTGACGAACAATGCTATATATTATAAGAACGGTGTCAAGAGACACGACAGCGTCTCGTGCCAAGCAGCGCCTAAGTTTAATATAAATCATGGTACGACACAACTTTTGTATTAGTTGTGTCGTAGAGTCCACTCTCATATAATAAAGAGAGTGGCACACTTAAAAAATAAAATTTTGAAAATAATAATTCTCAATATGTATGTATGAAAATTTCTGATAAAAATTAACATAGATTTTCTCATATTATATGTACATATACATATATATATTGGTGAAACATATGTCATTCTTATTTTGTCTGTTTTTCTGAAAAACGTCCCAATTCGTACAAAAATTCTGAAAAATTCTGAGAAAATGTAAAAATTTTTATAGAAATTCTGATTAAAATATATATTATATTAAAAATAGGTAATTTTTAAAGATATTTTTCCATCAGAAAAATCCTGATTCATTTCTGCCGTGTTTCTGCTGCCACATCATGCTCGATTTCTGCTATACATCTGCTGTTGATAACTAATATTGCAGGCTCTGTTTGTTATTAGCTGCATTTCTAGCGTCATATCGTGACGGCATACTGTGCTTCGTTTCTGCTGTATTTCTGCCATCACATTGTGCTGGCACATTGTGCTGATAAAAACAAAGCTTAATGAGGACGCAGCGGAGTGGAATCTGCTGCAAATTCGTGATCGAATCTGCTGGCATACTGCTAGCATTTTGCTATCTGGGCACGTAATTTATTGTCACTATAATGTTAATGAAGTTACCACTACGAAACTGTATGTCAGCTAGGATTAATTCATCTTGTAGCATGCAGTTGTAGAACTTTTCCATTTCGTAATTTTTAATGTTTGTTCTGCAGGAGGTTTTGCGTGCGGCAAAGCAGAGAATTCGTAATAGAATTTAAAAAAATACATTTATAACAGAAGAGCAGGATCTCGAAAGTGATGGAACCGATGATGATCAAGAGTGTACATCCGAAGAGATGGCCGAATACGAATCGGATAGTTAAACGCGTTGGTCTACTATTACACGGAAAAAAAAATTTTCACCGCTGTATAGTTAATCATGGTTTACTGAAATTGTATTTGCTGCTGCAGCAAAAGAATTTGCCACTGTTGCTATATTATACTGGTACCTATTATACCGGTTTCTATATTATACCTATAAGGTCCGGGCATGACTCAGCCAGTCAAGGCAAGATCGCCCGGATCTTGCCTTGACTGGCTGGGTCATTTAGCCAATTTTGATTAGCAGAACTGTCAGTTTTCGTTCACCAAACTAATTCACACACAAGAAAGCAAGATAACTTTCATATGACCTTTAGAGGTCAATCTGACCCTACATGTTTTCTTATGTTTTTAACGTAAAATTATATTTTTCAGTCTTTTCTACCCCTATTTTATATATTTTTCTTTAATATTTGGTTGATTAGTTCTTGAGTTATAGAATCCGTACACACACACAAAAACACAAAATAATGAAATTTTTTAACACTTTAATTAATAAATGTTTACATTTTTCTATTACCAAATAATTAATAAAATGTATCCTATCAGTTTTCATAATCGGAATTATGTATTTATGGAGTGACAACTTTACCCCGGCATTTTTGAGATTTCGATTTTTCCACCGTTGTTGTTTTTGCTCCATACCGGTTAAACAAAGCGACGTAGACAAAAATTTCCTATATAAATTTTGTAGCTAAAGGTTCATTTTTTACAATGGTATACCACATTTAACTAAAATTATTTATTTTGTTGTTAAAAATCGGCACCGAAAAAAAACTGACTGTTTAGCCTTGGTCTCCCCTACGTTCGACATTTTTAACGGCAAAACTAAGAATATGCGTAAAGAGTATGTAAAATCTTATTAACAATTATCAAAAACATTTTATTGGTTTAATTTTATGCAGTTAAAGCCAATAGTGATCTTATGGAATACAAATACCTACAGGTTAAAAATGCAAAAATTGCAGTGTTCTCAATATATACGTCACTTTTTGCTGAGATTGTATAGCCAATACATCTTTAATCATTAGAAATTTTTGATATTAAAATTCAGTTTTTATGGCAATATGAGATTTTTAAACAAAATTATTAATAATTGACTAGCTTTTGATAGGTCATGATAATAAAAAATGTTGTGCAAATTTAAATCACATAGCTAACCTTGTGTAATTGACATTTTGAGTGATATGACATGATGTGTATCATCGCAATGATACCGAGAAACGCGTTTCTCCCCCTTCCAAACTTGATTTTCTCACGTATACATATACGTATGTATGTATAACGCAGAATGCGCTGCGTATTCTCCCCCTTCCAAACTTGATTTTCTCACGTATATACGTATGTATGTATAACGCAGAATGCGCTGCGTATTATAACGTTCTACGCCGCGTCCGACGAAGCATCTCGTGTTAGTCTGTTATCTCATCACATCACGATGGTTTCGACCTTTATGTTATTACTGGCTACTCTGGTCGTCATCGGCGTTCTGAAAATTGTCTCTGTGCTGCATCACGCGTATTTTTACTGGAAGAATAAGGGCCTACCTTATCTGCCAAATTCGCTATCATCTTTTATAACAGTTTGGAAAGTGTTTTTGGGCTACATCACATTCGCAGATTTTTCCCAATATACATACAATTATTTTCCAAACGCTAAATATGTTGGAACGTTGGATTTACTTACGCCTTCCATACTTTTACGCGACCCTGAGCTGATTAAAGACATCATGGTAAAAGATTTTGAACATTTCCCGGATCATCGCAGCTTCGTTGATGAAAACGTAGAACCGCTGTTTGGCAAGAACATCTTCTCCTTGCGCGGAAATCGTTGGAAAGAAATGAGGAATACACTGAGCCCCTCTTTCACCGCCAGCAAAATGAAATTCATGTTCGATTTGATATCGAAATGTTCTCACGATTTCGTCAATTATTTGGTCGACCATCCGGAGCTCTGTCATGCAATTGAAACAAAAGCAGCCTTTAGACGATACACCAATGACGTAATTGCTACGGCAGCCTTTGGCATAAGTGTGAATTCTATGAAAGATCAAGACAATGAGTTCTACACAAGAGGAATAGAGGCTACCAAATTGTCTTCCGGAATATTAATGACTGTTAAGTTCATATTTTTACGCGCATGTCCATGGCTTTCTAAATTAATAGGTCTAACTTTTTTCCCGTCGGCTACGTCCAAGTTTTTCAAGAAGATCGTAGGGGAAACCATTAGAGCGCGAGAAACACAAGATATTGTCAGACCGGATATGATTCATTTGCTAATGCAGGCTCGGGACAAGGACAGTGCCAGTGTACCCAAAATGACATTAGACGACATTGTTTCGCAAGCTTTCATCTTTTTCTTCGCTGGTTTCGATACCTCCTCGACCCTGATGTGTTTCGCTGCTCACGAACTGGCTGTTAATCGAGATGTTCAGGATCGCCTGCGCGAGGAGATACAGCAGCATCTTGCCGAAGGAAACGGTGAGATGTCTTACGAATCGCTATCGAAGATGTCTTACATGGACATGGTGATTTCCGAGACTCTCAGAAAGTATCCACCTGTGATCTTCATCGACAGACTTTGCGCTAAGGAATACGAACTGCCTCCATCACAACCAGGCTGTAAAAATGTGATCGTCAAACCTGACAACATATTGATGTTTCCCGTTTATGCTTTACATCACGATCCAAAATATTTTCCGAACCCGGATAAGTTTGATCCCGAGAGATTCAGTGAGGAGAACAAGAACAACATTTTACCATATACTTATCTACCATTTGGTCACGGGCCTAGAAAGTGTATCGGCAATCGATTTGCTCTTATGGAGACAAAGATTTTGATTGCTCATCTTTTGCAAAAGTTTACTTTGAAGACTGTAAAAAAAACCGTCGAACCAGTTGTATATTCTACAAAGGAGTTTACCCTGCAACCTGTTGGCGGATTCTGGATTGGTTTGGAGAAGAGAGAAACGTGAAAATTTTGTGCAAAATACATAATTCTACGATATAGTTGTGTTCGTAAAAATATTATCGCATTTTTAATTTTCTAAATAATCAACGCTTTTAAAGATTAAAGTGTATATATTTATTTGCGATGTATTATCATCTAATGCACAAATCAAGTGATTAAGTTTTTGCTAAAGGGAAATAAAATAATTGATAAGCATTGTCACTTGTTTACAGTCTCGAGTCTACTCGAAGTGTTGGTCATTTTTAATGACTTATATCACTTGTTTTCCAATAGCACGGTAGAGGTGATAAAGACGATATCGTTAATTCTTTATACATATAAGAGAAAATATTTTTATCGCGCGAACGTCTATCGCATTTTTTTTACTTTTGAGGCAATTTTTTTCTTATTAGTTCAAATTACTTTACTTTTAATAAGCAAATTTAAAGTACGACCGTATATAAGATAATAATCATTAATTAAAGGAAACGCCATAATCGGTCGGGACTGGATCTTGGTTGTCCAATAAAATTATTCGTGAATTTTAAGTATTCGTGTACTTTACTTTTAGTTCAGATTTTCTTGTATAAATTTGTTGTAAAATGAAGTATTTAACGTTATATATGATATATATTATATATGATATTTTTTGAGAAAATATAATAATATCATTAACCTCAGTTGGTGCAATACACGCACTATATGTGCGTATCATATGCGCACTTATATTTTAACCGCGCGTCTGTGTGCATACGTAGTAAATAAATTTGGAGAAACTTGCATGCACTTTCGGTGCAAGTCGACTTCGAGTCGATTTTGTGCTCTTAGTGATGTGTGTTATTCTTTGTATAAACAACCTCACGTTAAGGACTAGAATACATTACTATAATATATTGGATAATGAACGAAATATTTACAAAGTATAGCATCTTCCCTAGACTTTTACGCTATATAAACTTACTTTATAATACCTACAAATTTTATTAGCATTATGTGTGTATGTAATGTGAATAATATTTAACGCTTAAGTAAAGTTAACATTTGTATTTTATATTCCCTTGAGCTGATATTATAAAAACAGTATGATTAAATTTCTTTATAGTTATTTATATATATTTAATTATTATTATATATGTTTATATCTTGAAGAAATCTTACGTAAATTATTTATAGAAAATTTCTCTTTACTTGTAACACATTGATTATATGTAGTGTAATGCGCATAAAAATTTCTTTTTATAATATTTGTTATTATGTAAGGGAAACCGGGGCACTGTGAGCCACGGGGCACTGTGGGACATTTTTGAGTTTGTTTATTTTAAAAGGTCTTACAATCATTGCGAATGTGAAAAACAAAAGCGCACAAGCCTTTCAATTGTTTTCAAAAAGACAGTGCTGCTCCGTTTCGTTCCCGTCATATTGCAAGCCCCAAAAGTTCGGAGCTATTAAAAAATTAGGTAAACTCTTTTCTGAGTGTGATAATTTTTTCCATTTTTGTCGCCTAATTAGTTGTCTTCTTAAGTGTTAAATATTTTGTATGTTGGAGCAAACTTCCATTGTTGATTTCATGTGATTTTGATAATTGTTCAAAATGAGATTAGGTCAAAAAAACCCGACATATCAAACATATACTCTGGGGCACTGTGGGACATTTTTTACCGGGGCACCGTGGAACATGGCTCAAACTGTCCCACGATGCTCCGATGGTAGTTGGTCATGAACTTTAGTAAATATTACTCGTTTTTACTCACTTTACTTATTTTTACTAATTTTTTCTCATTTTTCTTTATTTTTACTCATTTATTTTCCTCATGTTGATTTATTATTCCTGTTTTGTATAGATAAAAACTAATTTTATTTTAGTGAACCGTTATATTATCACACTGTTTTGTAAGGTTTCTTACCCAAGAAGCGCAAAAAATTAGATTCTTAATTGTCGACTATTTGCACACTAGTCAATCGATTTCTTTGTCGTACAAGTGTGCAATGTTGTTTTGCTTTCAATATTTTATAACGTGCACAAGATATTAAAAGTCTTGAATAAAGCACTCTAAAACGAAAAAAAACCTGTCTCACTGTGCCCCATCTACTGACCCACAGTGCCCCAAGTGCCCATAGGGTACAGTGGGTCAATCACGTACATAAAAAAAATGATTGTGAACAAGTAGAAAGAGTTGGTTTAAAAAATCTACTCATTGCTACTGATTCTATAAGGCTTTCTTAATAATACTACAGCATCCTAATTTTTCAATATTTTAAAAACCTTAATTGCACAGGTTTTCAAAAAATGTGTCCCACTGTACCCCGGTTTCCCCCTTACCTTTAGGTGTACACTTTCTTCGAATAGAAAGAAGCCAGACATATATTTGAGAGCTTTGGTCATGAGATACCATGCCGGTATTCATAGTCGGATCTTATTTCAAGACCGTCTTAAGTAGTGTCTTAAGACGCAAATCCGGCTCTGTGATTGGTTTAAAACGTCTTAAGATTGTGCTTAAGACGGTCTTAAATATAAGATCCGACTATGAATACCGGCCATAGTCTGTCTCTCGTTCTAGTGCCGGTATTCAAAGTTGGATCTTATTTCAAGACCGTCTTAAGTAATGTCTTAAGACGCTAATACGGCTCTGTGATTGGTTCATGACATCTTAAGATTGTACTTAAGACGGTCTTAAATATAAGACTGAATACCGGCCTAGATATTTCGTTAGATTCAAGAAATGTGGACAAAGGAAGTTGATTATTCACCAGAAAATAGAATGCATCATCGATTATTTAAGCACAATTAAGCACATGTTTATTCGTCAAATGTCGTTAAATAATGGACAATTCGGCCCCAATATATAGCATCCCAGATAACCAAGCGTGAAAGAGCATATTGAGAAAACAAATGCATTGCATGTGTTTGTTATATATTTGCTATACATTTGCTGGCATTGAAGTAGAACACGTTACAAATACAGCAACATGACTGCTTATACATGCAATCAGTTGTCGCAATTTCAAGAACAAACGGTCCGCAATACAGGTGTACGTCATGTTGTCTGCAAAAATCTCAGCAACATGACAGCAACAAATAATTCGTCGTTCCATCTTGAGCATCATGATGAAAACATGACAGCAACGACAAACACATGTATAATGATTTCCATCCGTTATTACGTATATGTCCTAGAGCTATGAAGTGTTTTAATTGTAGCTCGTTGCTAACAAAGTGTTAACAATATGAAATTGTCACAAGTTTACGGCAGTTTTTCAGTAAAAAGACGTAGGTATAGTTTTCAAGATTTAAATATTATAAAGGCTATGGCCGGTATTCATAGTCGGATCTTATTTCAAGACCGTCTTAAGTAATGTCTTAAGACGCTAATACGGCTCTGTGATTGGTTTATAACATCTTAAGATTGAACTTAAGACGGTCTTAAATATAAGAACCGACTATGAATACCGGCCTATGTGTGTGTGTCGGATCATTCGATAGATGGCATCCGATGGGATCTGTTTCTCGTATTTAAAAACTCTCAACTCGTTGCGTCGCGTAAATAGAGCCACGGCGATCTCGCTCCGCGCGTACTTGGCGCGAGACACTACCGTGTCTCTTGATATGACGAACGATGGTATAAGTATAAGAATGATATCTGCACAACTTGTGCCAGTTGTGTCGTGGAGTCCACTTTTATAAAATAAAGTAAGACACGCACTTTTGATGTAACGTTAATGTAACCTTATTTTAGTTAATGGTATCTTTATTTTTGAAGATTAATAATATTTAAATAAACACAAAACATAAAATGTATATTGTATATATTTTATAACAAAAATCTGGTTTCTTAATTAATTTTAATTTATTGTATACAATTTTAATTTTCACAATCCTCTACGTTATTAAAATGTCACTAAATGGCCAAAAAGGTTATATAAAGTCACGATAACGTCTTGAAACGTCGTCATCGGTCTGTGACTTATTTTTTAGTTGCCCTCAAATTGCAACTAATATGCTGTTTCATGGATGACAAATTGACGACACGAGTTGTCGCCAAGTTGCTGTCACAAATCACTTCTTCACGGATAACAAATTCGTGTGAACATGTTGCCATCAATTTGCCGTTAATAGAATTAGAATTCATGTGAGTGCTGATCCACATACACAATGGTGAAGCACCTTGTCCTAAGTTTATCGAAATTAGTTGCTTTAACAATTTTGGCAACATGTCAGCAAACTCGCCGCATTTGGCTATCTGGGATATTGTACCTAATTGACATTGATAATACCCTACCATACATTAAATACGTTTTGGTTATCAATTACATGTAACGCAATTTAATAAGAAATGTTTACAGATGTTATAATATTCTTTATATTTAAAATAAATATAACATTTTAGAAAAATTTGCTCATTTTATTTTAATTAGAAATGCCTATATTGTAAATTATTAAGTTTCAACAGAGGAGTCACGGTGGATTACGGATTCGAGTTTTTATTTTGACTTATATTTACCCCAAAAATCGCCTGTAGCTCCTTGAAAACAATGCTGCTGTTCACGAATATCTCGCAGTTAAAGGGATCCTAAACCCGCCTGTAATTTCTATATTACCAACTTTCTTTTTAAGAACTAATTTTTTTATTGGCTTTACAGAATGAAAAATTCTTTTCCAAAGTTAAAGTATATGCACTAATGCTGTCAACGTCGAACGATTTTATGCCGAGAACAAAAATAATTTCAGAAATGCAGATTTTCGTTGCCTACTCGAAACGTCAACCCATGACAACATTTGCTTTATATAAACATTTTACAATTTGTTATTACAAAATGAGACCCACCTTAGGAGTGGATAACATGAAGAAATAACATACTGTTCTCAGAATTAGGCTCAGACATCTAACAATTAAAAAAGTTTAATGCTTAAAAAGATTATATAACCTATAACCTTGTCTATCCTTGTCTATATTATTGTCTATACAAGGACAGATATAGAATTTGGTCGGTAATACCGGCTTTAGGATCCTCTTAAAGGGCGATTTTCTCATTATTTTGGCCGTAAATTCGTAAAATTCATTTTACGTCTCGAAAAATTGATATTTTTCCTTGAACCTTGTCTTATTATATTCCTTACATTGTTAGAATTGGAGCTAAAGAGCCGGATTTTGCAATTTGGCTCTTAAAAATTTATAATAAATACAATTTGTAGGTAACTATACCTGAACCGCGGCGAGCTGTACTTTTGCAAATTTTTTATTTTGACCATTTTTCCAAAAAAATCTTTCTGTAGCTCCTTGAAGGATATACTGCTGATTACGAATATCGCAGATAGAACGCGATTTTTTCATTATTTTGGCCGTAAAATAAATTTTACGAATCGTAATATACGGCTTGCCGCATGAAGTCTCCACCGTGACTCCTATAGACCCAACTAAAAAAAATTTCGTTCTTTCCAAAAATTTCGAAAACCACTCGGGTTATTTTGATAAAACTTGTGTATGTTTAAAGTTTCATCAAAACAACCCGTGGTTTTCAAAATTTTTGGAAAAAACGAAATTTTTCCTTCAACTTTGACATCGTGTATTTTTGAAACTAAGCCGTTTCGGATATATGGCCATATGAAGTTTTTGTCTTTTTATGTGAGGAATCAGCTCTTATAATCTTTTAAAGTACTTAACTACCACCCTGTATAATAGAGGAAGTATTTGGAGCTCACGCGACATTCGCAGCCAATTTTCTCGAAAACTATTATAATTATCAAAAAATTGCATAATACTTTTTTTGTAGAGAATTAAGCTTTTATTTTGATAATAACCATTTTTTCTATAAAGTCAATATTTAACGAGATATATGCAAAAAACCGAAAAAGTGCACTTATTTTTCAAGATGGCGGCGAACGCTCACCTTCAATCTATCAGAACTTTTTGGACGTTTATTAGTAAGCCTAAACGAACATCTCTACCAAATTTCAAGACTTTGGGAATTATTTCTTTTATTTTTCCTATTTTAACTGGGCTACATATGCTATTACGGGGATCCTGCAGCCAAATGTTTTACCGACATATCGAAATTAGAGAAATCTTTTAATTGGCTTTGCAGAATTGCAAAAATCTTTTACAGAATTAAATTACGCACAAAAATCTAGAGTAAGACACGCGATTTTATATCAAAAACAAAAAAAATTAAAAATAGTACTAATTTGAGCACATACACACATACAGCTGTCACTTGACGACAGTATTTGCTTAAAACAAAAATACTGTAATTTATATGTATATACAAAATGAATGTCGCTTACTCTAGGGAAAACATGTAAGAATAATATCGTGCAAGTAGAACTAAGATTCAACGCCTACAAAAAAATTTTTTTCAGTTGCATTTTATGAATGCAATATAGGTTATTGTAGGTACTATCCTTGTCTAGATCATTGTTTATACAAGGACAGATATAGGTCGGTAACATAGAAAAGGATAGAAAATGGTAATTTTGTCGGTAAAACATTCGGCTGCAGGATCCCTTTAATACTATATTAATATGTATAGTGTTATATCTATACACCTCCTCAATTGTAAGGATCATGCCGGTACCAAAGTCGAGATATTCGCTATCAAAAATTGCATTTTTTCCATGTATTGAATACACAAAGCAAACGGAAATCTCGTATTTTGATTTTTAATAATTAGAACGAATCTTAAGAGTGATGAAAAACGGATATATACCTAGAAAGCACAAAATGCTAGCAGATTTAGGAATACTAGTTAAAAAAACCCGAAATTATTGACCATTTAGATTTAGAAATACAATAATAAATAAACCTTGATTTTCACGATTATTCGACGTAAAAAAGCGACTGGAGAAGAACTGGGACAGAACTATCCAAAAGTTTTCAGCCTGTAACCGTAAATAGTCGGATGTTTTCACGTCGATTTAGATTTAGAGTATAAACTTTTGGCTACAATTATAACCGGTAAACGTCCTTAAATAAAGATTTAATAGTTTAAAAATATAAAATTCATTTAATTAGCCAAGTAGGTACCTACTACTACTACTGAGTGAGACAAATGTAAATATCAGAAAATAACTTTTAACTACATATGTTTAATTAATAATATTTTATTTTTATTTTTCTGTGACTCTTTTTTTCTCTGCTTTAACAAAAAGACTGTTCAATATATCAACGATTTACTGCTTTAAATGATTTTTATTTTTTCATACATGTACTGTTTCTACAAACATATTAGTCGTTTATGCCTTTCAATTATACTCAAAATAACTGCTATATTTTTCAAACTTTTTTTGTTAATAACTTTATTTTTAATAAAAAACGAGCGACGGCTAAAACCTTTTGAATGTTGTTCAGGGTCATGAACTTGACAACATATGTCAAGGTCAAGGTCATCCGGGCTGCCTATCCATCGGCATATTTACCTATATACACATAATTATATATATTTAATATACTCGTAAATTACGATATTTTATTAGAGAACTAATGATACATTGTTAATGTTTCTCTTTTATATCTAGCTTTATAATAAATATTGTATACATATAATAGTTTGTTGACTTCGTTAAATGCGACCCGGACACGCCAAGTTTTTATGCTCTATTTTTATTTAGGTTTGTTTTATATGACAGAATTTGCCTAAAATCACAAATGAATCACAGAAAAATAAGGTAAAAGATTATTAATTAAACATATATGTAGTTAACAATGTTATTTTACATTTACATTGTCACTAGTATACTTGGCTAATTATAAATTGATTTTATATCTATTTTTGAATTGTTAAATTTTTATTCAATGATACACATTTTTAAATATTTTTTAAGTGGCGTATACTTTTTCTTTTTAGATTTTTTGTCATTTTTTTAAATTTAAAAAATAAGAAGTAAAAAATACACTGCTCAACAAAATTAAAGGATCACTTAAAATCAGCGCTAAAAAGGACCAAATTCAAAGTTACGTATCTTTGTGAAAAATAAGCACAGAGCGATGTTTAAAAAAGCGGTTTAAAGCTTGAACCCTCAACTTTCGAATGCTTCAAGGCTCGTTTTGATAATGCTAATAGCGGCAGGTCAATACAGTTTTATATAAAAAATACCTTAAAATGCACTACTCACTTCAAATTGTTATAACTCAGCGAAAAAAAATGGTAGCGTAATGATTAAAAAAGCATTTTAAAGAAGAAATGTTAAATTTTACAATACAATCAATAAAATTTGAAGAATAAATTTCGTTCTCCCCGTACACGTTATCAAAGTTGAAGTTTATTCTTTAATTCTGCAAGGTCTATTTTAAATATATAGAGCCACGGGGTCTCGCTCCACGCGTACTTGGCGCGAGACACTACCGTGTCTCTTGATTAGCACCGTTTGTAGTCAAATCTTCGCAGAGAAACGCTTTTAAAGCTTAAATCCTCAGCTTTCTAATGCTTCAAGGCTTGTTTTTCTGCGAAAATTTTACTACAAACAGCGCTAATTTAAAATGGACTTTGCTAAATTGAAGAATAAACTTTAATTAACACTTTGATAGCGTGTACGGGGAGAACGAAATTTATTCTCCAAATTTTATTGATTGTATCGTAAACATTTCCTCTTTAAAATGCTTTTTTAATCATTACGCTACCATTTTTTTTTCACTGATGAGTTATGACGATTTGAAGTGAGTAGTGCATTTTAAGGCCTTTTTTCTATAAAACTGTATTGTGCCGCCAGTATTAGCATTATCGAAACGAGCCTTAAAGCATTCGAAAGCTGAGGGTTCAAGCTTTAAATGCTTTTTTAAACATCGCTCTGTAATCATTTTTCACAAAGATACGTAACTTTGAATTTGGTCCTTTTTAGCGCTGATTTTAAGTAATCCTTTAATTTTGTTGAGCAGTGTAGTAAAATTATATAAAAATAGAATTTGTTGCATATGTATAATTAATTATATACTAAAATTAATACGTAATCAAGTACTTTGCTAATTGTTTTAATTTCATCTGTTTTTGTAAAGAATTAATGTTTAAATGGCATACACAGAATTTTTATTTTAAAACGTTTGTTTTAATAAATTTTTTTTAGAGATGTCTGTATCTATCTTTTTGTGAGAAGTTCTTTTACTAGAAATTTGCTAAAAATTTTTTAGGAACACATACCTTTTTTAAACTTTTTATTACACATATCTTTGGGTTTTTTCTATTTACTTAGCATACCCAGATAACAAAATGCCCGCTAAGTGAGCTCACGATGTATGCACGTCGTACGGATAATTTGCACGGCGTGAACTCATGGTGCTAGATAGATGCGTCCTCAATTGATGCACATATGACTCGCACGCGTGAGTGCCGCATGCGTGCGGGTCATATGAGCAGTTTTTAGCAACGTAGCCATTTTTTATTTCCTGTAGACGTTATGTAGACGTTAGGTAAGGGTCACAAAAATTTAGCTACGGCAGACACTTTAATGAATAAAAAAAAATTATATTTATTTCTAAATTTTATTACTATTTTTAAACTAAATTTGTTTCTTAAGATGCAGCCTATGATGATTCCATCTGATAATAAGCATTTGTAATTGATTGAATGTTTTAAGAAACACACTTACCTTAGTGGGACTCGAACTCGTGACCTCTGGATCGTGAGCCAACTGCCTTACGTGGTAGACTATACTTCTTAATTTAATGTGTTATATATTGTCTACATATGTCATAACCAGCGCAAATATATAATTTTTCAAAAATCATCTTAAGAAACAAATTCAGTTTTAAAAAAGTAATTTTAGAATTGGATATACAAATATAATTCAATTTAATGTCGGGTGAATGTCGTAAATCAGTGTCGGCTCGACACTGGCACGATATCAGAAGTGAGCTGATTTGCACATTAGGTATAGGGGAGACCGGGGCTAACTCGACACCGGGGCAAACTTGACACTAGGCTTTTTGCCTATTTAAATCTATCGTAGAAACTTGCCTTTCCTATGGTAAATGCGTCTTTATATGCTAGCGTTGTCAACCGAATTTGGTGACATTCTGAGTTATGGTGTAACTTCTAGTGCAACATAAGCGTTTTCGATGGTAACAAGTAATTTTTTTGATCCCTCGATAATTTCTACTCTTTGATCGAGCTTTTCTCTTACGAATCTACCATTAAGTGATTTTGATGGGAAATTCGATGCTCTATACGAATCCGATAATAGTTTTTGCATATTTTCAAAATTTATATGTTTTTAGAGTGACAAAAGTGAAAAACGACGTTTGGGGCAAAGTCGACACCACGCCACCGGGGCAAAGTCGACACTAATCTATTTCGATAAAGCGTTGTAAATAAGTCATTTGCTTTTGGCTTGCAGCAAAATAGTTTGTACATACAATAGAAAAAGACCAGTGATAGATAAGGAAATAATGAAAGAAGCTGTTCTTGCCGTAAAAAGGAAAAAATGAAGATCAAACATGCTGCAGAAATATTTGGGGTGTCAAGACAAATTGTCGTTTATTATGGCTCATGACAAATTTGCACGCATGGCCGATCGCGAGTATACCTGCATTAAGCGGAGTCTACAATGAGAATTTAAGGCGTAAAATTTAAGCTTTAAGCTTTAAACCGTCAGAAATTGACAAATCACAATCGGGTATTCTTCTCATATTCGACTGTGATTTGTCAATTTCTTACGGCTTAAGGCTTAAAACTTAAATTTTACGCCTTAAATTCTCATTGTAGACTCCGCTTTAATTGTTTTTCAGACATGAGTTTAGAAGAAGATAATTGAAAGTTCAACAATTTTTTTTCTTATTATTTCCAATGATTGTTTTGCTTTATTCCGAATTTTTGTACTTTCTAAATACACGATAAATAACATATTTTATTTTCAGACAATAAAAAAATAAGTTTCAAATCAAATCGTATCGATTAGACAAAGTGTCGAGTTTGCCCCGGCATTTTTCAATTTGAAAATTTGTCTTTGCGTCACTTTTCCTCTCCTGGGGGCAAAATAAAGCGACGTACAGCAAAACTTTCTTATACAATTTTGTACCTAAAGAAACACTCTTTAAATGTGTACCATTGAATTTGCTTGAAAATTTTAATTAGTTGTTGAAAATTGCCTTTGAAAAAATCGTGTCGAGTTAGCCCCGGTCTCCCCTACAGGGTATGTCCCATTTTATTAGTGCACCCCGATTAACAACGCAGAAAGTGGTCGGATGAAAAAATGTTTTAGACAAAAGTTGTTGGGTTTTGAGGAGGGCATCCGATGGTAACCTTGAGGTTATCATAGATAACCTTGTTCAAGGTAATTTCAAGGTTAACTTTATTTTTTAAATGGAATGACCTATTTTTGACATCGGAAATTGATAAAGGAAATAAAATTATAAAATTTGCCAATATTATAAAAGTCCATCCCGGGTGCTTACTGACCGATTAGCCCCAAACACAAGTTTCAGGTTTGATAGCCCATATGAATGCTGAATAAAAGGGATCCTGCAGTCATACAATTTTCCGACAAAATTATCATTTTATATCATTTTCTATGTTACTGGCCTATATCTGCCCTTGTACAGACAAGGAGATAGACAAGGATAGCACCTATAATATTGCACGCACACATACGCACGAACCACACCGACACTACGTTTTTATTAGACTTCTAATCTTGATTTGGAGGTTGAATTAATGTTGTGTCGTGTTTTGCGATTCGGGGAGACTTGTTTTCACGTTCGTATAAACGGTACATCTTTCATATGAAGCACATCTTGTGATGAATTGACAGGCCGTCCGCAACTCGAGACGCCATATTGAGATAAAAGTAGGCAACAAAATCTGTATATCAATAATTCCGTAATTTTTTCTCGTTTTCCATATAAAATCTGAGTATCCCTGAATTATTGATATATGTACTGCAATCGTGGAGAAGCGTTTTCAATTTTGTCGAATTAATGCGATGAAAAATGACGGTGGCCGAAATGTAATTTGTCGGTAATTTTGTCGGTAATACAGACGGGTGCAGAATCCCCTTTACACCCATGTATATTATACATGAATGTATAATGTAATGAATGTAATATAAATGGAATATAATGTTAATAATGTACAATAATATAACGGATAACATAAGTAAATTAACAAACAGAAATAAATGCACGTCGAAACGATCTATGAATATCTAAAAATGTATGTCAATGCTCCAAAAACATAAATATATAGGGGAAAAACATCAAAAACATATCTTACAAAAATAAAAATAAATAAAATAAAGATTTTTATGTAAATAATTATTATAATCTTTATTATTTTGACATAAAACATAAATAAATGAAAACAACCAACTGGCATTAGTGGAACCAAAAAGCGCATTTTATATTGAAAATGATTTTCGAATCTCTGTCGATTAAGGGGATCCTAAAGCCGTCTGTATTACCGACTAAATTTTATATCTGTCTTGTATAAACAAGGAGATAGACAAGGATAGACAAGATTATAGGTTATATAATCTTTTGAAGCACTAAATTTTTTTGTTAGATGTCATGAACCTAATTCTGAGAACGGTATGTTATTTCTTTATGTTATACGCTGGTCCCTTGGGTTTCATTTTGTACCAACAAATTGTAGAATTTTTATATGAAGCAAATGTTGTCACGAGTTGACGTTTCGAGTAGGTAACAAAAATCCGCATTTCTGAAATTATTTTTGTTCTTGGCATAAAATCGTTCGACGGGCCCAACATTAGTGCATATACTTTAACTTTGGAAAAGGATTTTGCATTCTGTAAAGCCAATAAAAAGATTAGTGCTTCAAAAGAAAATCGGTAATATAGAAATTACAGGCGGATTTGGGATCCCCTTATAAACATTTTTTCCGATTTCTGAGTATTTATATATGCTTCTTTTTCAAAATTTGTTCTTCTATTTTTTCTTTTAATACCCTTACTTTTTTTCTTTCGGGACTCAATTGACGTACGTATTGGCATATTTCTTTTCTTCAAAATAATTTCAGGAACACTAAGAAAATTGCTAAATATAACTAATCTCTGATATGATCGGAATCTATTGAAAACTGATATTATTCCTTATTTTTTTATTACATATCCATCCATAGTCGTTTCGTTCGTTGCCGAACATCGTGACTTTCTCATGACGATTCATGGAAAGTTTTCTTGGGGTATTATTTACGCAGTATTAGGGGCCCCTCTCCTTTCTGCGAGGGGGTACACATAACAGTTGTCAGTTGCTATGTGTGGACCAACAGCTTAACGTCTCTTCCGAAAGACGGAGCTCAGTCTCTCGGTATGAGAATCCCCTCTTTTTCTCTCATACGGGGGGTGCAGTTTGAAATTTAAAAATTTCTGTGACCAATTAAGTGGATTCGAACCCGGCTTCCCGTGGTTACGAGTCTGGCGCTCTACCACTAGACCACACTGCTACCAGATATATAGTTAGATTATTACATATATTTTCCAGTAAATACTATAATGCGGTTCTCTATTAAATTTAGCCATAAAATTATAAAATCGTTATAAATTTTCTGCGTATTCGTATTTCAGGGTACTGCATGCATTCGGTGATAAATATAAACATTTTGTATAACGCGTATAGCTACCAAGCTAGGCTCAAGCGCAAGTAGAGACAATGATTAAACAAATCACCAATCGCGTATAATCTCCTTTATAATTAAGATTAATATTAATAATGACGAGATACATAATATATATGTATATAATGTAATGAAGAAGTGCCATATCAGTTGAAGATCGCGATACAAAAGTATATGTATATACATACAATAAAATAAGAAAACTAATTTCCTTATAAAATATGTTGTAATTGTTAAATATAGACGAGGTATACAACGTACAGTAATCCGTGTAAATTAGAGTCCTAAATAATCAGAGAAGCGCAATCTTTAGCCCCTCCATGGTTCCCATTGAGCCCGCAGCTGACCGTTTGTAAACCATGTGCATCTGTTACTTTGCACACGGACACCACACGGATGCACACGGAATCAATTGCGGGCCCGACACTCTCGGTTTTGATTGATGCCGCGGCCAGCCAATCAGCAAGCGAGCCCTCAGTTGCGCTTCTCTGATTATTTAGGACTCTAGTGTAAATGTAATATGTACGCTGTATTTTATGTAATGGCGCTTGTTAGTCGTATTTGGTTATTGCTAAAATAGCTCGGTAGTATCATAGCCTGGTCTACAAATAAAACTACAGATTTCTATACGCTCTTCTACGTTTATATTTAAAAAAAGAGCGAGTGTGATTGCGGGTGTGAATAAAACAAATGCGTACGTATAGCTATTTTGCGTAATACCATTCCCAGTAATCGAGCTATTCAAATTATATTTGTACATAAATTCGAAACGTACATTTGCTTTTTTTGTAGGTCTATGTATGTATGTACACAACACACACGTCATATCTCGTGCTCTGCTATATATTCAGTAAGAGTGCAGAAAAAACTAATAAGAACGCATACAAGGGTATAAAAGTGTATTACATCTTTGTTTTTAAAATTTGTAATGAAGAAAACTCGTGTAAAAACGAAGGAGACAAAATTTACTTACATTTCGATATCGCCATGCCAATATGAAAATTTCTTACGACATTCTCCTGTAAATCTCTTTCAGACCTATCGGGATTTGGAAGTAAATAGCTTCAAAGGATACGGCGTGGTAATGCAGAATTTTACAATATAAATGTCACATCAATGTTTATCGTACCAATAAACGCGTAATTCTTAAAAATCGCTAAAAGGTGAATTAACTGCATCAAGACCTCGATATGTTACATCGTATGCATTTTAACAATGTCATGGTCATCACATATATATAAAATTAAATGCTTTGAATGTATTATCGATCCCAATAACTAGAGTTGTCATATTATGGAAGAGAAAGACGATAAACTTACAGCTACTTATATATTAATATATATTTTATGTATATATACACATACGTACACATATGTATATATATAATATATATTGTATGTAAATAAAAATGTATACAGCAAGTGCGCACGTGTATATATATATATATATATATATATATATATACACACATATATATACAGGGTGTCCTATTTTAAAAGTTCCACTCTCATAACTTTTCAGGATCAACGTTTGAAGGAAAACGACTCCGATAAAAGTTGTATGGTTTCGAGGGGGACATAAGATGGTGGCAATGATTTGACCTTGGATGGTCGTTTGAAGCTCACATGAACGTCACCTTTAATTTCTTACATGGAACCCCCTATATTGTAGTATATCGTTTGAAAGGGCATAAAATAAGAAAAATTTTGGCGTTAATCATAGGTCGATACGTTGACCCGTTCGGGAGTTATTTAGTGTCAAAAATTGACTTTTTTCAACTTTGACCTTAAATAACTGCCGAACGGGTCAACGTATCGACCTCTGGTTTGCGCCAAAATTTTTCTTATTTTATGCCCTTTCACACAATATACTACAATATAGGGGGTTCCATGTAAGAAATTAAAGGTGACGTTCATGTGAGCTTCAAACGACCATCCAAGGTCAAATCATTGCCACCATCATCTTATGTCCTCCTCGAAACCATAAAACTTTTATCCGAGTCGTTTTCCTTCAAACGTTGATCCTGAAAAGTTATGAAAGTGGACCTTTTAAAATAGGACACCCTGTATATATATATATACAATACTAGTTGCGCCTTGTGTATGATTGAATTTTATGTATGATGTGTGTGTGTGTGTGCGTGTGTGCGTGCGCGCGCGCAACGTGTAATCAGCGTTTTTGGTTAGAGCTACATTGCGCGAATCATATGTATACATCGCTGCTTGCTTAAAGTACAGAATCCTAATTCATCCTAAAACACACCTGTTTTCATATCGCAGTGCTTTGTTATCGCTTTTCCAATGGAAAATGTCGCAATTGAGTACATTCTCCGCCATTTCTCAATTAGGAATACTTTGATCATATCAAGGATAATTCAATTAAGTATAACAGTATAATTAAATTGTCTTCGACAAGTTTTTATCTACAAAGAAAATAATTTAAACATGGCTTTTATTATGTCCAAATTATCTTCAAATTTGATAGATATACAAGGTGTCCAAGAATTGATAGTAAAGAAAAAAGAGGCATATTCTACAGGTCAAAAGAAGGTAAAATTGTCCTATAAACATAAGTTCGGAAACGCACCCTCTCTGAGCTACACCCTCCCAAAGTTTTCCGAAAAAACGCAAATTTTCTGTAGATTGTCTAAACTTGGGCTTCGAATTTTACAAAAATCCATACATATTCTTGTGTGTTTTATTCATTTTTCTTGTCAAGAATTGTCTAACAAAATTTCGGAGGGGGTTTTAAGGGAGTGGGGTCACATTAGAATGTAGCCTCTAAAACCCCCTACGAAATTTTGTTAGACAATTCTTGACAAGAAAAATGAATAAAACACACAAGAATATGTACCGATTTTCGTAAAATTCGAAGCCAAAGTTTAGACGATATACAGAAAATTCGCGTTTTTTCGGAAAATTTTGGGAGGGTGTAGCTCAGAGGGGGTGCGTTTGCGGACATATGTTTATAGAACAATTTTACCTTCTCTTGACCTGTAGAGTATGCCTCTTTTTTCTTTACTATCAATTCTGGGACACCCTGTATATGTTATGTTAAACATGTAGGTACTTAAAAATACATTAAAAAGTTATACATATATATATATGATTTTTATTATATATATTTTTTTTCAATTGAAATTTCTCGAAAATCAGCTTTGTCGATCTCTTCGGAGACAAAATAAAACATATTCAAATCTTGAGGATACCTCTCTTTGTATTCAACCTTACGCGAGAAAGCCATGGTTACTTTTGACAATCAGGTGAAATCTTTAATAAAATACGTGTATATTACAGAAACTTGTTTTGCAGCACTTGTTTATATGTACTATATAATATTTACATATATACGTACCCATCACACGCAGAAACTACGTGTCATATACAAGGGCGACGCGATCGCAGTCGTCGAGTTTCGTCTACTTTTTCGCTTTAGTATTTACAAGGATAGTACGCGTACTTCCAGCGTATATCCGCCCCTGATTCGATGCGTTGGATTTATACGTCGATCGAGCATTGATCGTGACACACACACTTTCCACGGTGATACCATTGAGCTGCGGACAGCTGCGAATACGCCAGCGTCATCGATAGAGTTAATCTCGCGTTTATATATCATTAGCTTCAACGCAAACGACAGATACTCGACTTATCTGGACACCTAACTGTCTCTGCATTCCTCTCGTTGACACGTCAGAAATGTCGTTAGTAAGAATGCAGCTGTGGAAGATACACTCTTTCTTCTCGCGGGTAAGCTTGTGGAGAATTTGTTCTAGCGACAGACATGGAAATACGGCGGATAGAGAATTACGGAAGAAGGGTACAAGGTCTCCTCGCGGATAAAACTCTGGTCAGTGAAATGCACACCGTTACGGTATCATACCCCTGTTTTCTCGATAGTAAAGAAACCTTGTCTGTATCTACATTCGATACTCTGACTGAAAATATACAGTGTCTTTCTCAACCTTATTTCGACAAACGTTTACAAACGGAAATGCATACGACGATTCGCTACTTTCAAGCACGCTAGGTCTTGCGTTTACAATCCCATTCATTCTCTCACTCTCACTCTCTTTCACGCTGGCAACTTCGCATACATATCTTTCTTTTTCATTCATTCCATACGAGGTTATAGTCCCATTGACGCGCATACGCGGAGTCAGACAACGGAGAGAAATAGCGCCTCGTACATTTATGTTACAAGTTACAGCAAGGCTCTTTTAGTAGCATCGTTCCGATCCGTTGGATCTTTTCCTCTTTGCGCAAGGAAATACAATTTCACTTTGTATACGACAAACGTTCACTGGATAATGTGCATAGAAAGTTCCTACATGTCGGAAGGTCACCGTACCACAAATCGCAAGCCGCGGGAGGCTGTCTTACTCGGACGGTCTTTGACCCCAGCGCGATTTTGTCCTTGGTAATCTAGTGGGCGACGGCGAGCTACCGTTGTCGCTCAACTTCCGCTTGACGTTCAGCACGATGCCGCTCTTGGGTGAAACTTTTGAGGATGCGCTCACCACCTTGGGGGCGTCTACAGTTGGCGGAGTCGATGGGAAAATGGGAAAATCTTCATCCTCGAGACCGGGTGGCTTCGGCTGTTCGGGAGTGAGACTCTTCTTGAAAGAATCCGAAGGACTCGACTTGTACAATTTGCTCGCCTCCAACGCAGGCTCCGCGGGAAGTGAGAGTGATGAGTGAAGAGATGGCAATATCGGTGCGTCACTTACGGAGACGATAGGCGGCAATGTCAAGACGACCAAGGATGACGATGATGATGATGATGATGAGGATGAAAAGGAAGAGGATGGTGGTGGCACCGGCACTGCGGACGCCACTGATGCCGCTGTCGTCGCTGTCGTCACCGCCGTCGTCACCGCGACTGCGGCCAACTCTTCTTCGGCCTTTCGGATCAAATCCAGATCGCTCAAAGTACTCAATGTGCTTTTGCTCTCCTTGGGAACTTCCGGCGACGTTTTCTGGTCCACCTGACTGATCCTGGAAGAGGACGAGGGCGAATATCTCTCCGGATTCTGGTAGAGCGCGGGTAAGAACGACGCGCTGGGCTTAGACGGAAGATAAGGATCCACTTTAGAAGACTCCTGCCGCTTTACGTTCGCCAAGATCTCCTGTAAATTCGGCGGTATGGTGATGTCTGAGACTTTATCGAGGATAGGCTGTGCGAACTTGGAGATGGGCGGCGGAGGCGTAAAAGACCGCGCGTTTGATGGGCTGTAAGCCTCCTCGCAATCGTCCGTTGGCGGATCTAGTCCCAAACCCTGAAATAATCGTAAAGATAAAGATGCAAAAGTACAGATATAAGATGACAAGAGATACCGACGAAGGCAGATAACGCTCAGGATTGAACGTCAAGGATACGCGATTAATGTTAGCACAAACGTAGTTCTGACAAATCTATTTATATTTCACAGATGCTATTATTATGCTTGACAAGAGAGAAATTAACGCGTTTATTACGGTTTCAATCGAAAACTTATCGAGCAAATCTACTATTTTTACATTCTACAAATTTTTTTAAAGATAGCCACTAAGATCATCCACAAAAGAGGGTATAGAGCTACTGACAGATTTCTACTTCAGCGAACATACCGAATGAGCGACTTGGCTATTTGAAACGCCACATACATATACCTACGTCTCTGATACAGAGCATTAGAGATCCTAACGATCGTTAGCTTTCGATAATACACGGCCGTTATATCTCGTGAATTGATAAAATAAAAAACAGAAAAAATATTTACAATTTATCTTCATTATACGCTATATATGCTCAACAAGTGTTGACTCTCTTACACTGCTGCTAAATGGTAAACTTTCAATTTCTCATAACGTTCGATCAGCGAACGGTTCCAATGATCTCTAACGATAAAACACTTGTTCGATCGAGTTTCCTCAGAAGTAAGAATCTAGAGCAGCTCGGGAGATGGGATCGGGATATGTGCGGTAAAATTCAAAATCAATTTTATTTGTACAAGGCGAATAAAAAGTATCATAACAACATGATAACAATCGAGAAGAAAAATGAGCCTAATGGAGATTCTCACCGGCAAAGTGGGCGTTGCTTCGTCGAGAAACGACGAGCTAATGCTCTGTATCTGTTGCCTCTGTTCCTCGATCTGTTGCTTCTGCTCCTCGATCTGCCGGTTCAGCTCGTCCATCTTTCTCTGTAACTCCGTGGGGTTCTTGTTGGACGAAGACAAGATGCCGGTGGTACTGTCGGTGGTTTGTAGCGTGTTCATATCATCGTCCATCTCGCCAGGGCTGTACGGCTCGTCTCCGTCATCGTCTAATGTGACCTTATCGGGCGATGAGGTCAGGTCGACGATCTTGGACGACAATTCCGGTACGATCTTGCATATCGTCGCGGTGTCTATGACGCCGCGCGACATACCTATATGCGCCTTGTTCAAAGATTCCAGGGTCATTTGCGTCACCGCCGCTGCCGTCGCTGCCGCTTTCTCCTTCGTCGAGTCTAACGCGGTCGCTTTGTACAACATGGGAGACGAGGACGGTGGCGTCTTCTCCTTTGGCACGCTGACCAATGGCGGAGTATAACTTCTGTCGGACGTCTTGGATGTTTTCGAAGGTATCGGCGGCACAATCGACAATCGTTTCTTCTTGTTGCGAACTATGATGCCGAGAAGTAGATGCGGCCGGTGCTCCTCGAACCCGGATCCGGTAAGTGGCATTAGAACCGGCGGTATTGTACTCTGACTCGAAAATGGCATTATGTAAAAGTCCTTGATGTTTTTCGAAACATTGCCCACAACGCCCAAACGACTTCTGCTATTCAGATAGCTGTATAGAGTTATGTAAGGAATCTTCTCTTCGTCATTAGCAGCCGTTAATCTGATGACTAGAATCTCCTTCGAGCCGCTCCTCTTCATCTTCGAGATATAGTCCCAAACGGTCTCGTGACTGATCCTACCGACAACGTCGACAGTATCCGGTAAATCGTCCATAAGATCTTTGGCGTTGCCACTTACTTCCTGCGCGGTTATGAAAAACTTGGCGACGTCAACCATGTTGACGAAACCGCGCCAGACGGTCTGCCAACTGCCCTTCGCCGACGTTTCCTTGTCTGTCACTGGCTCTTTGTCTCTTTCGGTTTCCTCGTTTATATCGGGCGTCTTGATCGTGACAGTAGAACTGGGTTCTCTATCAGATATGTCGGAATCGTTCCCATCGATCGTATTCGTTGTCGCCTCATCTTCTATGTGCCGCCAGAGGCGGTCTTCTATCGGCTTTTCCGTAGGTGGTGGCGAGATTTCCTTCTTCTTCTCCGTTTCTTTCTTGCGTTCCTCTTCTCGTTTATCGACGTCCTTCAATTCTCTGCTCACGCTACGATTTCTCGTACGACCGTCGTTACTCTTGTGTCTGTCCTTATCCTTCTGCCGGTCTCTCTCCCTACTCCCCTTTCTACTCACCTTGTCACGATCTTTGTTCCGATCTCGATCTTTATCCTTCTCTCGCTCTCTGTCTTTGTCGCGTCTACTCTCTTTATTCCTGCTAGACTTTCGCTCTTTACTCTTGTCTCGGGTCTTGCTATGATCCCGATCTCGACTATGGCGATGTCGACTGCGACTTCTCTCCCGTCGATCCTTACTCTTAGACTTTGCGCCGTCGCGCTCTCTTCCTCTCTCCTTGTCCTTCTTCTTTCGTTCATCAATATTCTTGGATTTTTTTGTTTCCATTTGTGCCTTTAATCTATCCTCCTTATTCTTATTCTTCTCCAGATCGTCAACCGTGGAACTTATGTTGTCACCGTTATTTAACGCGGAAACGATATCCTGTACCGGCGTTTTAGGATCAACGTGATCGATTCCACCATCGTTTTCGATTATTTGTTCACCCTTGTGAGTCTTTACGACTATCGACTTGGCCTGGGCCATCAAATCCAGTTCGTTCTTCTTTATCATTTCCAGCTGATGTTTGGTCTCCTTCTCGCGCCACTCGGCTAATTCCTGACTGGCCATCTCATCCGGACTTAATCGCACCACTGCATCTGGCGTTAATGAGCGATCCGCGATTTTCCTAAACAACGTCAGATTCTTGGTGTCCTTTATGTTGAACACGAGACTTCTGTACTTCGCTTTGTATTTAGAACCGGTGTCCTTAAAATACTTGTACATCTCGAGTTCAATGTTGAAAGCCAAGTCGGCAATCTCCTCGTCGGTTAGTTTTAGATCTTTAGTTTCCTTTATACGACTGGATAGTAACTCCGTCAATGTTTTTCTGATATTCACTCGTATGGGTTCCGTTTCTGGCTTTTTTGCTGGTATTAATTTAGTTTGTTGCTTCAGTTGGGACGGTGACGGCTTTGCTTCTTGTTTCTTAATCGGCGTTTGCTTTGGTGAGCCTGCTGCTTGAGTTTTCAATTGCGTCTGCGTGGCGCTCTTCGAGGTCTTCAATATTATAGGGCTTTTTCCGGGCGTCGTGGTGATTATCGTTTGTTTTAGTTGGGTCGGTTTATTACTCGACGATGCGCCCGCTTGTTGTTGCATGGCGGGAATTATTGTAATTTTCTTGTTGGGTGCTAAAACAGTTTGTTTTGATCCAGATACCTTCGTATAGATCATCTTGGGCATACTTTGCACTTTAACTGGGGATAGCTGCGAAATTTTTGCCTGAAAACAGTTCGCATAACTTTCTGTTAATTTCAGATATGTCTTATAATTTCTACATTATATTTCTTATAATTTTTATACGAAAATCTCTACATAATCTAGAAATCCTAAATATTTTTTTTATGTTTTTAACTATACTTTTGTATAAGTAAAAATACAAGCTGTTATGTGAAAAGTGGATTAGAACATACTTGATAGTACTTGCTAAGCTGAGTAAAAAATAACTAATAAATATAGTTAAAAATCAACTATCAGTTACAAGTAATTTTATCGAGTTCTTAAAGCAAGTGATTTGCTTCTATTTATCGCATGCAACGTGAAAATAAAAGAACAGATGAAAATTTTTATGCAATATAAAACAGAAATTCCCGATTTGAAAACTTTCCCACATGGAAATGTTATGTGGTTGCAACATTTCCATCAATACGACCATACTCGAAATGTATCTCTGCTATTTCTTGATTAAAAGAGAATGACTGATATTATTAAATTCTATCTGGATAATCGCGCTAAACAAGTGCATAATCACTGATCGCAAAGACGAATGACTAAAGACCGATTGTTCCAACCTGTTGGTAAACTAATAGTTAAATCAATGTTTATCTTTGTCTAATTTGAAGGAAAAACAAAGATATATATGATGTAACTATTAGTTAATTTACCAACAGGTTGGAACAACCGGCCCTAACTTACTTTTACCTAAGGCAAAATGATAAAATAATTCTTTGTTATAAAATATGTATGGAAATGAAAGAAGAGTATATGTAAAATATTTTCCGTAAACATCAGAAATGTGTAAGATAATTTTGTTTTCACAAGTCTATTTATCATATACGATAAATAGAAGCAAGCAAATTTCATCATTTGCTTTATACCAACTGAAAATCTAATTCTGAGGGTTGATTTTTCAAATTGTTTTATTAAGTATTTCTTACTTATCAAGTTACTATCTGTAAGTTCCGATTTCTTTTTCATAACATTCTGTATAATTCAATTTACTTAGACTAATTTTAATGAACACATACAGTTTTTCCAGATGTTTGGATCTGCGTGACGAACTTTCCGCCTATTTGAAGTGTATTAATATTATTAGCTTCGACTATTTCAAAAGTTGGATTCTCTTTCAACCATGTTCGCAAACTGGATCTCAGAGGAGCATCTGCGCCTAAAATAATAATAATTTATATATGTTATACATATATACAGGGTGTTTGGTGAGGATTTACCATCACTTACGGAGCGCATTTCTGAAGACATTTTGAGCAAAAAATGTCATATAAACATGTGTCCTATTCTGAATATTTACAGAGTTACACTAATTTGAAGGTTGTTTGTAAAAGACCTCTTTCTTTAGTTCGAAAAGTAAAAGAAAATTATTAAAAATAAAGAATGAACTTTTCAGAAATAATCCTTTCTTTAATTGGCTAGTAATCTGAACTACATTAATTAATAATAATTACATTAATTACATTATTATTATTGTCACGTGCTCGCGTGAGGCGAAGATTACGCATTGTTCACAGTAATGCATTTCCAATTAGAGAAAGAATTATTTCTGAAAAGTTCATTCTTTATTTCTAATTTTTCTTTACTCCTCAAACTAAAGAAAGAGGTCTTTTACAAACAACCTTCAAATTAGTGTAACTCTGTAATATTCAAAATAGAACCCATGTTTATATGACATTTTTTGCTCAAAATCTCTTCAGAAATGAGCTCCGTAAATGGCGGTAAATCCTCACCAAACACCCTGTATATCCATACATACATATATACATACATACATACATACATAAATACATACATACATACATACATACAATGGAATCCCTCTATTCTGAACAAACACTCCTTTTATTTTTAACTTTCCCTTGAATACATTGACTCCTATTTAATGATAAATGTGTAGAATAAAAATATACCCACAATCAATTTAGAGAAATGAAGAGAGTAAAAAATAAAAAATATGCGTGGTAATTATGCATTTTAGGGGATACACCTCCGATAACCTTGACCTTGACATATGTTGTCAAGATCACCCTCCTGAGTGACCTTTAGAAGGTTTTAGCCGGCGCTCGTTTTTTATTAAAAAGTTATAAACAAAAAAGTTTGAAAAATATAGCAGTTATTTTGAGTACATTGAAAGGCATACGACTAATATGTATGTGAAAATAGCATATGTATGAACAAAGGAAAGTCATTTAAAGCAGCGAATTGTTAGTATATTGAATAGTCTTTTTGTTAAAGCAGAGAATAGTTGGTATATTGAAAAGTATATACACAATTTTATGTATTAGAAAACAAGTATGTTAAAGCTTTGTTAAAGCAGATAATAGTTGGTTATTAACAAAACAAGGTTCAAAGACCACCTTCAATGACCAACTATTCTCTGCTTTAACAAATTATTTCTGTTACAGATATTGAGCGTTAAAAGGCGTTGTGTCACTAAATGGAAAACGGCCAAAGTTGACGAAATAGAGTAATATCATAATTTATGGATATACATTTTAATAGTTTATAAGCTTTGTTAAAGCGGATAATAGTTGGTCATTAAAGGTGGTCATTGAACCTTGTTTTGTCAATAACCAACTATTATCTGCTTTAACAATCTTTTAACATGCTTTTGCCATGATTAAATCAGAGAATACTTTGTATTTATGCTTTCTAACATATAAAATTGTACATATACTTTTCAATGTACCAATGTACTATTCTCTACTTTAACAAAAAAGACTATTTAATATACCAACAATTCGCTGCTTTAAATAACTTTGCTTCGTTCATACATGTACTATTTCCACATACATATTAGTCGTTTATGCCTTTCAATACTAAAAATATCTGCTATATTTTTCAAACGTTTTTTGTTTATAACTTTTTAATAAAAAATGAGCGCCGGCTAAAACCTTCTGAAGGTCACTCAGGAGGGTGACCTTGACAACATATGTCAAGGTCAAAGTCATCGGAGGTGTATCCCCTAAAATGCATAATTACCAATATCGTGTTACTATGATGCCATGTGATTACATGACAAATGAGTAATAGAACAGCAGCATAGAAGAGATTAAATTTATGAAAAAACCAACTTATTCAGAATAGAAGGCTTTGATTGACTTTTATATAATATTTAACATCAACCAGATATAATCTATTTACCGGTAAGAACTTTACCAGTTTTTCTGTCAAAGACTACTACTCTAGCCTCGGGTTTTGCCTTCATAGTTTCTGTCACAGGTGATTTCGTAGACTTTATATTTGATCCAGATGGCACAGGTTTCTCCTTGGTTAAAGTTTCTTGAGCATGAGCGAGAATACACGCATCTGAACAATAAATGCTGGAGTTTCTGGCTTCCTTCTTACAAACAACACACTGCATTGTACTAGAAGCTGGAGTAGCGCTGTGGTCGGCGGAAGAACTTGACGGAGATATTTCTTTTGAAGACACAGCTTGCGATGATAAAGTCTCACCTACAGACTTAACTTTTGCTTTTTGCTTTCCAGCTAGCGATTGCGAATTCGATTTCATCTTTTCTTCCTCAGCTTTCTTTCTTAGACAATTCGGACAAACCCATTCTATACCTTTCTCCTCCATTTGTTGACCTATCATATATTTATATAAAATAGAAAGATATTGTATGAAACGATAAAATAAATATTCTCTTGTCATCTTATCGTTAGGTTCCAGATATACTTACCCATGGCTTTGCTGACATGTACACATTTTCCGTGGAACCAATCTTCGCAAACATCACAGCATATCATAAATCGATTATTATGTGGCCGTTTGCAGATACACCATAATCGGTCGGGATCATCTTCCGAATCTGAATTGTCCTCCTCATCATCCTCATCATCTTCCTCTTCTTCTTCATTCATTACTTGTCCCGTTTTCAACTCATCCTTGTTATGTGCTAGTTGCTGAACTGATACCTGACTGTATCGATGTTAAAACAATTATTAAATTTTAATCAAAAGTATAATCAGACCAGTGTAAATAAACTTATTTATATATGCAGATAACGGATAGAATATTCAAAGTATATTCGTCATAAGTAGCGGTACTATTTTCGATCTTTGCTTATAGGTTCTCTTCAATCAGAAGTTAACTATTCAGGGTCACTTCGACCAACTCCGATTAACTTTAATCGACGATTAACTCGATCAGCAATTTCGTCAACAGCAAGACTTTTAACTGTATAATGTATATGTCGTTCTTTTTATTTTTTTAACCTATCTCTTCGTGATTTACCACTTCGTGAATAAAAGCTGCTTTTAATATAACAAATCTTTTAATTTTTTATTTTCATCGATTAAAGTTAATCGGAGTTGGTCGAAGTAACCCTCAATGAAGATCACGTATGAGTTTTACATTAGCATCTAGTATATTTTTCTTTCGGCTTCCTTCTGTAATGACCAGTGACTTTTAGCAATAGCAATTAAACTAGAGTAAACAATATATGTATGTATCAATTTATTGTTCCTGAAACAGATTGCAATTCACCTCACTCCTTTATTCACAACTCTGTAATCAAGATTTTATAAACCAAGGCATACGGGACGACTACGAGTCGATCACCATCGCACAAAACGTTATTCCAGTTAGAATAAATAATTAACATTTATATTCCTAAATTTATATTATTATTAATATAAATATATATATATATATATATATACATATATACAATATATATATATAACACATTGGATTGGCATAAAAATTTATATCATTTTACTCAGCAAATTTTTCTATATTAGGAAGATATGTACTCAATATCCTTCCAGATTCGGATCTTTTTCCTATTGTTAAAATAAAAATTAGATAGAGATTGTTTTCTCTGATTTAATTGTTGAAAAATCATTAGTCATTGTAAAAGGAATAATTTTATTATGTATGAAGATCCACATTCTCATTTAATTAATAATCAACATTTGAAGTACGGTTGAAGTGATTGAATCAAGTTGCAAGTATCGCTATTTCTAACGAATACTGGAATACTAAGAATGATTGAATATCGTATAGCGATTTATGTTCACCAATTTGTACTAGCCGGTTTAATTTAAAAATAACCCAATCTTACATTATTTATAATAGTTATTATCTTGACATGCATATTGTATACATATATTATTTTAATATACAATATACATATATATATATATATATATGTCGTAGCCAGATTACAAAGTCCGCCGTTTTATAAAACGTCTAGGCATTTTATAAAGTGCGGCCACATTCTCAAATCATGGTTGAAAATGAAATGTTTTACAATCTTGCTAAGAATTTTAGTCGTTTTATAAAACGCTAACAAGCGACCCGCCACATTGTCAAACGCAACGATTTGTACATCCGTTTTAAATTCTGGCTGGTTCATTTCAGTCATTTTATGAACGGCGCGTTTTTACCGACGCGACGTTTCCGTGTTTCGTGCAATGTTTACGTTGAGTTTGTGGCTGTGCTATACATTTAAATAAGTATTTTATATCATATAGAGATTATTTAAGAAGCATTGGACTAAGGGTCACTTCGAACAAACGCCGATTAACTTTAATCGACGATTAACTCAATCAGCAGTGTCGTCAACAGCAAGATATTCGTCGTTGTGTATATCGTTCTAAACCAATCTTTTCAAAATAATATACCACTTTTCTTTAATTTGAATAAAGTTGTTTCGATTTTTATTTAAAATATCTATTTCAAAAACGTGTTTATGTAACATGGATAGAATTATTAATTTTTTATTATTTGATGATGGATACGAGGGTTATGATCTTCCAATAAAAAGAAATCGACGAAAACCACGTATAATTAGGCCACGTGTAAATTACTTGGAAATGTTTGATGATAATTATTTTAAAAGAAGATTTGCAATATCAAAACAAAACTTTAACATAATATTTAAAAAAATTTATGTTGAATTACAACATAAAACTAATCGGTATGTACAAATATTTAATACAACAATTTAAAATTATATATAATATAATAAACAAAACAAAATAAGTTTATTATAAAAAAGTAAAACATTAAAAAATTTTATACATACTATGGGAATGCATATATGTATTCTGTCAGTTTATTTTAATTTATTTTAATTAATATTCTCTTAATTATATATACATATATATATATACATATTTATTTATTTAATTATATACATATGTCTGTGTGTATTAATAATCTAATTTGTGTCAACATTTGTGTTGTTATAATATATAATATACTATTCACAGAACTGAGAGAATATTAATTAAAATAAATTAAAATAAACTGACAGAATACATATATGCATTCCCATAGTATGTATAAAAATTTTTAATGTTTTACTTTTTTATAATAAACTTATTTTGTCTTGTTTATTATAATATATATAATTTTAAATTGTTGTATTAAATATTTGTACATACCGATTCGTTTTATGTTGTAATTCAACATAAATTTTTTCTAATATTATGTTAAAGTTTTGTTTTGATATTGCAAATCTTCTTTTAAAATAATTATCATCAAATATTTCCTAAGTAATTTACACGTGGCCTAATATATTATACGTGGTTTTCGTCGATTTCTTTTTATTGGAAGATCATAACCCTCGTATTCATCATCAAATAATAAAAAATTAATAATTCTATCCATGTTACATAAACACGTTTTTGAAATAGATATTTTAAATAAAAATCGAAACAACTTTATTCAAATTAAAGAAAAGTGGTATATTATTTTGAAAAGATTGGTTAAGAACGACATACACAACGACAAATATCTTGCTGTTGGCGACACTGCTGATTGAGTTAATCGCCGATTAAAGTTAATCGGCGTTGGTCGAAGTGACCCTAAAAAGAGAAAAAATGGATGAGATTCCAAAAGATATTGCAGTTGATAAGAACACGTTTTATACAAAGCTTGAAGAATTTTATTCAGGTAAGTCGTTTTATAACCTACAAAATTACACGATTTTTATTAGTATTGTTTTTTATCCGACAAATAAGCAGCATTGCTTTTTATTCGACAGATAAAAAAAATACCAAAAAGAAACCTTGGTCTTCTGAGAAGATATCCCAAATTATATCAATATTAGTTGAAGGAAGAGCTGCAGAGAACAAAAAAACTAACAAACAATATTACTTTTTTAGGCAGTACGACGTAATAGAAATAAGTGGTTTAAAGAAAGTAATTAATAAAAGACAATCCGCTAATAAGCGACCTGCCACATTGTCAAACGCAACGATTTGTATATCATTTTAGAATCTGGCTGGTTCATTTCAGTCATTTTATAAACTGTCTTTATAAAATAACCATTTATAGAAAAGTAATAGGTAATTATAGGTAAGTATAGAAAATTAATAGGTAATTATGTCATAATATTAATAAGTAGGTTATGTGTATTTTTAAATGAGAAAATTTTCAGGCTTGTATAAATACATTTATTACAATTAAAATTTTATAAAAAGTAACATCAGCCGTTGTTTATATAAAATTAATAGGTACTTGTGTGTATTTCTAAATGAAAAATAGCTTGCATAAACACTTGCATTTATTACTTATTATATTTATTATAAGAATACTTTTTGTATTTATTATAATTAAGGTTTTATAAAAGTAATATAAATTTTTAAAAGTAATGTTTTTAAAACATGATAAAAAAATATAAGCAAAAAGAAACACATTTATTACTATTACTTTATCAAATGTAATATAAATCTTAAAAATAGTTTTTTAAATAGAAAATAAATTCTCCAGCTGATAAACATAAATAAAATTCTTAAAAATAGTTTTTAAATAAAAAATAAATTCTCCAGCTGATAAACATAAATAAAATTCTTGAAAAATTTTTAAATAAAAAATAAATAACGATACAGCTGATAATAATGCACAATTACTTATTTGAACAAGGACCAGCAGCATGACAATGGCTATTGCATTTCATTTTTGACTTAAAACAAAGGCAACGCTTGAAACAACATTGAGTTTTGCTTGGTTTACACATACATTTTTTAAATCCTTGACCGCCAAACATTGATTCTTTAGAAACTGCTTCCCTCAGTGAAATAAGGTTCGAAGGTACAGATATAGGGTTGGTAGGAGCTTCGTACAATTGAATTTCATTTCTGGAAAACCAACTATTTAGACGGCCAACTGAAGTACCTATTTGATAAACTTCATTCTGTTCATCTAAAATTACACCTAGAAGATTTTTTGGGTCTAGAGGCCCACAATCAATTTTTGGAACTGCAACTGTTATGTGTTCTCCTATTTGCAATGGTTTCAAGAATTTACCACTCGATTCCAACATTTTATCAGCAGCTAACTTCTGTCCAGTTCTTGCCTGTGATCTCTCATTTCTGATTGCATCCTCTTTCAAACATAAACTGCATATTTCTCCCAACACATTGTCCCGTGATGGTTCAATAGTTATTACTTCAGAACATCTTCAACACTGAATCTCTTCATTTATTCGATAGTTTTCTGTTTCTTCATTTAAACCACAGGCAGATTTCATGGTGACTTCATTATTAATAGGCAAACTATCCTCCATTATAAATGATGCATTATTGATAATGTCTTGCAATGGTAGAGATTCATTCTCCTGTGATTCTAGATGAGTTATCACATTAATAAGTTATTACATTAATGAGTTATTACATTACATTAATCAATGGATGTACTACCACTATCATTCTTATCTTCATTGACTACGCGTTCAAGTTCTTCTTCTGTAAAAACGGAATCCACTGTTTCTCGCGGCAAGTTTGTGGAGTACAAACCAACTGGAAAATCTACTCCAAATAAAGCTTTATAAGGAGATCGACCAATTACCCGGTGATAGGAAGAGTTCTTATGCCACTGCACAAAATAACAACCGAGTGACCAATTCTGGGTATTATTATCCCGTAACCAAGCTGTCAACATATTTTCAACATCTTGATTGCATCTCTCGACACTTCCTTGACTTTGTGGGTGCCGAGGACGACCATTAATAATTTTACAGGCTGGCCATTTTGACGTCATCTCTTTGATGATAACGTTTACGAACTCGCGGCCATTATCGCTCTGGAGAATCTTTGGAGCACCGAATTCTAAAAAAATTTTTAATAATTCATATGCTACTTCATCTGCTCTTTTACTTTTCAATGGCCTCAAATGAGTAAATTTAGTTAAGTGATCTTGGTAATTCATTAACCACTTAAAGTCACCATCTGGGGTTGATTGAAAGTCTATAAGATCCACTTGGCTTCGATGATTCCAGTCTTTGGTTCTTATAGGTTCGATGACTATATCTTTTTTATGCTGATTTTTCTTTTCCGCACACCTTTTACAACATTTAATGAAAATTTCAATGACAGTTCTTGGAATATAATACTTAGTCTGGAGTGCTAATTTCATTTTATCACGGCCACCATGACCCGTTGAAGTGTGAATTTCCATAAGCTTGTCATAAAATTCTTCCAAGGGGATTAAAAATATTATTGGGTCATTTTCAAATTGTCTTTTTTTAATTACTTTCTTTAAACCACTTATTTCTATTACGTCGTACTTCCTACAAAAGTAATATTGTTTGTTAGTTTTTTTGTTCTCTGCAGCTCTTCCTTCAACTAATATTGATATAATTTGGGATATCTTCTCAGAAGACCAAAGTTTCTTTTTGGTATTTTTTTTATCTGTCGAATAAAAAACAATGCTGCTTATTTGTCGAATAAAAAACAATACTAATAAAAATCGTGTAATTTTGTAGGTCATAAAACGACTTACCTGAATAAAATTCTTCAAGCTTTGTATAAAACGTGTTCTTATCAACTGCAATATCTTTTGGAATCTCATCCATTTTTTCTCTTTTTAGTCCAATGCTTCTTAAATAATCTCTATATGATATAAAATACTTATTTAAAAGTATAGCACAGCGCCACAAACTCAACGTAAACATTGCACGAAACACGAAAACGTCGCGTCGGTAAAAACGCGCCGTTCATAAAATGACTGAAATGAACCAGCCAGAATTTAAAACGGATGTACAAATCGTTGCGTTTTACAATGTGGCGGGTCGCTTGTTAGCGTTTTATAAAACGACTAAAATTCTTAGCCAGATTGTAAAACATTTCATTTTCAACCATGATTTGAGAATGTGGCCGCACTTTATAAAATGCCTAGACGTTTTATAAAACGACGGACTTTGTAATCTGGCTACGACATATATATACATATATACAGGGTGTTTGGTGAGAATTTACCGCCATTTACGGAGCTCATTTCTGAAGAGATTTTGAGCAAAAGATGTCACATAAACATTGGTCCTATTCTGAATATTTACAGAGTTACACTAATTTGAAGGTTGTTTGTAAAAGACCTCTTTCTTGTTTGAGGAGTAAAAGAAAATTATTAGAAATAAAGAATAAACTTTTAAGAAATAATCCTTTCTTTAATTGGCTAGTAATCAATCTGAACTACAAAATTACATTATTCTTACTCACTTTTCAGAACAATTAATTACATTAATTAATAATAATTACATTAATTACTAAATGAATAAAAAACGGCCAATCATCGAGCAGTTAAAGGATGTTGAAATTAAATTTAATAATTCAAATCAAATACAATTATGTTGACGTTTCGGGCCTTACTTGGTCTTCTTCAGAACCAATAACAAAGATAAACAAAGATAAACCCCTTAGATGAATCTCGCATAAATACATAATTAACGCATAAATACTTAATTAATATACATTAATTACATTATTATTATTGTCACGTGCTCGCGTTGGCCAAGATTACGCATTGTTCACAGTAATGCGTTTCCAATTAGAGAAAGAATTATTTCTGAAAAGTTCATTCTTTATTTCTAATTTTCTTTTACTCCTCAAACTAAAGAAAGAGGTCTTTTACAAACAACCTTCAAATTAGTGTAACTCTGTAAATATTCAGAATAGAACCCATGTTTATATGACATCTTTTGCTCAAAATCTCTTCAGAAATGAGCTCCGTAAATGGCGGTAAATCCTCATCAAACACCCTGTATATGTTATTCGCAATTGCCGAATTTGCCCATTGCCTGAATTTTTTAACGCGATGTGGGTATTTATTTTGGCCACTGAGCGTCGGAAAATACCCACAACGCGTTGTGGGTATTTCAGTTTGCTCAATAGCCAAAAAAATATAATTTTTCGTGAACGTGCACGGGATGGACTCGCTTCAACTTACAAAGTATATGCGTGGACAAGGAGCGGGTTCCACACGGGTTAGCATGTACTTTGTAATTTGTAAAGCGAGGTCCACCTCGTACAGGGGGGGGGGGGGGGGGTGCAAAAAAAAGCAAAATACTCAGAACGCATAGTAGGTGAAACCGGAATAGTCACAACGCGTTGTAGGTATTTTGTAGTGGCCACAAAGCGAAAAATATTTTTTCGGCTATTGAGCAAACTGAAATACCCACAACGCGTTGTGGGTGTTTTCCGACGCCCAGTGGCCGAAATAAATACCCAGAACGCGTTATGGACATTTAAGCTATCCCACATCGCGTTGTGGTTGAAAAATTCGGGAAATGGGCAAATTCGGCAATTCGGTCTTCCACGGATTTTTCCTAAAAGTGTATTCTGATAGATCATGGCATACTTTCTTTGTAAACTTTTTGAATTTTTGCAATATCTTCAAAATTAAAAAAAATATAGTACACGAAAATGTGCTGTGACGTCATAGGGACACTGCGGCATCTTTTGAAGTTGACGGCATCAAAGAAACTTTAGCAAGCTATAACTTTCTCAAATTTAGGTTTTTTTTTTTAATTCAAAAAATATTAAAAATTGGCTTAGATTCTCTACCCAAATTATGGATACCGCTTAATAAAAAACATTTACTGGAAGACCGAATTGCGAATGACATATATATAAAACATTATTTGTCAATTATTAACATACAAGGTGTCCCAGACCTCTCATAATAACCGTTAATAATAGACACCTGACATCATTTTGAGATGAAAAGTCTGATACCAAAATATCGAAGCTATAATAGTTTTTAAATGAGAAGTGTTCATAAAATTGACCATTTATTTTGTCCGAAATTCGCATGCTTAGGTGTGGCACATGGCAGTAGTAAAAATGTGTACAGAATTACAATATGTTACCATACGATATATCGGAAATATAATTGATGCTTGAAAACATCTTTACTATTATGCAATGTACCAATTTCGGACAATGTAGTTGGTCAAAAACTAATCTCGATATTTTGACATTAAGATTTCCATCTCAAAATGGTCTCAAGAATTTTCCGTTAAATCTCTTTGCCATAGGAAATACTCTGCATAATAAATAATGTAGGTATTAATCAAATTAAGAACTTCTCGTCGCCAGCCATTAATTGAAAACGTAGTAATTTTTAAAATCGAGCCAACTGGCCATTTTTATTAATAGGATGTTATCTAGAATTTAGAATTTATTGCGAAAAATATAAATTCTAAATTCTAGATAACATCCTATTAATAAAAATGGCCAGTTGAGTCGATTTTAAAAATTACTACTTTTTTATAGGTATTAATGATAAATAATTATATTAATTTTATCAACTATAATGCTATTTCATACAGGGTGACCCACCAAAAACGAAACAAACATGTCTTTTAGGATATAACCTTAGTTTGGCATTTAACCTAAGCTTGTTTCGTTTTCGGTGGGCCATCCTGTATAAATAATAAAAATATTTTATTATAATAAATTATTATTTGTTATTATAAATGATAATGTATGTTTACTTATGTTATTTATATATCATATTACGTTATTCAGATACCATTATTATGTCAATATGTTGTTAAGTAATTAATAATGACAAAGACTGGACTTTACTTTATATTAGATAATAACACAATGCTATATCTAATAATCTATCAAACCATATAAAAATATTATATCTTAAGATAATGTGCGAGTAATCGACCACACACTCTTGCGTGACAGATTGTATAAAAAACTACTTGTTATTGCATCCAAATCCTTATGTTATTAATATAGTGTACTCACGCAAGCTTCTCTACTTTCTTCGCCGGTTCAGGATTCGTCTGTAACATCTCAGTTTTCGCTTGCAATCGTTTACTTCTAGTGGCAGGTGCTTCGATAGGTGGTAACGTAATCACACGATTGCCCCGAATGATTTGAATTGTTTCCTTGTCATCCTTCGAAGACTTTTTGCTTGTTTCTTTCGAAATGTTTGTTTGTGCCGTTGCTACTGCTTCTGCTGGTTTAGAGTCTTGTTCGGGTGGTATTAACGTGGGCATAAGCATGCTACCTGATGCCAATGGTTCTGGTATCACTCGTGGCCTAGGATCACTTAGTGCAGACTGTAATAAAAGAAAAAACTCATTAAGAATAATTAATTGTAAGCCCATTAAGAATTATTTTCATTTCAACTTTCTTTCAAACATTTTATCATTGAACCTTACTGTTAATAAAGTAAAATAATAAAATAATTATTATTCTTGTATGCAAGACACAATAACGCGGGCAGTGTTATAAAATTCAGTCAATCTTATGTAACGCCGACTAAAACTGCATATCTATGAAACTGTGAACAGTATACAATCGCATAATTTTCATTTTTAAATCAATTAATTTTTATTTTTAATGTTTTAATTACAATTTTTTGTTTTTAATAAAAGTAAAACAAAATAAGATAATTATAGCTCATGATTACAAGAACCGCAGCGCGGATTATTTTTTAACTCAGTCACGTTTATGGAATCCGGGCTAAGATATCACATGATAGCCCGATATGAAGCTGCAAACAATAAATCGTGTAATTACCATTTTCGAACCAATTATTTCTATTTTTAATATCTTAGTTGTATATAATTACTGATTTCGTTATCATTCAATTGAAATAAAATAATAAAATAATTATAGTTCTAACATATATAAGATATGGCAACGTGGACAGCGTTCAAAATTTAATCAAGTTCTATCTATAATAAGAATGTACTCGCGATCTTTGCGCGAGGTCTTTTTCTCTCCCGCTGTTAGAGCTCGCACAAAAGGTTTGCTTTAAGATAAAATATTTGATATACGAATGATTTCGAAACAGGCAGTGGAGACGGCTGCTACGGATGTCGGAGAGAAGCGAGGAAAACTGCATTCGCGAAAAATGTCACGATCTTTCAGTGGAGATAAGAGATAATAGTAATTAGCGCATAAGTACTGATGACGTCAGAGAAGACCTATCAGGGACGTCACAGAGAGCAGACTTCAAAGGTCTTGAAATGTTCCTGTCTCTATATTAGAGCTGATTTGAGAATGCGAGCGTAAGGATGGGCTAGTGTAAAACAATTACGTTGGCTTAAGCTGGATTATTTAGAGATCAAAGGCAACGAAACAATTGATCAGCTAGCGAGAACTGATTCAGCGACAAAGATGCGGAGATCGGAGCTGGCTACAGTTTAGATAGAGATCAGAGATTGGCTGCGGGAGCATATCTTAATTTCTGAAAAACCAAAAATTAGAACCAAGTATGGACAAGAGCTTTACTAGGGAGATTCGCCTAACGAGAACCTGGTTGGGAGTACTACAAGATCAGGAAAAAGTGAGCCCAGGTTAATGATGGAACTGTGGCGGGGCATGGCGCCACCAATTACCACGTGCACAAATTGCATCTCTGGCATATGCTCAATTGTAAGTGACGCTGTGATAAGGAGACTAGTCTCCACATCCTTGGCCGATATCCAGCATATACTGAGCTAAAGCACAAGACTAGACTCGGCAGATTATGGCTCTCTCTCTCTCTCTTGGCGAAAAACGAGTCTTAACCTGCAGTTAGAAACAGGATGGCATAATAGACTCAATCTGATTGCCGCAGGCAAATATTTTTTTTTTTTAGAAAATATCGCCGTTTAGAGACCTATTTATTATTATTATTATTATTATTATCATCATCATCATCATCATCATCATCACCATCACCATCATCATCATTAAGCATTCTTATTAAGTTGCAATAAACTATAGTTTTTATTTTAGGTTATCTTTTGCCAATAAATTTACTTGCTATTGATTTACCAAAAACATGACGTAAGGTACAATACCAATATGTTTTTTGATATTGTATACTTACAATGATGAGTTAAGATCTGTCCTTTTTAGCTGAATTTTTGCGCTATTTATTTTTCTCTTTTTTTTCCAACGTGGTGCAAAAAGTTCAGCTAAAAAGAACAGACCTTTGGTTTTGCATGAAGTTTTACGTTTGTACTTTTTCCTTGAGCATAATTAAATTAAATTTTGCACTGCTTCTACTAACTTAATTGTTTACAAACCCATTATTTATAAATTACTATTTAAAAAAATTTTTTTTATTCCAAATGCTTTCTAGAAGAAAAATAATTTGAGGAAATTTATAAATATATAATCATAGATATCAATTATTAGAAATAATGATTTTCCGCAAAGGCATAGCAGTTTCTCCTTTGATTAAGGAGAACAGAAAAAGATGAGATAAAGACCTATGAAGTTATTAATTAATGCCAACTCTGCATAAAATGTATGCGTTGGTACCGATAGAAAGGATAAGGAAGTAGAGGGAACGAGGGCTTTTTCTCATCACTCGATTAATATATTCAATATGTTAGCCATTTAAGTTTTATACTTTTTCATACAACTGACTATATTTTAATCGACTTTTTTAAAGCTTTTTCCGAGTTTTAATTATGATATAAAAAGTCAGCTTTTTGCAACTTTGCTCGCAAATTTTGATAAAATTATTACCTTCCAAAACCGAACGATCAAATCATAACCCATTCATTTTTGAAGAAATGAAAAAGAATTATAAAAAAATCAGTTCGGAATTACCAAGGAAAAGATATATAAACGTCGAAAAACATGACTTTTTACGAAAGAGTACTTCATAGATTTTGATTAAATTAGTATTACAATTTTATATAGCAATGATATATCTTTTTTCTTTGTCCATTTCAAGTAAAAGCTACGAAGAGAAAATTTGATATAAATTATTAATTATCGAAATATATGGATGCAGAAAGTTATCTCGAAAAATAAAATAAATCCAAAGTATTGATTTTGTTCATGTTTCATTGCATCCGTCATGAGGGTTTGTTCCAAGTTTTTAGCAAGCTTTTATAGTGTTAGAATAAGATCAGAAAGAATACTGGAAGCATATATGTATAATTACTGTAATTAGAGAACATTCGACATTTTGCGCGATAGGCAGATCTATTCTGATCCGTATTAGGATGGATTATATGTATAGTCGACTTCTTTTTCTAAGATTAATGGAAAACAATCTATTAAAAAAACCTTTTTAAAATTTTATTCTTAACTTAATGTAAATTAACATAAAAATAACTATGTTATAGTGAGTTAATTTTAAAGGGTAAACTATATACAAGGTGTATCAGACCACCCGTCCCCCACCTTCAATTTCTTAAATAAAACCCCCCATATTGTAGTATATCGTTTGAAAGGGCACTTTAAAAAGAAAAATTTTGGCACAAACCAGAGGTCGATACGTTGATCCGTTCGGAGGTTATTTAGGGTCAAAGTTCGAAAAGCTAATATTTGACCATAAATAACTCCCAAATAAGTCAACATATCGACCTCTGGTTTGCGCCTAAATTTTTCTTATTTTATGCCCTTTCAAACGATATTCTACAATATGGGGGGTACCGTTTAAAAAATTGAAGGTGAACTTGCAATGTGATCTTTAAACGATTATCCAAGGTGAAGCCAATGACACCATCTTATGTCCCCCTCAAAGTCACAAAACTTTTGTATTACACATTTTTCTCTAAAATGTCGCGTTTACAAAAATCGGATGGGACGGGTGGTCTGATACACCCTGTATAAGTAAAACAGAAGGTATATTGCAACATGTTTAGGAATCAATAAATATTCAATCAATCAATTAATTTTCTTTCAAGTCGAACACGCACTCCAAATATGGATACTATTACCTACTATTTATTATTAACGTTTGGTAGTCAAACTTATTTCTTGCAAATGAACATAGATTAAATATTTTTTCCTCAATTTCATCTGATCAGCACAAGTCTAACATAAATCAAAGAATTTTATTATTTGAAGAGATTTATGAAGATACAAAAAATATAATTTTACTAATTGAAGTGTACAGGGAAAAAACGATCAATGTCCATGTTGGTCTCTGATGGTTCTTTCCAACAGGCGCTTAAACTATGGTTGTTTTTCTCCAGTATGGTACATCTTTCGGCCTTATTTCTAATGAATTGTAACCGAGGGGCCATTCACTAATGAAATCAGGTGTACACCTGATTTGTAATCATGTGGTAATCAACAGTGAAATCAATTCGTAATCACGTGTAATCTTGCAATATATTTTGAAATCATTAAAGAAAAATAAGTAAGAAATCGCGTGAAATCGTTGCGAGTCGTTTGAAATCAGAACGAAATCAGTCTTTTATTAGTAACATGCGCCCACGAGACGATTATGCGTGTGCGCATAGGGACTTCGCGCACGTCGGGTGTCAGAGAGACACGGGAAAGTTCCATAGGCATCTCGGGCATAATAGTAAGAATAGGCCGCTAAATTCGAGACTTCTGGTCTTAGTTTTTGTGAAACTCGCGAGGAAATACAGATTGGAGACTGGTGCTTATTTAAAAATATTGAAATAAAAAAATGCTTAATAGGTTTTGTCCTTGGATTTGCCTATATGGAAAAAAAATTCTGGAAGGCAAGAGAATACTCCAGTAACACTGCGCGAATTAAAGGCAATAAAAATATTGTGGGAGTACTGTGCCATTGGTACTCTGTAGATAAGGAAGAATGCTTAAATCCAGAGCAAATGGAAATACAAGGATACATAGACGTTAAACAATATGTTATAACTATTTCAGCTCCATGCATGACTGATTTAAACTTAAGGCTAAGCCATGATGTTTTTGAAAAGATAAAAAAGTATTTATAATTAATATATTATACTTTTATAACTTTGTTATGATTATTATAACAAGCTACTTTGTGAATTAAATAAAATTTATGAATACTATAAAATACTTTTTATTTTTTTACTTTTTCATGATGTACATTTAATAATACAAATTACTCGTATAATATTATATATATTATTATTTTAAACTTTTTAAAGAATTGGCATGTTGCTTCAAAAGTTAAATAAAATCTAATCAATCATATTAAAATTATTTAAAGCATTAATTAATGATTTCTATTATTATATATTATAATTTAAAATTATGATAAATTTGTAACATTATTTACATTGAAATTAGCAATAATAACGAGTAATGCTATTGAAATCATTTGTAATCACAATAAAATCATTTGTAATCACAATGAAATCATTTGTAATCACAATGATGTCATTTGTAATCACTGTGATATCATTTGTAATCACAATAAAATCAGCTGTGATAATCACATCGTAATCAACTGTAATCAATTGTAATCAACTGTACTTTGTAATCACGTGTACATCTAATAGCTGAGTGAATAGCCCCTCGATTGTAACTGTTCTTGATCAAAACCGATAAAAATTATGAAAATTCTTTCAAAATTCCACAAGATAGCATGATCAGATCAATTTTAACAAAAAGTAGACTAATAGCTTTTTCCCTGTACCCTTCAATTATAATCGCGTACAAATTTTAATGTTTGAAGAATTATGCAATAGGCCAAAGCACAGTATTGTATTGAGTCAAATTCGACAGAGGACTACAAAGAATTAGCACAAAGAAAATTTGAGCATACAATGAGAAAGTATTTATAACTAGAAAAGAAAATATTTTTAGATCTATCATATGATTTTAATTTTCACACAAGATAAAGAAAATACATTTTTTTAGCTTAAACGATTTATTTCAGACCTATTCTTTGTACCAATTTTATCTTGAAAAATAGCAATACTTTATATTTATTACAATTATAATTAGGTAATCCTTAAAAAGTATTTTTCGTAATAATATCAAAAAAGAAACTATTTTTCAGTATAATATATTAATATTACAGTAAAAACATTAAAACCAGTATAATTCCGAGATATAAGTTTTGTTTTGTTAGAAAGTCATAAGTTTCCCGTATCTTACAAACTCCATTTTTCAAAATAAACCTGATACAAAAAGAATTAGAAAGTTAAGAGTAAAACAAAACAATTTCAAAGCTAAATTCTGATTTATTAGAAAAATTATAAACAAATTTTTGTATGCGCGCGCGCGTGTGTACGTGTGACAAGATATATTGAACAAATTTAATTAGAAATATTAATAAAAAATTGATAAAAATTATAAATTTCAGAGAAGAAATAAAAGAAAATAATTAATTTGTTAGTAGTCATATTACTGCAACTATTATGTCAGCAACCAACCCCTACTAATAAATTAAATATTTTCCGTTTATCATTGCCTGCTATGCAATGGTAAACTTTAAGGGTAAGATGTAATGCGCGCGGTCTCCTATCAAGCAAAACTATTACTTTCTTATATAATAGATAATTTTGTCCCTGCGAAGAATCTTATATTGTGTTTTGATATTTCAATTTGGGCCAAGGCATAATGCGGGGTTACGATTATTTTATATCCAGTTTTTTGTTTATTAGTTAACAAACATGCGCTAAGGATGACTAAAAAAAAAAGTCGAAACGTTCGCTTTTGAATTCTATTATTTGTAAACATTTTAATTTTAATAAATTATTGTAGTGCACCATTTACCGCGCGTGGCTCTTACTGCCTACTTTATTATGATTATTTTTGAATCTTATATTTATTTAACGTTGATATCCTGTAGTTGATGTAATATATACATATTATGGTAATGTATATAATTACATGCCATGTTTAAGCGGTTTCCCCAGTGAAGAAGTTAATTAGAGGAACGAAAACTACATTATCATATATAAATATTTAATGTATCTAAAAATTCACGCAGCAACTAAAAAGCCACGTACAAATATCATCAATAAATAAGTTAAATATACAGAATTAACCAGGATGTTATAATACATTGGGAAATATTTAATTTATAAAGTAATATTTGAATATAAAACTATTGGATTTGTTCGTAAATATAAGTTCTGCTATATAGATAATTACTAAATCACTTTTTCTAAAACCAATATTATCCAAGGTATCTAAAACTATTATCTATAATTATTTATCATCTATTGCTAAGAATATATAACAGATTAAAATTTATTGTAACATTTTGTAATGCTTTGTAGCGTTTTTTGATAAGTAAAATTAAATTTATTTATAAATCAATTCAATAAATATTAAAGTAAAAAATATGAAATAATTTCATAGTACATTCAGTTACTTTTTATCACAGTTTTAGATTTGTTTAAAGTTTATGATATATATGTATTGTTTATATAAATATACTTTAGAATAACATACAGGTTATACATATACACTTACATGTTCGGCTAAATCGACTCCAAGTTCCTCTTGTAACAATAATGCTTCAGCGAGTAGTTCTTCTTCGTGTTTGCTAGCTTCCATTTCTAAAGTAGCCAATAAATGTTCTTCTCCTTCAATCCCACCTTAAACAAGTGCATAAATGCTGTTAATAATTATTATTCTAATGTAATTTTTAAGATGAAAGAAAATTCAGAGAAGAGTAAATTTTTAAATCATAAATAGAATAACGCACTTATATATTATATGTAGAAAAACAGATACATGCATAAATTTTTATCGTTAAAAGGTACAAGTTGACGATAAAACCTAACTCTCTTGAAAATATAACTTAGAATATGGAGTAGTACCATGAATTAAATAATTCTCTCTGATGAAGCAGTATTTGGTACTAGAGATAGGTACGATAATGTAAAATATAAATTACATATAAAACCACATATTGTGCATTATATGATTTTGACAATTTAAACACCATAAAATGTTTTTAATTATAAGATTATATTATGAGCAAATCAAGGAATTCAACGAAAGAAAAAACAAAATGTGTTAAAATGTTTATTAAAATAACATTATTCTATAAAAATAAATTATAAAAGGAAATATAATAATGGTACAGAAAAAATTCTACATCGCAAAATATAAATAGAAATAATAAGTGAGTTTTAACACCACTTGTGAATAAAATAGTACATTGGACAGTATTAAAAAAGCAATATTACATAATCAAATTTTCTACATAAGATTTAATTTTACCTGTATCTAACGATGGTTGCAATTCTTCAGTCAGTGGCGCCTTGCTTTCCAATTTTTGCTCGTTTTCACTTCCTGGTGCTATACTGTTACTTCCATCGAAGTTTAATTGCGGCTCTGGCTGGACAGACTGTTCAGAAGTATTAAATATTGTCTTTTTATTAGCAAGATTAGAAGTGTTCTGTACTACGTTTGAACCAGCAGAAATGCCAATATTCAACGAAACGGCTGTGGAAATGGAACCAGTTGGCGATCCAGACGTAGATATTACTGTTGCGAAAGGTGTAGACGGAGTCGTAGGTGTTGCAGGGTTATCTGTGACCTTTCCGTCACTATTCGAACCTACGCGTCGAATTATATCCGGCGTTGAAAAAAGCGCGGGACCTAGAGTATCAGCTACATAGCCCGGAGCTTTCCGACTGTCTTTCTTAGGCTTCTTCGCACCTGTAAAAAATGTTTCAAATGTAACTTAATGTAGCTCACTTTGATTCGCTCTTAATTGACAACGAGATAAAGAAATACTAACTATCTAAAGTCTTGATATCTACAGATTTTGCGGAATTTTCTTCCACTTTCGAAATTAATTCTATGCTGGTATCAGATTTTCTCTTTTCTCTCTTTATATCGCTAGGCTTGACTTTTGTCGGCGTGCCGACCAACAAAGCGGTTTTCGATTGTTGCTGTATCGGCGAACCTTGGTTTGCACTCTGTTGCTGTGTAACAGATTGTTGTAACGTGGGCTGTTGCGTCAATATCGCCTTTACTGGAGAAACCTGCGTGTTCGGACTCACCGCATTAGACGTCATTGGTATTTGTAGCAATTTCCCATCTTTGGTCGTGAAAAATCTTGTACCGACTTGGTTGACAAACTTTTCCTTAGCAACCAACACGGTCTTTTTAAGCCCGATATTCTTGAGTTCGTTCGGTTTCATCGGAACTTGTTTTTGAATAAAAGTAACCTTCTGATTGCTTCTTCCTTGACCAGGTTTGGTCAATATCATGTCACCCTTAATCATGTTGGCATTAATTAAATTTGCTTTTACTTGATTTGTTGTTTGTAGTGGTTTCTCATTTGCTGGTGGCAATTCTTGCGATATAGACGGAGAGATTTCAGTGAATGGCGATTCTTCCTTCTTCTTGCCACCAAGTGTCTTTATTTGTCTCTTACTCTTAGTTGAACTAAATCGTTCTGATAATTGAAAAATCACGTTATTTCCTTCGGCTACAAAATCAAATATCCTCTAATAAACTAATTACGCACCCGATTTATCGTCCTTTTCAGGAGTTTTCATCGCACTAACGGCAGCAGCCATCTCCATTTCCAATCGTCGCATCTGTTCTGTATCCATTTGTTTATTTTGACCTCTTCTTCGAACAGCCGTCATGCTACCACCTCTTGTAGTAAGACCTTTTCGTCCTCCTCGAGACCTAGGAGTGCTTCTTTTGGAACTGCGAGGACCAAAATCTGAATCGCTATCATTATCAGATGGTTCTGGTTCTGAAGACTCCGAAGATGATTCTGTGATTTCATCATCATCATCTTCTTCTTCCTTGCTATTTTTGGCTGGTACTGTAAATATTATTATAATGATAAGCCGTCCTTGATACTCTATGTAAATAATTCGAATAATTAAAAAACAATGATTGAGATAATACATTTAGTTGTTCCTTGCTGAACACTTGTTATATTTCTCGGAATTGAATGATGCGCTGGCAATTTAGGTGTCCCAAGGATGTTTGTATTAGTTTTTGAAGGTCCAGTTATATTTGTAGGTGTAGACACAGTCGTTTTACGTATTGGTCTATTCATCTGTTTGCTTTGTAATATCTAGGATACAGCAATTAAATATCACATAATTAATCCATAGATAACAATATTGTTACTACATATGTAATGTAATAATAATTACATTTATATTCTTTACAATATTTTTGCTCTTAATCCCAGCATTGTCCATGTCATTAATAGTCGGTGACATAACAAGTGTTCGAGGAGAGGATGATTGATGTATAAATTGTATATCATTGGTTTCAGACAAGTCATCAACAATTGGTAGAGGGTCCCTTGGTATTGGATCGCTAGGTGACAATCTGCTCGTATAACAATGGTCCAGCTGTATATTATATCGCATCGTATTCTGCTGCTCTTCTATCGATAACATATCTAAAAAGAATCAGTACATAGAGAAGTTGCATGAATCAACTATTAAGGGCCGGTTGTTCCAACCTGTTGGTAAACTAATAGTTAAATCATACGTCTATCTTTGTTTAACTTGAAGGAAAAACAAAGAAAAGACATATATAAGATTTAACTATTAGTTAGGTTACCAACAGGTTGGAACAATCAGCTCTAAGTTAAAGAAGTAAAAGGTGCGTTTCAGCGATATCTCAAGTTTTGCACATATTTACATAGATAAAATTCTGCAAAAGTTGCTAATATAAACAAAATACTTTTTTGTACCGTTGCAATCATAAGACTCGAACAAAAGAGCAAAAGAACGTTAACAAAAAAAAAAAATAATATATAAAGTACCAAGCATCGCAGTGACATTTTCTCCAAGTATCTGCTTTGCCTCTTCACTTTGCAGAGCTGTTTCTAATCTTTCCAACTGTTCTGGATCCATCTCCATAAAAGGATCTACCAACCCACCTGGGTCAGTGCTGGCAATGGCGCTTACCGAGCTTGCTGTAGAATGAGCAAATGTCGGTGGATCTACTGTCAAGGTTATATCTCCATTTTCAGTATCCGTGTCAGCCTGTCCTAATCTTACCACGCTAACATTAGCGCTCGATTGATTCACTGAAACAGCGATTTAATATCGCTTATTACCACAATGAACATTATTCATTTGTGCCAATCTCTTTCACAATATGTCATCATGCCTTTTACTTTACCGGTTTGCTTGCGATCACTTACTTATTAAGTTTTGTAGAGTCGCCTGATCGACGGATATTATCCCGTCATCGTTGACAACAATGATTAACGTATCATCCTTCTTCTGAGAGCTACTTTCCTGTGGCTCAACGACATACGAGCTGGACATTCTGTTTGCCTGAGAAACAAATTATACGCTTGTATACCAACTTTTGATTCCACAAAGAGTTCGGCAACGCGATAGATACATTCGTCGATACTCAGAACGTGACTAATCGAGCACGATTTGCTGGATCGATCGGTAAAGGCGAAGATTCGCTAATTAAGCTCCACTGTTTAACGTGCGCTCAATGAAGAGTCGGAGTATCGGACGATTCAATTTTTCTTCCTTTTGGTAGGTTCCCTCGGTCGAGAGATAATAAGTGCCTTCGACCCGTCCTTCAGGTCATGTAGCACAGGGTCCCCGGACGAAATGGGAAGCATTAAGGTTATGGTTACCTGGGCGCGAAATTGTTCAAGAGTGCCGGAAGTTTAGCGAAGCTGAAGTAGCATATCCCGCCCCGCGTATCGCGACGTCGCGTGCGTTCTCGGGCGATACGCGGCCACGTCGACGGACAGGCGTCGCGTTCCCGCATCAAAGTCCACGTCGTCGTCGCGACGACGATGAGCGATCCCCAGCACCACAACGATACCGTTCGTTCGCGCACAAAAAATAAGCGGAAATGAAATGTCGGTGAATAGAAATATCGCTGACGAAGCGGAGCGTCGTACGTCCCTGCACAGTGCACGTTGCCGGGACAGCGGATTATGACGCGATGACGCGGGCGGTAGCGAGGAATCGATAAGCGCGCCGCGCCTCGCGTCGAACGGCTCCCTAAACGAGCAAACAACGGTACCGCCGAATGCCACCGAACAAGCGGCCATTTTGTTTGGCTTGCGTTGGGTAGCACATCGTCATCGCTCGTCGTCGTTGATATCGCCGCTCTGTTGCTGCTTACCCGCAATCTTCCCACGTCGAATCGTCCGTCGTGAACGATCTCTCGATGATGATGACGACGACGATACGGATGATTCCCTTACACGGATCTCTCCGCTCGGTCACTCGCGATATCCGTTTCAACGATTCATCGCACCGTCGCCACAGTCCGTTCGCGAATCGGCGGCCGATTACAATACACTCACAAGGATATTGCACACACACTCTGGCACCTATACGCATATACGTATATACCGTATACACATACGTTGCGCATCGCGCATTGCGCAACCAGCTGAATCAGACTGCCAGGCTAGTGCCTAGTGCCAACTGCCAGGCCAGGTAGCGCGCGAATTCAATTCGCAATTCGCTTTGAGAAGCGGAATGGGAGGAAACGGAACGGGACCGGGCGCGGGCGGATCTTCTTCTTCTTCGGATTGAATGACACCGGGCCACGGCCACGCCGCACGCGTATCCACAATTCCACAGGCGGCACAGGCAGAGAGAAGAATGAGAGCGGTCATGGGCGCGATTTAGGTGTCACCTTACTTTGAAGCGCCTCTATGTCCATAAAATGTGGACATTGAACTACGTAGCCATGTCCACGAACTGATGGATAACACGTTATGTGCACGATCTGTTAGTTCTGTTCCGTGCTATGTCCATAATACTGAAAATCAATAGGGGTATTCAAATAAGTTAAAGTTTAACGGTTTGACAGGTTATGTCGGGTTAAACTCACTCTTCGTCTTTTTCTAACCTACAAAGAATTAACTTTTTAACCCGACATAACCTGTTAAACCGTTAAACTTTAACTTATATGAATATCCCTAATAAGTGAATGCAGCCAATGTTTCCTGTTATCCGTCTCGCTTCTCTTACGCGCTGCGTTCCGTTCAACTTCAAGAATTAATATCTCTGGTTATATTTGTCGTAGGACGTAGAGAAATCTTTAAAAAAGCATTTTAAAGCTGAGGCGACAATCTTTTCGAAAAAAATAGTTTAAGTTACAAGAAATTGCAAATTTCAATTGTTATATAAGCAATTGAAATGTTTAATTATTTTTTTCACTAAAAAGTACATTTCTTTAAATTTTTTAAATAATGCTATCTTATTTTCTACTTTATTCTGAAAGTACACATATTTTTTATTTTATGAAGAAACGAAGGATTCTATTTTTTATATATAATTTTAATGACTGACAATGAGATGCCGTGCCGTGCTCGCGTGCCTCTGGGTTGACCAAGTGGCACAGCACATTGATTTCTTCGGAAATCTCTTGTAGGAAGAATGTATGTATAGTATGAATGACATAATATATAATGTTAATGTTAAATATACATATATCCCAGTTTACTCATTGTCAGTCTCGTTGTCTGGTTTCTCGACCGATATCCAAAATTGGAGGTTTGTCCGGGATATCGGCAGGATTTCTACGACCAGGATCGTTCGAAGGATCGCGAACCAGATTGACGAGAAGCGGATGACGATAACTCGATAAGGACATCGCGATACGTACGGTGTTGTACGCGAGGAAGATCAGTCTCAAACAGTAAGTCAGTTGTCAAGTTGAGCAGCGGCCGCTGTGATTTGCATATACGGTTTCGAGCTGATCGGGCAGACAATCCGACGACGCACGTTCTTAACCTCACCCTGCTAAAAATGACCGATTGAATCCGATTAAAAATTTTGAATCCGCACGAATCTGGATTCTTGATCCGGAAATCACGGATTCATAACGATTACACCGACTGAAAACGATTGAAACGGATTGGTATTCAAGGATGTAATTTCAATCGGTTGGTATTAATACGATTGAAACCGATTGAGTCAGATTCAGATGAATCAGGAAATATCGCATTAAATCCGATTCCGGTGTTGTATTAAAATTTCACGATTGATGCGGATTCAATACGATTCATGTGATCACTTTATTTACCCGATTATAATGGATTAGCATTAATACGATTGAAACCGATAGCGGCGGATTCAGATCAATCCGAAAATGCCGAATTGAAAACGATTCCGATTGATTTGTTATTAAAACCGATTCACTTCCAATCAGGCATCCGATTAACTGGATTGAAAACGCATTCATTCCGATTCAATTTCACCAAATTTAATGCGGAACCAATCGGATTCAATCGGTCATTTTCAGCAGGGCAGTTATTCAAGTTGTAAAGTACATTATAATAGTAATAACATACATTATAATAATGGAAGGCATTAATAAGCGGCAAAATCATAATAAGCGGCAAACATACAATCCAATAATAATTAGAGATATAATAAAGCCTAAATACTCGATAAACTCGTTAAGCGGTGTTCAGATAAGTTGATATCACATGGCAAAGTCGCATTCACGACCCATAAGGTCGATAAAATATCAGAAAGGCTCATACATATTAATATATACATATAAGATATCCTTAACTCACACTATCGTACATCAAATTACGATCAAAACATCGCGTCATTTCAAGATCAATACAAAACTCGCAATATCAAATGGCAAGTACAATCTAAGATTCGCTCAAAAACGATACAATCGCACGGCAACTCGAATTCATAACGCACAAACTCTCAACCTACTTAAGGCTCCTGGATAGTTACCGCGGCCATATTGAATTCTTACTATCGAGGCGAGGAAAACATCCAATTTTGTTGTGCGTGCCATTTTCAAATAAAAAGACATTTCAATAAAACATCACTCTAGATCGTTTCAGAACACTTCCAAAATTTACCGAAAACTATCCTTTTCCTACGACAATAAACAAACAGCCATAAAACAAAGCCTAAATATACGGGAAAACAGCCGTTTTACGACTATCGAAAGGAGGTGAAAACGTTCCTTCCGCAAGCAAATCTTACTTTTCGGTAAATTTTACGACTTTCACGAATACGTCAAACGTTAGAGCACGAGTACAGAGCGAATAATAAGGAAATGGCACGCACAACAAAATAGGCTTGTCAACATGTCACTTTCCACGAATATGGCTATTTTCTCGCCTTATAGTTCTTATTTCTACCGATTCTACCGATGTCGCCACCGTCAACGCGGAGTTCTCGGCTCAGTATCCAGGAGCCTTAAACATGCACTATTGTACTTTAAAATACGATCAAACACAACTGAAAAGTAACTCGAAACTCGAGAGTATTCTTTAAAGATATCAATGAGGAAAAATAAACTATAATAAGCACGACTAATATAAGCACAAATAACACGCATGGTCGACGTCCCAAGCGTCCCCCTCCGCCCTTTTAGAGACGCCTAGGAGGATCGACCAGCACTCAGTGTATAATAAATACAATCGCATGATCTCCAAATTAAATTAAATTATATATCGCCTTTTAGAATACGATCGCACCAAACTAACAAAGAGCGTAATATCTTAAATCATGTCGCTATCGACAGAGCCTTATAAAACGCTAAATAGAATTACAAATAATACGGATATCATAATAAAAAAAAGAACGCAAACATCTAAGAAAGTTATAGCGAATTCCAAAACGCGTAAACATCGCGTATTGTTCCACAAGAGGAATCCGGACACAAGAAACTAACACAAAGGAAAAACTTTAAATAATAACACAGGTTAAACTAAGATACGAAAACACGTGAACACGAGGTGATACCCAACCGAAAGTATCATAGCGAACTCGCACGCATAAACTCTCATAATGTAATGTAAACACACAATCACGAGGTGATATCGAACCACGACTTACGCGTATGATCCATAGACTTATATAGATAGACCGGCCCCTGCCGTGAGAGCACGCGTCGGAAGATGTACGGTGCAGACATAGCCGTGGGGGGTCTCTTCTCTCTGTCTTCTGATCGCTTGGTGGGGATAGAAGTCTAGAGTGAGGACTAGTAGGGAATAGATGGGCTAGACGTCTATCCCCACCAAGCGATCAGAAGACAGAGAGAAGAGACCCCCCCACGGCTATATCTGCACCGTACATCTTCCGACGCGTGCTCTCACGGCAGGGGCCGGTCTATCTATATAAGTCTATGGTATGATCCCTCATAATACAATCACGTGATACAACACGGAAATCCGGCCGAAATCCAAAGCGCCCCCCTCGAGCAGGGACGCCCAAGAGATCGGCCAGCTCACAATAAGCAATATATATTCTCCAACAAAAGCAAACGCAAAAATTATAAGCTAACTTTAGGTGTGCATCAACCGCACTCACAGTTTAATAATTAATTCTAAATCGCCTTATTCAGTAATCATCAGATATTTATAGAGATCTTAAAGAACATAGAGGTAATAAAGGCTCAAATCCACTATAAATATTTCGCTTATCATTCAACAGTACTCAGCAATATTGCTGTCTATCCACGTATACAACCACCAGCACGACGAAGAAACTAAAAACTTTCCTCAGCAGTATTGTTCGTTTCTCATTAAACAGAACTCAGCAATGTTGCTGTCCAACCACATACGCAAACCACCGACACGGCAAAGTATCAGAACTTTTCTCGGCAGTATTGCTGGCCTTCCATATATGACTTCACCAACGCACCAAAGGTTCAAACACAGATACTCAAACTAAACCCAGCAATGTTGCTGTCCTTTCACTTATAAATTATAAACCGTAAGAACGACAAACTCACAAAAATAAAATTCAAAAGCTAAACAATACTAAAAGGAGGGAGACCGTCACACAGTACGCCAGAGAGCGAGCCGACGTCCGTCCCGGACGCCGGCTCACGACGGACTCCCCAAATGACCGATTCCGAGCAACAGAATAATGTGCCAGGCGGAAGTAAAGCTATGAGTGGCGAGCGCAACGATGAGTCGAAAGAGGAAAGTAAGCGGAAGTCGCCAGAAAGACCGTGAAAAATCAGGAGATATGACGACCAAGACATTGACGAAATGAGAGTAGTCGATCTCAAGGATGCTTTAAGGAAATTAAACGTAACTACCACAGGTAAGAAGACGGAACTGAAAACGAGATTACGGGATACGCTAGCACAAAAACAACGCGCTAAAATAACATCCAACGAAGACGACACAACAGACGAGGAAAAACTACAGACGACGAAAAAAGAACGGACAAGGACAAATCGACGAGCTACAGAGATGTCTCTGTGAAGTTGGCACCTCACTTTCAAAAATCGGAAGTTTTATCAATAGTTCCATGTGCACCCGCAATAGTTCTACAGTTCCTGATAGGTTTTAGAAATAGTTCCATTAATTTAGTTGAAAAAAATGACTTCTGAAAATATGAGGTGCTAACTTCCTGTAGCACCTCTTGTTTCGAAAAAATTAATTTTAACCATGATATTTAATAGTTCTCGAAGAGTTCTACAGTTCCTGATAGGTTTTAGCAATAGTTCCGGTCATTAAGTATTTTTAAACAAATCTTTAATCTGACCGCTAGCACCTCAAGTTCCAAAAAAATTGATTTTTACCATGAAATTCTATAGTTCTCGAAGAGTTCAGTTCCTGATAGGTGTCAGCGACAGTTCCGGTCTTTAATTATTTTTAATAAATTTTTAATCCGACCGCTGGGGGGCACCTCATCATCTACGAGAAATACGGGGTGCTGACAATTCCGATTGTTTTCTTCAGAGTTCTCGGCAGTTCTCACATAGTTCCAAGCATTTAAATACGTTTTCACAAGAGTTCCAGCCTTTTACTATTTTTAAACAATTTTTTAATTTGACCGCTGGCACCTCATCTACGAGAAATACGGGGTGCTAACAATTCCGATCGTTTTCTTCTGAGTTCTCGGCAGTTCTCACATAGTTCCAAGCATTTAAATACGTTTTGACAAGAGTTTAAATTCATCTTGATTGACATTGCAAGAGCGAAGTACTATGCCTTGCTGGATACGGGAAGCGATGTAAGCCTAATACGAGACGACTTATACAAAGATATTGGCGAACCTAAGATGACGAAGACAACACGAACTTTTGTGGGATTAGGAAACGTGACTACGAAAGCGAGTGGCACTTTTCCATTGAAGCTGTCCATAGGAGAGGAAAACTACAAGATCGAAGTGTACGTAGTTCCTACGAACTCCATGACGTCCGAGATAATATTAGGACGTAACTTTATACAAGATAATAATAATCTTTATTCACGGGAAGAACCCTTTAGTATATACAAAAATAAGAAACAATGTAGTTTACAAAATTAAAAAGAAATAGGTATAAAAAGAACAAATTAGCAAATTAAAACAATAATATATTAGGTGTACAACTTTGCTTCCGCCGTTTTTCGATAGATGGCTGCAGCGGTAAGTGCTGGTCGAAATAGGTAGATCTAAAATGTCACACAGTAAGCTTGGACATCTGTCAACATAACGACAGCACCACATTAGTGAATTTGTGTTTGCATTATAAATTTATTCTCGATCGAAGATGTCAGTTTTCGAGCCAAATTCTCGTCATTTGCGGGAAGTTTTGATTTTCTGCTTCCATTTGAATAAAACTGCGGCTGAGGCTCATCGAATGCTCTCAAGTACTTACGGTAAGGCTGCTCTTAGTGAAAGAACGTGTCGTGAGTGGTTTCAACGCTTCAAGAGCGGTGATTTTGACGTCGAGGACCGGCATGGCGGTGGAAGAAAGAAAATTTTTGAAGATTCCGAATTGGAGGCATTACTTGATGAAGACTCGTGCCAAACGCAAGAAGAATTGGCAGAATCATTGGGAGTGACTCAACAAGCCATTTCGAAACGCCTCAAAGCCATGGGAATGATTCAGAAGCAAGGAAATTGGGTTCCGTACGAGTTGAAGCCGAGAGATGTTGAACGGCGTTTCTTTGCTTGTGAACAGCTACTTCAAAGACAGAATCGGAAGGGGTTTCTACATCGCATTGTGATCGGCGACGAAAAATGGGTCCACTACAATAATCCCAAGCGCAGAAAATCATGGATAATGCCCGGACATGCCTCCACGTCGACGGCCAGACCGAATATTCACGGCGCCAAGGTTATGCTCTGTATTTGGTGGGACCAGCTCGGTGCGGTATATTATGAGCTGTTGAAACCGAGTGAAACCATCACAGGGGATCGGTATCGAACGCAATTGATGCGTTTGAGCTGAGCATTGAAGGAGAAACGGCCACAGTACCAAGAGAGACACGACAAAGTTATCCTTTAGCATGACAATGCTCGGCCACATGTCGCAAGACCGGTCAAGAAATACTTGGAAACGCTGAAATGGGAGGTCTTACCCCACCCGCCTTACTCTCCAGACGTTGCTCCTTCCGACTACCATTTGTTTCGATCGATGGCACACGGCCTGGCTAATCAGCATTTCCGCTCTTATAAAGAAGTCAAAAAATGGATCGATTCGTGGATCGCCTCAAAAGACGCATCGTTTTTTTGAGATGCCCTGGCGGAAAAAATTTCTATGAATAACTACAAAATTTGACTAGAAATAGAAATTTGTACATTTTTGTTAAAATATTTAATTTTTTGTAGAAATAGTTATTTTTTTGTAGAAATATCTACGAAATAGTACCACAAATTACAATGTTCTCAAATCAAGAAATTATTGCAAGTAGTATTTCATGAAAAACTACAATTTTATAAAAAATAGTACAGAGATCTACAAATTTTACAAATTTAAGAAGAAACAAAATCTTAATAAATTAAAACATCTGTTTACTTGTAGAATACCACAATTATTTATAAATGACTATAGAAATCTACCACAATTTACGTATCGTACAACTGTGCAACTTAGAATCCAATTCAGTTTTTAGTTTCTCATAAAATACTAAAACTTCGTACAAATAGTAACAAATACCGATTTGTTTGTACAGCTCAAAAATTTTCTACAATTATGGCTAATTAAAATTTGTACTTTTTAGTTAAATGTTACAAGTTTTTACATAAATCTTCCAAAATTGATGTATTATTAATAACTTCTTTATTCGCAGAAGTCAAAATACTTATGTTTTTATTTTTGTATAGTTTGCTGTAAGACTCAATAGAAAAGTGCACAAACGTACAATTTTTTACCTAATTAAATTTCTGACTCGTGAATGATTATAATTTTGCATATAATACTACAAGGTCCTATAGAAAACGACAAAATTCTTAGCCTTTTACGAATCGTGAATCCATGAAAATCTACATGTATTCGCTTTTTTAGATTTTTATAAGATACTACAATTTTCCATGGAAAGGTTGAAAGTTTGGTTGAAGGTCTGTTAATTTCCATGTAAAATCTCATATGTAGTATCTCATAAACATCTAAAAAAAGCAAATTTATGTAGATTTTCATGAATTCACGAGTTGTAAAAGGCGTAAGGATTTTGTCGTTTTCTGTAGGATCTTGTAGTATTGTATGCAAAATTACAACCATTTACAAATCAGAAATTTATATAGGTAAAAAATTGTACATTTATGTATTTTTCTATTGGACTTTACAACACACTACACAAAAATAAAAACATAAGTATTTTGACTTCTGCGAATAAAGAAGTTATTAATAATACATGAATTTTGGAAGATTTGTGTAAAAACTTGTAACATTTAACTAAAAAGTACAAATTTTAATTAGCCATAATTGTAATAAATTTTTTAGCTGTACAAGCAAATTGGTATTTGTTACTATTCGTACAAAATTGTAATATTTTATGAGAAACTAAAAACAGTATTAGATTCTAATTTGCATAGTTTTACGATATGTAAATTGTGGTAGATTTCTATAGTCATTTATAAATAATTGTAGTATTCTACAAGTAAGCAGATGTTTTAATATTTTAAGATTTTGTTGATTCTCAAATTTTTATTATTTGTAGATTTTTGTATTATTTTTTATTAAATTGTAGATTTTCAATTGTAGAAACACTATAAAGATGTGTAATATATGAGTATAAGCAAGAAGGAAGCATCAGAGTCAGAGGATCACCACTAGTCCATTCATCAAAAAGATTAAGCGACGTTGTCGTGGTACCACACTCGGATGGGTGACCGCCTGAGAGAGCGGGTTTTTTCAGGCAGACACGCGGCTGTACACATACAATGTCATAGTATATTATAATTCCTTATAGAGACAACAAAAATCAAATTAAATTTTCTTTTAACTGTTTTCGACATTGAAAACAATATCAGTATTAGTTGTAGTTTGACTTAGTTTCACCGAAAAATTTATAGATCAAGATCCACTAAAAAAATACAAAAATTTACAAAAGTGTTCCAATTCTAGCATTTTCATGTAGAATTTTGCAGCACTTCTTAAATACATGTAGATTTTAGTAGATTCTGGCAATTATATTTTGTAGTTTTTTTGTAGCACACTTTTATTATTTTTTAAATTTTGTAGAAATATTTCCGCCAGGGTGGTATCCGAAAATTGCCAGAAAGATGGGAAAAAGTAGTGGCTAGCGACGGACAGTACTTTGATTCATAAATATGTAATCACTTTTTAACAATAAAGCCTGAAATTTTGGGAAAAAAATGGCGGAATCAAAGTTGTACACCTAATAGGTATATTAAGAGAGTAAGCGAATGAGTTTCAGTTTAAAAGTAGACGCATTGCCATTAAAAAAATCAATTTTATTAGTATAATTATTTACCGAGATTACCATCCTATTTAAACAGGAATTAACCCCATATAAAGTGCGATGATATTCAATGTGGAAAATGGGGGATTGTCTCAGTTCCCTGATTGGTATGTTTAAATAAATATTTTTTAATAAGTCTGGGCTATCGACTAAATTGTTGAGTATTTTAAAAATAAAAGTTAAGTCAAAAACTAATCTTCTGCTCTCAAAAGAGATCAAGTTGAGCCTATTCAATATAGGATAGTAACCATGGCAGGTAATAGTCATGGGATTTCCCATGCGGTAGGCTGCCATACGTAAAAATTTATGTTGTAAATTCTATCGTTCTATCTTTTCTTTATGGCATTTATAATAGGGAGCCCAAACCGAAGAGCAGTACTCCAACTTAGGGCGGACTAGAGAGCAATATAATAATTTTAAAGTGGACATTTTAAAAAAATGTCGAAATAACTATCAGAAGAGGGAATATCGAAGTTAAAAGACTGCCAGTGGAGAAAGATACTACTATACGAGTGGAAGAGCCAGTCTGGGGTTCGATTCTCGAATTCATTCGAAAGAGAAACGTATGCGCAAATTCTGCTTTTACAGAAAAGTTGCAAGTTGATTGGCTATCGCATGGCTTTTAACCAATCAAGTTGCAACGTTTTTGTAAAAGCATAATTTGCGCATACGTTTCTCTTGCGAATGAGTTCAAGAATCGAGCCCCTGTACGAGAGAGGACGACCCTAAAGACCCAGGAGACAGAGGAGGATTTGAGGAACTGACGGTATTACCTTGTACTACCGCCTACGACATGGAGGTGCCGGAACGATATAGAAGCCATGATAGCTGAGTACCAACCGAAGAAGGATGTCAAAAGTGAATTCGAGACAAAAATCATCTTGAAAGATGATATTCCAGTCAATCACCGACCCCGCAGACTTGCGCCAAAGGAGAAGAAGATAGTAGACAACCAAATAAGCGAATGGTTAAAATCAGGTGTCATTAAGCCTATCCAGTGAGTATGCTAGTCGAGTCGTGGTTGTACGTAAAAAAGATGGTTTGAGTTGCGTATGTATAGATTACCGAGATCTAAATAAAAAAATGATTCATGATAAACAGCCAATGCCCTTAGTAGAAGATCAAATAGACGCGCTGCAAGGTTTTAAAGTCTTTACGGTAGGGGAGATCGGAGCTAACTCGACACGATTTTTTCAAAGGCAATTTTCAACAACTAATTAAAATTTTCAAGCAAATTCAATGGTACACATTTAAAGAGTGTTCCTTTAGGAACAAAATTGTATAAGGAAGTTTTGCTGTACGTCGCTTTGTTTTGCCCCCAGGAGAGGAAAAGTGACGCGAAGGCAAATTTTCAAATTGAAAAATGCCGGGGCAAACTCGACACTTTGTCTAATCGATACGATTTGATTTGAAACTTATTTTTTTATTGTCTGAAAATAAAATACGTTATTTATCGTGTATTTAGAAAGTACAAAAATACGCGAGAATAAAGCAAAACAATCATTGGAAATAATGAGAAAAAGAATTGTTAAACTTTCAATTATCTTCTTCTGAACTCATGTCTGAAAAACAATTAAAGCGGAGTCTACAATAAGAATTTAAGGCGTAAAATTTAAATTTTAAGCCTTAAGCCGTAAGAAATTGACAAATCACATCGAATATGAGAAGAATACCCGATTGTGATTTGTCAATTTCTTACGGTTTAAGGCTTAAAGCTTAAATTTTACGCCTTAAATTCTCATTGTAGACTCCGCTTAATGCAGGTAAACTCGCGATCGGCCATGCGTGCAAATTTGTTATGAGCCATAATAAACGACAATTTGTCTTGACACCCCGAATTTCTGCAGCATGTTTGATCTTCATTTTTTCCTTTTTACGGCAAGTACAGCTTATTTCATTATTTCCTTATCTATCACTGGTCTTTTTCTATTGTATGTACAAACTATTTTGCTGCAAGCCAAAAGCAAATGACTTATTTACAACGCTTTATCGAAATATATTAGTGTCGACTTTGCCCCGGTGGCGTGGTGTCGACTTTGCCCCAAACGTCGTTTTTCACTTTTGTCACTCTAAAAACATATAAATTTTAAAAATATACAAAAACTATTATTGTATTCGTATAGAGCATCGAATTTCCCATCAAAATCACTTAATGGTAGATTCCTAAGAGTAAAGCTCGATCAAAGAGTAGAAATTTTCGAGAGATCAGAAAAATTACTTTTTACTATCGAAAACGCTTATGTCGCACTAGAAGTTATACCATAACTCAGAATGTCACCAAATTCCGTTGACAACGCTGGCATATTTTACCATAGGAAAGGCAAGTTTCTACGATAGATTTAAATAGGCAAAAAGCCTAGTGTCAAGTTTGCCCCGGTGTCGAGTTAGCCCCGGTCTCCCCTACTTGATTTAAAGAACGGGTTTTTACATGTGACGGTTAGTAAAGAGAGTCAGAAGTACATGGCTTTTGTAACGCCAACGGGTCAGTACACTATGATGCCATTTGGTCTCTGTAATGGTCCAAGTAATTTCATGAGATATATCCGTAAAAAATTCGAAGACATAATCCGAAGATACTCGCATTTCTTTACATGGACGATGTAGTTATTCCGGGTCGTGACGAGGAAAAGGCTTTTTTAAGATTACTATAGAGGTTATAGAAGTTGCGGCTAATAGCAGGCTTGAGATTAATCGGAAAAAATGCAAATTTCTGCAGAGATCTGTTGAGTTTTTAGGTTACGTAATCAAAGAGGGTTGCGTCAAACCATCTCCGATGAAAATTAAAGCGGTTCAGCGCTGGGAACAGCCAAAGTCATTTAAACATCTACTTCCTAGGACTCGCAGGATACTTTAAAAAGTTTATAAAAGATTACGCTATAAGATAGCTTATCCCTTATATGAGTTGAGAGAACAACATTTCTATTTCAGACCGTCACAGCAATTAGCTTTTACACGATTGAAAGATATTTTATCGAAAAGTCCAGTGTTACAAATATACGATCCAGAGGCTATTACTGACAATGAGTTGCATACGGATGTAAGTAAACAAGGGTACGGAGCTGCTCTTCTTCAAAGAAAGCCTGACGAGAAGTATTTCCATCCAGTTTACTATTTGAGCAGTAAAACAACGGAAGCCGAAAAGAAATGGTGTTCATACGAGTTAGAGATACTAGCGATAATTAAAGCCGTTAAGCGATTTAGAGTATATTTATTAGGTATTAAGTTTAAAATTGTAACTGACTGTCAAGCGTTTTAGCATACACTGTCTAAAGAGAATCTATCTCCAAAAGTCGCCAGATGGGCGTTAATATTAGAGGAGTTTGACTACAAGATCGAACATCGTTCAGGTGAACGGATGAAGCACGTCGATGCGTTGAGTAGATACCCTGTGATGTTAATAAAGGACACAATGCTAATGTTGATTAAAGGTGAGCAAGATAGAGAAGAACGACTACGAGTAATTAAGCAATTATTAGTTAAAGAACCTTATGAAGATTATGTTATAGAGAACGGAGTACTTATGAAAAGAGTGGGTACTAAGAATGCTGTAGAGTATTGCCGTCAAGCCTATATTTGGATATTATCAGAAAAGTGCATGAAAATGGGCACTTTGGTGTAAGAAAAATGATGGAAGCTATACAGGAAGAATATTAAATTTCAAAGTTAAAGGAAATATTAGAACGTTATGTAGAGTGTTGTATACCGTGTATATTAGTCGAGAAAAAGAAGTGTAAAAAAGAGGGTTATTTAAAGTCGATTCCGAACGGTGATGTTCCTTTAAGTACATATCACATAGACCATTTAGGCCCTATAGAAAGTACGGCTAAACTGTATAAGTATCTACTTTGTTATAGTAGACAGATTCTCAAAGTTTACTTGGATTTATCCGACAAAGACCACCAACACCAAAGAAGTTTTAGATAAATTGACGGCAATGTGGCAGATTTTTGGTAACCCTCAGAGAATTATTACAGATAAAAGTACAGCGTTTACCTCTTCTCACTTTAGAGACTATTGTTCGACGGAAAATATCGAGCATATCACGATAACTACAGGCGTGCCCCGCGTAAATGGGCAAGTAGAGCGTATAAATAGGATTATTATCCCAGTCTTGACTAAACTATCATTGGATAATCCCAGTCGTTGGTATCGTCATGTGTCTAAGTTACAGCGATGTATTAACAGTACATATCAAAGAAGCGTTGGAATGAGTCCATTCGAGGCATTATTCGGAGTTAAAATAAAACAGCAGGAAGATGTTCAATTATTGAACATGGTAGAACAAGAATATATACAGTTGTTTAATCAAGAGCGAGATAATTTAAGAAATATGGCTATGCAACGTTTGTATAATCGGCGTCGTAAAAAGGCATGTACATATAAAGAAGGTGACTTAGTTTCTATTCAGAAAACGCAGTTTGCGCCAGGTCTTAAGATTAAGACACCGTATTTAGGTCCATATAAGATTTCACAAGTTAAAGGTAATAACAGATATGAAGTAATAAGAGTAGGTGCAGGAGAGGGACCTGCAATCACAACTTCAGCAGCCGATTACATGAAAGTCTATGGAGAGTTTCCTTCGGAGGCCGAAAAAAATACAGGGATGGCCGAGTGTAGGAGTCATAGACTTATATAGATAGACCGGCCCCTGCCGTGAGAGCACGCGTCGGAAGATGTACGGTGCAGACATAGCCGTGGGGGGTCTCTTCTCTCTGTCTTCTGATCGCTTGGTGGGGATAGAAGTCTAGAGTGGGGACTAGTAGGGAATAGATGGGCTAGACGTCTATCCCCACCAAGCGACCAGAAGACAGAGAGAAGAGACCCCCCACGGCTATGTCTGCACCGTACATCTTCCGACGCGTGCTCTCACGGCAGGGGCCGGTCTATCTATATAAGTCTATGACTACGTTTACACGGCCCGATTTACGCCGAAGTTACAACATCGATGTTATAACTGCTGACGTTAGATGTCGTGTAAACGCTCTTTTACGGCGAAGTTATTACATCGATGTAGTAACTCAAAGTCGTTTGGTGAAGAGGCTTACTCTACTACGTCGACTTAAAAAGAACGTGTAAACGGCAGCAGTGTAACGATGGCGATAATGCCAACCGTAAAAATTAAACATCTTAATCTCCATTGTTTGCAAAGTGGCTACAGACTAGAATTAGCGTCAAGAAGCTAAAATCTGCACGTTTAGACATCTGCGCAAGGGTGCTGCGTGCATGTTTGACGCTTGACGCTCAACGCTCGACGCTCCCATCTAAGCGCACCGTTATATTGGTACTAATGAAAATCCTTCACTCACTTCATTCGTAAGTTGTTAAGCAATTTCAGCTTGGTGGGAGTAAGATAAGCCTGAACGTGTAAACGCAACTCACCTTAAGTAGGAGTTATAACATCAGCGTTACTAAGTCGGAGTTAGAAGCCGTGTAAACGTAGTCTATGGTAGGAGTAGAGATTCGGAACTCGCCGGATATCGGCAGCGGTAGTAAATAAGTTTGGAGCCTCTCGCGAGGCGGCGCGCAAAAGAACACGGATAATAGAGAATAGGACGCATAGCAACGGCGAGCAAACGAGCGAGACAGTCGAATCCAGACTACGGTCGGATACAGAGAGTACGGCAGTCAGCCAAGTATTATTAGATAGAGTTTTCCGCTATACGCGTGAGATACTTTTGTGTACTTACTCATTCTACATTATATTACAATATACAGGGTGTCCCATTTTAAAAGACGACCGCAAATATCTCTTAAACGATACGTTTTAGAGAAAAATGTTTCAGACAAATGTTGGAGGGTTTCAAGGGGGACATAAGATGGTGGCAATGATTTGACCCTGGATGGTCGTTTGAAGGTCACGTGAAGGTCACGTGAAGGTCACCTTCTATTTCTTACATGGAACCCCTTATATTGTATTATATCGTTTGAAAGGGCATAAAATAAGAAAAAGTTTGGCGCAAACTAGAGGTCGATACGTTCACCCGTTCGGGAGTTATTTAAAGTAAAAAATTGGCTTTTTTGAACTTTGACCCTAAATAACTCATAAACGGATCAACGTATCGACCTCTGGTTTGCGCCAAAATTTTTCTTATTTTATGCCCTTTCGCACATGTCTGACAAATATATAAACGTATATACTATATGTATATATATATATGTACATATATTTTGTCGTAAATTTATTCAGGCGATACTTTGTTGATCTTGCTTCTTATCGATCTGGCTAAGTATTTATTAGTAGAACACTCGCCTATTGATTGCCCTGAAAAAATAAGGTCAAATCGTTTAAAGAGTGCCAGAGCAGCTTCCTAGATCCCACGAGGCTCTTATAAATAATATTAAAGAGGATCTGCTTGTTCAAATCGTACGTACGTCATTATTTATCGTCATTAATAAAATACTTCATGCAAGTCTATCGCAAGAGAATTTCGGAAAATGCAAGTAAAGATTTTCCTGTAAAATGTGAATAAATAAAAATATATTTTAAAACGTTTCGTTTCCGCGAGGTTGAACATCTGACTTCCGGAATTAAGAATCTAATTTAACCCTTAACTAGCACCTGGGGTGTCAAACACCCCAAAACGAATTTCGGCAAGTTTAGGCATTTTCTCGGTCGGTTAATTTATGAATTTCGCATCGCAGTGCGATCGCAGTGCATCTGTCGTTAGTTCGAGTCACCAATGACACATTCCAATACGTTCCACCTGGCAGAAATTGTCAGTGCTCTTCCAAACACTATTCGAGTCAGACGTATAGAATTGCTGGGGTCATTGAATACCCCAAGTGCATTTATTTCAAGAATTTCTTTGAAGCCTTAAAACTAAAAATTTTATACTTTAGGCTAATGGGTATCATTTTCCAGTGTTTAATGTATGTACTTGATTTTTTTCAAGCCTATTGGAGCCTCCATTTCGCCGTACCCAACGTTCAAATGTGTGGGGTGTACAACACCCCGTGTGCAGATAACGTTTGATCGCGGACGTGTGCTAGTTAAGGGTTAATATTCTCAGAAATTGTTGTTTATCTCTTTTCCTTCTATTCTTTTTCGACGTAGCCAGATGTCGCGCGATTAAAACACTAAATGTAAATAGAAAGAAAGGTATTTTGACACTCTATCTTATTGTTAGTTGCAAATAAAGAATATATTTAATTTTTAATTTTTTAACTTTGTGAAGAATCAAACATCAACCAAAGCCTCAAAAAGGCAGATAAGTAGAGAGATAAACAGGCAAACAAAATTCCTTTTTATATTTAATAAATAATATAATATAATTAATATTAATAATGTCAATAACCATTAACGATTAGTTAACATTTAACATATATTCCGTTGCTAGCAAATTCAGTTATTTTCTGCGCCACATTCTTCCCTATTGTGCCCCTTCTGTCTAGGTACTTTGAGATACATGCGCGTTTATTCTTCTGGCCTATCATCTCAAATTGTAATCGATAAATAGCCGCCAAGACGACGCCAAAACGCGCGTTTTCATCCCGCGTAGAGTTTCCCGCAGTTGGTGGCTGCCTTACAAAGTAAAACGTCGCGATAACTCGAGCAATATATTAACGATGTTTTCATGTCTTATCATTTATGTACGCTAACAGTGGAAACAAAACAGTAAGACATTCATAATCGGATCTTATATTTAAGATCGGCTTAAGTACAATCTTAAGATGTCATGAACCAATCACAGAGCCATATTAGCATCTTAAGACGTACAAATTTAAGACGATCTTGAAATAAGATCCGACTATGAATGCCTAAGAACCCAAGCATGCGTAGCTCTCGTTTCCCGGAAAACTGAAGATCAAGACATTTTTTTCAAATCACTTATGACACGTTCCTGAAGTTTCGCAAATAAACTTTTGGCGAAATAAAATCGATACGAAAGCAGCTTACCATGGCTGCGTTCAGAAACATCACCCGAGTGTCCCCGGGTATCATTATATCCTTGTTTTACATTCGGTGAACAACAAGGATAAAATGATAGCCGGGGGCCTCGGGTAATGTTTCTGAACGCAGCCCATAAGAAGATTATAAACTTAAAAGCCTGCGAGCAAAATTGTTGTAATTTTAATCAATCAATTAATGATTGATATCGATTCTCATTGCCAGATATATATGTGATTGAATCATCAGATCACGTTCATGACGAATATTTGACTTAGGTACAATTGGAATTGATTAAAGGTAATTTTATTGAGACATGTTTTATAGAACTGAAGTTTTTAATAATAATTATTATTATTAGTTAATTTAACATTGTCGCACAATAGCTCTGATAATTGTTAAAAATTAATTATGCATATCTTTTAAGATATCAGTCAGAGTAAGAATATTAAGACAATATTATATAATAATAGAACATTAATGTAGTATTGTTGCATTTCTCATATTTTAATATGACAGATGTGTAGATATAGATTAACAAGAAAGTAAAAAAATTGTAATTATTAATATTATTTAAACGAGGTACTTACTCGGGAATAATTCGGAAATTCATATTTGAGTTAGCAAACGTGGCCGATACCTCTAACCCACTTCAGCAGTTTAATTTAAGCAAATGTCTATGCAATTTATTAATTTATATCTCGATCTATGTATGGATATAGATGTTACAGCATCTACATGTTTACATGAATGAATATTATATCACTAATAACGTTCGCGTCGCAAGCCTCCAGCTGTGACGTTTAATTTGTCTAAATATTCAAAAAAAATATTTTTCCTTGAAAAATCACAGTTGTTAATAAAATGTTTTTGCATGTATAAATTAAAAATATCAAAATAAAATTTAAAATTTACGATTTGATACAATATATACATATAGGATCAAATCGCAAATTTTAAATTTTATTTAAATATACCATCATCATAAAAACGTTATTATGCTATATACAAACAAAATTCGACTTCTTATACTTTTGCGAAAATAAATTTAACAATTGTAACAAATTTTCTAAATCGATACCTCAGACGTTTAGGATTAAAAGTGCAACAAACATTTGGTAAATATGCATAAAAGGTCCAACCTCACCGATGACCTTGATCTTGACATATGTTGTCAAGGTCACCCTCCTGAGTGACCTTCAGAAGGTTCTAGCCGGCGGTCATTATTCGTTAAAAAGTTATTAACAAAAAAAATTGAAAAATATAGCAGTTATTTTGAGTACTAATAGACATAAATGACTGATATTTATGTGGAAATAGTACATGTATAAACGAAGGAAAGTTAGTTAAAGTAGCGAATTGTTGGTATATTGAAAGAACAGTTATTTAAAGCAGAGAATAGAGAGTATGTGCTTCAACTTACAAAGCACATACTTGTAAAGCGCGTCACTAACCTATAGGTTAGTGGCGCGCTTTATAAGTGTGTTCTTTGTATGTGCATTGTATGTGCTTCAACTTAGAAAGCACATACTTGTAAAACGCGTCATTAATCCATAGGTTCTTGTCAATAACCAACTATTATTTGCTTTAACATGCTTTTGCCATGATTAAAGCAGAGAATATTTGTATTCACGCTTTCTAATACATAAAATTGTGTATATACTCGTACTTTTCAATATACCAATATTCTCTTTACAAGCTTTAACATGCTTTTGCCATGATTAAAGCAGAGAATATTTGTATTCACGCTTTCTAATACATAAAATTGTGTATATACTCGTACTTTTCAATATACCAATATTCTCTGCATTAAATAACTTTCCTTTCAATATACCAACAATTTACTGCTTTAAATAATTTTTCCCACCAAACTTTTTTTGTTTATAACTTTTTAATAAACAATGACCGCCAGCTAAAACCTTCTGAAGGTCACTCAAGAGGGTAACCTTCACAACATATGTCAAGGTCAAGGTCGTTTATGCCTTTCAATACTCAAACTGCTATATTTTTCAAACTTTTTTTGTTTATAACTTTAATAAACAAGGACCGCCAGCTAAAACCTTCTGAAGGTCACTCAGGAGAGTGACCTTGACAACATATGTCAAGGTCATCGGTGAGGTTGGATATGCATATTTACCAAACATTTTTATTAACTTTATTAATAAAAATTTACAGTAAGAAAATAAATAGAAATTTTTAAAGAGCATTTTTTTTAAAACATTTAAAAAAATTAAAATTAGGTTTTTTATTATTATATATTACCAGCTACGCGCGGGCCTAAATCTACCCTATCTATAAAGTACAACATCATATAGTGCCTGTATGTGTGTTAATTTACATTATTAATCGAAAAATTTATACCTTTTTCGAATTAAAGTACTCATCACTTATCCGCTCTAATGAGCTCTCATTCATAAATTTAGGATATAGTATTGTTTTTTAATGGTTAAGGTACCCCCACCGCCATTACTGGCTCTCCTTCAATTTTATTGCTCGTCAATTTAGAAAATTTCTTGATATTATATAGTTCGGTGCCTGTTTGTGTCTCAATTTGCATTGACGAACCGTTCAATGTAGATTCATGAGTTGTGTACACATTTTATTCTAACATTATAAACTGCGCTTTGCTCAGAATGTATTTTTATAGTATTCACTGCGTTTAACGCAGAATGCATTTTCACAGTATAAGTTACTGCGCACCGCAGAATGCATTTTCATACTATTCACTGCGCTAAGTGCAGAATGCATATACATATACCAACTGCTCATTTAGGCGCAACAAACTTATTTTAAATAAATTATTTACCTATTAAATTATATTAAATCAAACGTTACCGTTCTTTTTTTAAACATCCTCAGTGAGTGGAGTACATACACACATACAAATATATTTTTTTAATTATGATTTTTTCAAAGCTTTCTCTTTAAAAAAATTAAACCCATTGTCGCAATCCTCGAAAAATTAGAAAAATTTTGGCTCCGGTTTCAAGAAAATTGGTCCATTAATGAATGAGTAGTTTGCGGTCAGAACCGATTTTCTTGAAACCGGTGCTAAAGTTTTTCACGAAAACAAAGCTTTCTCTTTAAAAAAATTAAACCCACCGTCGCAATCGCCAAAAAATTAAAAAAATTTTGCCCTGGTTTCAAGAAAATCGGTAAAACAAAAAGTCAAACCCCATGGTAGCCATCCATGAAAAATTAGAAAAATTTTGCACCGGTTTCAAGAAAATCGGTAAAACAAAAAATCGAACCCCATGGTAGCCATCCCCGAAAAATTAGAACAATTTTGGCACCTTTTGCAAGAGAATCGGTCCATTAATGAATGAGCATTTTGCAGTCAGACAGACAGACAAATTGGCATAGAAAACTGAAAAAATATTTACCGGTTTCTAGAAAATCGGTTTAAAAAAAATTAAACCCATCGTCGCCATCCCCGAAAAATTAAGAAAATTTTGGCATCGGTTTCAAGAAAATCGGTCCTATAATAAATGAGTAGTTTGCGATCAGAACCGATTTTCATAAAACCGGTGCCAAAATTTTTCACAAAAACAAAGCTTTCCCTTAAAAAAAAAATTAAACCCATGCATCGTCGCCATCTCCGAAAAATTAGAAAAGTTTTGGCCCCGGTGTCAAGAAAATTGTTAAATGAAAATCGAACCCCTTCTTCACCATCCGCATCCCCGAGAAATTAGAAAAATTTTGACACCTTTTTCAAGAGAATCGATCCATTAATATTAATGAATGAGTAGTTCGCGGTCTGACAGACAGACAGACAGACATTTGACACTTATATATGTATATAGATATAAATTAAAATTAAAGGTTTTTTCAGCAATTTTAAAAATTAGAAACATTAATTTGAAAAAATGAAAGGAAAAAATAGGATTTTAAATGTGGTATCTTTATATTGGGATCTGTCAAACTGAGGCATGACCTCTGGTGGCAGAAGAAGGTATTATTCATAGGGTATTAGTTTCGCCCCACTTTCGCCCCACTCCCGACCAGTCCCGCCTAGTCCCGCCCGTTTGACAGATCCCAATATGTACAGGGTGTTCAAAAATTATGTGTCGCCGTTTCACCAGATGATTCTCCAGCTCACGTTCGACAAAGATCACCCCCAAACATGGCCCCGCAAAATTCGTTTTGACCTTGAAAATCAAGGTCAAATTTTTTTATTAGTTTAAAAAATTCTAAGATTATAATTCTCATTAAGAGGATCAAAAGTCTCAAAGGGACCATAGGTCGCAAATGTGCCCTTCAATGAGAAAAAATAATAAAGTAGTAATATTTTGTGGATATTGGCGTTGGCACAGGCGTTTGTGTGCTTTTCAAGGTCAAAGGCAAAATTTTGAGCTACCTAGCGTATTTGCTTCCACGAATTCTATTAGTATATTTATAAGAGATATTTCCAGGTGTCACTTTTGACAAAATTTTATTTTTTGTGTTCTACTGGATTAGAAAGCAAAAACAAGTCACGTATATCTCCTCAGTAGAGACCACATTAGAATATCCAGAAACAGGCGACACATGCTTAATGTTTATAAGAGTCAATGGTACTAGAGTTAATATCGGATTAGCGCATATAAAAGCTGACGGCAACGAGCGTGCTAAGTGCGCACATTTTAGCTTCAGTAAGATCGACGACAACAGACGAACATGGAGCGTCACGTCGTTTACGTCTCAAAAGTTTGCCTTTGACCTTGAAAAGCAAACGCCTGCGCCAACGCCAATATCCACAAAATATCACTACTTTATTATTTTTTTTTCATTGAAGGGCACATTTGCGACCTATGGTCCCTTTGAGACTTTTGATCCTCTTAATGAGTAGAATTTTTTAAGCCAATAAAAAAATTTGACCTTGATTTTCAAGGTCAAAACGAATTTTGCGGGCCCATGTTTGATCTTTGTCGAACGTGAGCTGCCCCGGGATTCTGTAACTCCTTAACGACAGTTTCAGTATCGTTGCGCAGGTATTACATATGGTAAAAAATCCGCGCAACGATCCGATAACTGTCGCTAAGGAGTTACAGAATCCCGGGGCTGGAGAATCATCTGGTGAAACGGCGACACATAATTTTTGAACACCCTGTACATATTTTATAAAATTAATTCGTTTTTACTTCTAAAAAAACATTGATTACAATTTTAACATTATATTACGTCGTCAGTTTTGTGAATCTTTTATTTATACATTTATTATACCTACATATCCATATAATATAATATAATATACAGGGTGACCCATTTTAAATGCCCACCTCGAATATCTTTTTCTGCGTCACTTACGAAAAAATGTTTCAAACAAAAGTTGAATGGTTTCAAGGGGGACATAAGATGGTGGCAATGATCTGACCTTGGATAGTTGTTTCACGTGAACATTACCTTCAATTTCTTAAATAAAGCCTTCTATTTTTTATTAGATATTCTTGTAGCCCTTGTCGAGACGTTTTCAAAACGCTATAATAAAGCTCTCTTTGTTAAGAATTTCCTGAGATATTTTAAATTTTGTCGTGATATTTATAAAATATCAAGTATCTCGTAAAGTATACATTTTTGAATGTTCCATTTTAAAAGAGCCGCAAATATCTCAGAAACTGCGTTTTCTTAAAAAATGTTTTAAATTAAACATTGGCACCGCTGGCATTAGTTATCCGCGCGCTCTGGGCGACATGATGTACTAAATCCGACTGTGCAACCTCCCAGTGGTGTATGTACATCGGATAACGTTAATGCCAGCGGTTCCCATGTTTTATTTAAAACATTTTTTAAGAAAACGCAAAGTTTCTGAGATATTTGTATGGATCTTTTAAAATAAGTTATGACATCCAAAAATGAATACTATACGAAACACACAGATACTTAATATTTTATAAATATTACGACAAAATTTAAAATATCTCAGAAAATTCTTAACCAAAGAGAGCTTTATTATAGTGGTTTGAAAACGTCTCGACAAGGGCTACAAGAATATGTAATAAAAAATAGAGGGTTCCATTTAAGAAATTGAAGGTGACGTTCACGTGACCTTCAAACAACTATCCAAGGTCAGATCATTACCACTATCTTATGTCCACCTTGAAACCATACAACTTTTGTCTGAAACATTTTTCCGTAAAAGACGCAGAAAAAAAGATATTCGAGGTGGGCATTTAAAATGGGTCACCCTGTATATTAATATTATTTTATATATAAGACTTTTATATATAAGATTACATTATATACAGGGCAATTTACAATTGAGATACCTACGGTTTTCACTGAGATAAACTAAATGAAGGGGTTATAAATAATTTGCTGAATTACTATTTTTTATAGACTTTTTATTTGCAGAGATTCTGGCTACCACTTTGATTTTTTAAATGGACCTATGTGTTTTTTTATGCAGTACATCAAAATTGTGTGAAAGACAAATACAAAGACATAACGCTTATTATTATACATTTAAATAAATAATTGTTGCAAAAACAGCGTTAGTAAGTTTGAACATTTCACTACGTGGCTGCTGCCGTTCGCGTCCAGAGAGTCAAAACCAGCGCGTCACAACCTCGCTCAATGGGAAGCCCACCCATGACTCAGATCGTCAAAGTAAATTGCTCCGTCAATGTGTCTACATGTTTGCAGGCTCCATTATTTCCTTTGTAAGTTCACAGGAATAAAATGTTAGACCAAGTACACTGTTAAATATTAAAGGATGAAATGTAAATCCAGTAAATCAATATCTTAAGTTAAGTAACATTTTGTTATTTTTAATTATTATGTGTATCAAAATCTATTATTTTAATACAAAACTTATTTATTTATTATTTATTATTTTAATACAAAACAGTATTATTTTAACCAAATTGAGTATAATTTGACACTATAAATTTAATAGTGTACGGCGCTGAATTAAAGGAATAAATATGATGAGCATGTAAGTACGATACGTATGTGTGTCGTGTTCAGGTCTAAATTACAAATATTATTTGTTATCATTATCTTATTATATTCTGAGATAGATCTCGGAATATAATAAGATAATGAAAATTACGTTGTTAGTATACGTTGCTAGAGCAACGTCAAGTTTTTTGTATTAAATATATTTTTTGTTTAAATTAAATCTTTTTATTTTGTATTGTTACTTTAAGTCTTTTATTCCATATAGATATTGAGATTCTCTTTGTCTATATTACATATATACCATAATTATAATTGTGTTTACATTATACTGTAACTGTTTAACTAAATTAACTGTTTAACTAAATTTGTTAAAACGTTATAAAATGAGAAAATAGAATTTGAACATTTAAATAGTTTGTTTTCATAATCATGTTCTATATCTTCTTATTGACTTTTCAACTATATTTAAGGCTCCTGAGTAGTCGTCGCTTCTATCCTTGTTTGATGACGTCAGAAACGAGAAATAAGTGGAATTGACCCATTGAGAATATTTGCGTGTCATTTCTAAATAAAAAGATATTTGTACAAAATAACACATCAGATCACTTCAGCACACTTCGAAAATACTTCGTGGTTTATCCCTTTCCCTTGACAGTTAATAAATAGCAGTAAAATGAATGTAATACGAATGTATTATGGCCAGCGCCTGCGCATAAGCCTGCATGGTTAGGCTTCGTATTACATTCATTTTACGGCTATTTATTAACTGTCAAGGGAAAGGGATAAACCACGAAGTATTTTTGAAGTGTGCTGAAGTGATCTGATGTGTTATTTTGTACAAATATCTTTTTATTTAGAAATGACACGCAAGAATTCTCAACGGGTCAATTCCACTCTGTACTGTATTGGGGGGACAGGGAAATGATGCGATCGAGGTTCGGAGACCAACTGGCCCGAGACAGCGCGATCTCGACATGCGAAGGGAAAGGGGCATCACGTGCTACCATCGTGATGCTGCCGTGTCCCTAGGCGTGCCGTGGCGTACACAACACTTCTCCCTCCTAGCCGGAGGGGTCCACGTTTCTGGTCTCGCTCTGTCTCGGTCCTTATTCTTTATTTATTATGATTATTATTATTTTTTTTTTTTTTTAATCTACTGTGTACATGGTTTCCTCTTATCGTTGTATTCTCTCATTTAATCTAAAGACTTACTAGTACTAGTAACTAACGCTTCTTACGTTTATTATTATTATTAACGCTTATTATTATTATTCAGCGCGGTTTATTTTATTTTGATTTGTTTTTGTTATCGAGTAATTGCCTCGAGCGCCTTGGACACTTGATCCACGTGCTTCTTGTGCGTTCCGTTCGCGGTGCGTACTATAACGACAACCGGTGACAACTTTTGTTTGACCGTACCCCGCTCCTAGTTTTCCTTATTACCCGCGTACATTTTGATCATTACCTTATCCTTTTCCTTTATATCTGTGTTTCGTGAACCCTTCCATCGTTCGCATAGTTTTCGATTTTTTTCATCGGATCAATCGCTTACGTCCGGCCGTACTAAGTCTAATCGGGATCGTATTTTGCGCTTGAACATTAAGTAAGCTGGCGTCATTCCCGTAACCGTGTGCGGGGTTCTTCGGTAATTAAAGAGGAAGCTTTGCACGGCCTGTGTTGCATTATTCCCGCTTTCTAAATTTTTAGTGACGCTTTTTTTAAAGCTCTTAACTATGTTTTCGGCGGCGCCGTTACTCGCGGGGTGGTAAGGTGGTGAGAGGGTATGTTTAATGCCTTTTTGACTTAAAAATAAACTAAATTCCTTACTTGTAAATTGTGGTCCATTATCCGTGTGCAACGCTTTTGGAAAACCGAAACGCGTAAAAATTTCAATAAATTTCTCGATGGTGGCCGCGGCCTCCGTGTTTTTCATCCAGAACGCCTCCACCCATTTGCTATATGCATCTATTATAATTAAATAATTTTTTCCTGCCAGCGGGCCTAAAAAATCTGCATGTAGGCGTTCCCATGGCCCATTTGGTCTCGGCCACAAACAGAACGGTGATTTCCGCGGGTTATCTCTCGTCTCTGCACACGCTGCACATTTACTAACTAATTCTTCAATATCCTGGTCCATTTGTGTGTGGCCACCAAACATACCCCCGCGCCAGACTTTTCATTTGTACAATGCCTGTGTGACTCTCGTGTAATTCGTCGAGTATCCCGGTTCTTAAACTAGTTGGTATAACGACTCGATACCCCCACATGAGGCATCCTTCGATTACATGTAATTTCCCTACTTTTCGATGATATACAGTTTCTTCGTCGGTGATTTCTACCTTCCTATTTGGCCACTGGTTCATTGTGTACCATATTATTTTTCGGAGTACCGGATCTTTTCGCGATTCTTTTTTTATAATTTTCCAATCTATCGGAATGCCGGATTCTTGGACGTACTTACAATATGTTATTAGTTCTGTCTCGCTTCCGCGTTTGCTAGAGGATTTGATCGGCAATCTCGATAGCGCGTCCGCATTTCCGTTGTCTGCTGATTTCACGTACTGTATTCGGTATCTAAATGCCGATAGAAAAAAGACCATCGTTGCAATCGCGATGCCGCCATTATCGGTATCCCCTTGTTCGGGCCAAAAATGTGTATCAGCGGCTGGTGGTCTGTTTTCAGTACGAATTCTCGTCCGTATAAATACATATAAAATTGCTTAATGCCGAAGATAATCGCGCCTGCTTCCCTGTCTATCGGTGCCCACGCGACTTCGTTCTTTGCTAGGGTTCTGGATTTAAATGCTATCGGCTTTTCTATGCCTGGTGCCACGACATGCGATAGCACTGCCGCCATCCCTACCGCTGATGCATCGCATATGCTAGTATTAGTGGCAATGCCGGATCATATTGCGTCAAGATCGGTGCCGACGAAATCTCGTTTTTTATATTATCGAATGCCCGTGTGCATTCCGCATTCCACTTCAAGCTTGGTAACTTTAATTGTTTGTATAATGGGTGCAGTTTTGTTGCGAGGTCATGTATGAAACGCGTGTAAAAATTAATCAGCCCTAAAAACGCTTTTAACTCCGATTTTGTGGTCGGTTGCGGTGCCTTTCGCACCGCTTGGACCTTCTCTGCCGTGGTATGTATTCCTCTTTTATCGATTCTGAAGCCTAAATACACGATACTTTTCTTAAAAAATTCACATTTCGATTTCTGAACCGTGAATCCGCATTCTTCTGGCCTCCCGAGCACCAAATCTAGTTTCCGTAAATGCTCCTTTATGTTTCTCGCCGATATATATATATCATCGATTAACGTTCCTACTCCCTCTATTCCTCTTATAACGTTTTCAATAATGCGCTGGAACGACCCCGGGCCCGTTGATACCCCGTAGGGTAGTCGCGTGTATTGAAATAACCCGAGATGCGTATTGATGGTTACGTATTTTCTGGATTCGTGATCTATCGGAATTTGCGCGTATGCTTGGGAAAGCTCAATTTTTGTAAACGTGGTTGCCCCGGCGGATAGATTTAATAGGCTTTCGGTCGTCGGTATTGGGTGTTTATCGGGTTCTAACACTGGGTTAAGCGTTACTTTAAAATCCCCGCATAGCCTTACTTCCCCGTTTTTTTTAAATATTGGCACCACGGGTGTTGCCCAGTCACTGTACTCTACTAGAATTAGTATTTTATCTTTTACTAACTTTTTTATTTCTGCTTCGACTCGTTTTTTTATCGCCACCGGAATTGTTCTGGCTTTTTTAAACACCGGCGTGGCCCCCTCGCGAATTTTAAGCTTAAGTTGGCCATGCTTATAAGTCCTTAAAACATCGCTAAACACCGCCGCATGCTTTGTTAATATCTTCTGTAACCGTTCCGCGTCCGTTTTACCCTCTGCCCTTGGTATCGTCGTATACCGTTTTTCATCGCGTTTCGCATACACTGGCGACCACCGTCCGAATGCTTCCAGCCATTGCTTGCCGATTAGCGGCCCATAACCCTTCTCTACTACCAATATGTCTAAATACTGTACGTCTGCTTCGTTTTCGATTCGCATCCCGATCAATTTCCCTAACGGCTTGAATGGAGTGCCGTCGTAGAATTTTATTGATTGTTTTGTAGGGTGCAATGTCACGTCCGGAAACAGCCGTTTCTTATCCGCTATTGTAATGATCGTATAGAAGGCCCCGGTATCTACTTCCCAATTGTGTATCTCTTCGTTAATTCGAACCGTTAATGTATTCCCTTTCTCGGTATCCTGTTTGTTCGCGCTTTGTAAGGTAAATAAATTCCCGAACGCTGCTTCGTCTCTGTTCTTTTTACCTGAATTTTTTTTATTTACGGCTGCCCGGACTGTGAACACATTCCCCTTATCGCTGTCTACGCTACTGTCGTCTCCATCTGAGCTATCTGTCAAGTGCGCGTTTTCCGTCTTTGGTAATACAAAATTTTGCTTCTTCGGTCTGTTCGAGCGACACGCTTGTTGTAAATGACCAATTTTTCCGCACGCATTACATTTGTACTTATTAAACCTACATACTTGCGACGAATGTCCGGGTTTACCGCAACAATAACATACAATCGCCCCTGTTGGATGCTTCTGGCTGTTTGTTGACCTTGAACCGTGACTTCTTGCTTCGTTCCTCTTGAATCTTCGACTTGGCCCCATTTTGTGGCACGTGGCATCGTCAGTTTTAGACGCTCCTGTCCATGCGGCTTCCGCGGCTTCCGCGGCTACGGCGATGCCCACTGCGTCGTCGAAATTTTCCGGTTTCCCTTTTATAACCTCGAATTTGATATTTCGATCCGCCAGTCCGGCGATGAAGCGGTCTTGCGCCATTTCATTTGTATCCGTATATTTACACTTGTTCGCTGCCCGTTTTACGTCGGTCGCAAACTCGGTTACACCTTGGCCGTCCTTTTGCCGCATTTCGTGGAATTTACTTCTTTCCACAGTCAAGTTGACCGGGGGTGTCACCTTTGTCATTAGCAGATTCACTACTTCTGCATACGTTAGATCGACCGCTCGTTGACCCGCCTTTAGTTTGGTACAAAGTATTCCGTATGTTTCTGCTCCTACCTTTGACAATAGCAGGGCAGCCTTCTCTCCATCCGCTGTGATTTTGCAGACCTTGAGAAAAATATCGAATCGCTCCAGATATTCCTCCATATCTTCCTTTTTTGAATTCAGCCAGCGCGTTTATAGCTGCCATCTCGTCTATCGTTCTCGCCTCCGCTTCTTGAATTTCTGATGCGTGCCCTTCCGTTCCGCCTGTGTTCTCGTACCACTTAGTAAATGCTCCTTTCAGCCTTTTCCTTAAAGTGTCAATCGACTCGGTGTCGTCGACCGGTTCTTTCATTAAACCTTGCAGGGCTGCAACTGCCTGCGGCTTAGATAATTCGTAAATCCACGAGGTGTGCCCCTTTTTTATTTGTTCCGTAGCACTCTCGGGCCGCGGAAACATTTACGTCCCCGTCGCGAGACCTGGGTTCTTCGCGATCCGCTATCCTCGTCGCCAATGTACTGTATTGGGGGGACAGGGAAATGATGCGCTCGAGGTTCGGAGACCAACTGGCCCGAGACAGCGCGATCTCGACATGCGAAGGGAAAGGGGCATCACGTGCTACCATCGTGATGCTGCCGTGTCCCTAGGCGTGCCGTGGCGTACATAACACACTCATTTCTCGCTTCTGACGTCATCAAACAAGGATAGAAGCGACGACTACCCAGGACCTTAAATATCTTTTATTATCTTGGCGGGTTTTAAAATATTTAATTTTTAAAATGTAAATTTATTATACTTTCTCTTTTTATTTGGAGCAATTTTTCTTATTTTAATACTTTTTTGAAAAACATTTTTAAAATTATGAAATGTTAAACAACACTTATTATTAATCACCTAAACATTTTTTTACGGAAATCAACACCATTTATGTTGTAATGCACAATTATTTTACATTTTAATTGATATATAATATATAATTGTAGCAAAGATAATTGCGGGTAATCATATCTCCAAAAGACGGAAAACTTAATTAAAGTTCACATCGCTCGCATAATTGATGAAGCTCCATCCGGAAGAATACCTCAGCATTCCTCGTTCAGCATCGTTATCGATGGCCTTCCTAAACACTCTCATTAAATGTTATCGGGGTGAGAGTCGGCCACTCAAGGTTTTATGGCGGTCGTTCATGCGCGCAACACCGCCGATCACCGACAAGCAAGGATCGCGATGAAGAGAGCAAACGACGCGCGGGCATCGATGCGACGTGACGCATCGCGACGCTAGGCGGGCAGAAACAGCAGCCTCTACCGACGCTACACCGACGCCGACGCCGACGCCGACGCTGACGCCGAGGTCAAGCCGAGCGTCGACTACCCCCGTCCGTCAGTCGGGGCGCCGTCGCGAGGGATGCTCCATAACGGTGGATGGCGGAGCGAGTGGGCGGCAGTGATCGCGGCACGTTCCCTGGGAGTAGATCCACACCCATGTCTCACGGTGACGCGCTGCTACGCAGGAGTGTTGGTGGCGCGTGATATCGTGCGCGAGATATATCGCCGCATTCGATATTTTCCATTCCGCTGCCGTCACCGCTTTCCCGTCGATCCCGTCGCGTCTAACACGGGGGTTTTGCGTGAATTTCCTCCTTCCCCGATGCATAGATAAATCCTGAGTCCACGAGCGTGCGACGAGGGGATTGTGATCTTCGCGTGAATAAATCGCGTGAAACGCGACGCAAGGATGTGGCGGATGTCGTTCAGATATCCACCAAAGTGGCGGTAAAGTACGATAATCACGTATGGTAGATGCATCTACAAAACCTACGGAACTCGCATGCTAATTGCGTGACATATCTTTTTCCTTTTTTTATTTTGATAAATGTACTTCTTTCTTAACTATAAAGCACTTTGTGTAATCTTAGCTTTATAAACTGAGACATTTGCAAAACGGGTATTTATTAAACGCTTCGAAACAAATTTTGATCGCCCAAGTATAAAGAGCATTTATGAGGTTCGATATTCAACTATGGGCAATCGGACGATCACTCAACCGCGAGCGATTCTTCCAACAGTAGGTCCCACAGTTGATTTATTCGGAGAACAGCTAGAGATCGAACGGCATCAAATGTCTAAACGTTTTTTTTTCCTCAGAACGCGTGACGTTGCATGCCGTAGGATTTTCGCGCATTCGTTCCGCTGCATCGGTACGAACGGCATTTTCTACAGAACCACCACATTAGAACGCGTCTCCTCGAGCGTCGTTGGGGGATAATGCTTTTCACGGGATACCGCGCGCGTGATCGAATAAACGCGCATAGGCGTTCGATGGGGCTGGATTAATTTCGTACCGACATGTGTGCTCGCGTTATAGCTAAGCTCACACAGTCGAGCGATTGATTTTGCAATCTTTATACATAAATTACGCAAATCGCGCGAGCATATGGCTATCACGTAAGTAACTATCGCTATACTTTCTGCCCAAAACGTCGATATATATGGTTGCTTGGACGGTCGCGCAGCTTACCTATGTTTGTATATATGTATATGGTTTTCAAAGTAATCATAAATATCATGGAAAAAATATATATATTATAACTATTATAGAAATAAAAAATGCCTTAATTTACAGAAAAAGAAAGTAAGTTCAATAAAAATGCTTTTCCGTCATGAAAAAAATACATATGTATAATGTATCATAGAAATAAAAACCTCAACATTTACAGAAAAAGAAAGTATAAGTTTAATAAAAATTTTTTTTGGGGTGTAAAATAAAATATTTCTAGTGAAGACTGCAATATCGCGGTATAAATCTGCGTCGTACGGAATTTCATTGAATGCCGAAATACTGACATAAATCATCCGAGCGGGCAATTTGCGCATCGATAGGAAAGCTTACTCGTATGTGTTCATGACGCAATATCGCAGTGTCCCGCGTGACGTAATCTTGGCATAATCCTTCGAGCGTTTACAATGAAACAGAAATAATAGATTCATATTGTTGTCATGATATCTGCAGGATCGTAGGAGGAATCCCGCATTTCGGGGAGAAGAGAGCGGAAGAATGGTAGACGGCGCTGAAATGACACAACTTGCTCCCTAACGCTTGATAATCGTCCAGTTCGAGGGTGGACTCGGTGGCATCGTTATATCGTCATGATTCGAGAAAACGAGGAAGTACGTGTTGGCAACTGCGAGAGCGTCCGTTCACCCTCCGCGCTTCTGTCTTTTCTTTTCTTCTTTCTCCTTGCTTTTTAAGCTCGATCCAGAGTTCGTCGCATGAAATTTATTGCAATTATGTTAATTTTGTTAACAAAAAATTTGTCTCCGACTCTTAATGCTAAAAGTAATTCAAAATGCGTCGCACTCAAAAGTATTATAAAAAATGGAATATCTGAATGTAGAAATAATTATATATAAGAATACTCTCAAGATATATTTTCGAATTTAATTGAATTTAAAAGACAATTAACTTGTATCAGTTGTATGTGGAGAGTCTACTACTCTTATAATTAAATTTAAAGAAACATTGTTGCTCGCGTTTAATTTAGTTTTTTTTAAACTATGCTTTAATGTATTAATTTATAATTCTGTAACAAAAAATACAAAGTAATAATAATTACAAAGATTAATATTCGGTATGAACGTAATAGTAGATGTCAGAAGATTATTTAAAAATTCGAAACTTGAAATTATTAGGTTTACTTAAGAAATTATTATCTCAAAAATATCTTTGTCATGCTACGTTTATCTAGATAAAAGTTCTATTTTTATTAATAAAAAGCGGAAAAGTGCATAGAAGGTTAATAACGCTAATTTAATACGCCACAAAAACCACCCAAGACAAATTTGTTACTTTTATTAGACGTAACGTTATTTCCACCGAACATGAATTTTCGATAAGCGTACTCTCATGTTTTTCGCTCTGCGCTCGCAAATAACCAACCTCACGCATTAATCTTTCACCTCAGCAGCGACCAGTCCCTCAGACGCTGTGCGGCGCGCTGCAAAAGGAACCGAACTGCAAATGCCTGGTGCTGACGGTCCTTATATACGGCTGTCTCGCGGCAGTAACATGGTGCAGATGCGCCAACGTTACCAAGGTATGACCGATTATGTGTCGCACAAGCGATTTCATGCCGTTAATAATAGATTTTAACATCGAATTGTTTCGAATCATGGCGATTTTGAATAGTCTCGTATATTATCCAAAAATTTTGGAATTTTGAAAATTTTGAAATATTTCTACATTAGGAGGTCTCAAAAGTCCTCTAAGTATACCTACTTAATATACATATGTATATATATTAAAAATACATCTCTTTTTATAACACTTCGTATTATTATTTAAATTTATTTTCTGCTTTATTACAGACACAAATAATTATTTTATTTTTATGAGCTTTAAGCGTTTCAAATGTTTTAATGCTTCTAAGAAAATTAAAAATGTGTGATGTTCTAGACATGTAAGGCTTTCAAGAACTTGAAACTTTTAAAATTTGTCAAGGCTATGTTAAATTTTCAGCTTCAAATAATTTTCAAAGATATTTATACGATTGAATTGTTTAAATTGCCTATCGTTATATGCCGTACATGTAGTGATCTCAATATATTTTGAATAAAAAAGATACAAAGGTTTTCGCGAAATATGATATAAATCGTTTCGAACATTATTTGAAACTAAACAATTTTAAAAGATATTGAACTCATTTAAACATTTTTCTGTTAAAAATTTTGAAATTCTTTTCAACACTTTGAAAACATATTGTTATTACATTATTATTTTAATCTATCCCCTATTTTATATATAGAGGAAAGTCCCCTATTATGAGATAGGATTCCTAATATGAGATAACGGGGTTTCTTTTAAACTATTAGGCCCTATCTGGACCTATTAGTTGAAAAAAAAACCCGTTATCTCATATTAGGAACCTATCTCATAATAGGGCTTTTCTCTAGACATAATCTTACAATTAGTTTTAAAATCTTAATTTAAAAAAATGTGTTAAATATTTAAACGCTTATAAAGGAAGATTTTCTAAACACGCAAGACTTTTTTAAGTATTTTACAAATGTATAAAACTGTACCTATACATATATAAAACTTTTCAGATTTTTCAAAACTTTAGAAAATTTTCGGTTTCGAATAATATTCAGGGCAATTAGAATCTTTATACAATTGAATTGATAGAAAACTGTCAAAAGAAGACTTTAACATCTATAATTACATGCCGCACGTGTGGCAAATCCTCTTTTGTAATCCTACAAGCGAAAATTTTTCCTCTTATTTCTCAGATTATGGTCAACTACACCAAGTTTCCTATCAGAAGTACGAGGCACGTATCATCGCCCTGTGACGACGGCTATATATATATTCCGGTATGTATACCGGGAGGAGATATAGGGAAAAAAGAAAAGGAAACGACTCTCCTGCTTTTTCTTTTTGTTACGAATTAACCCTCTGTATTGTTCCTCTTTAAAAAAAAATTACTCGACGAAGAGTAATATCGATTCCTTTCGCTCGGATCTTTTCACCGCTCTGCACGTACGCTTGGATGCACGTCGCGCCTCCCTTTCGACTCTTCCATCGCCATCATCTCGGTCTCTTTCCCTCTTTGTCGTATAGGTGGCATTTATGGGGATGCTGTATCTGGTTTATCTGGTGGAGTGCTACCATTCGCCAATCAGGATAGATCTATTACACGCGGAGAGCCAGGACAGCGTGCTGTCCAAATTGGCGCAGCTAAAGATGGCACAGCCGCGGATATGGTGGAAGGCGGTTTCCTATCACTACGTGCGCAGAAAACGGCAGATTACGCGTTATAGGAATGGAGATAATTATACCACCACGCAGGTGACGCGCCGCATCGCCTCTTATCGGACATGCTTTCCTCTTTAATCCTTTCATGCCTGCAGGCGCAAGCCCTTGGAATATTCGCAAAAATTGTGTAAAAAATTTAAAACAAGTATTTAAAGAATTGGAACAAAATTTGAAATATCGATATCTTTGCATATCCACGTTGATGAAATTGCAACTTTATTGATCCGAATTTTAGATGCTAGATCTCTATTTTAAGACAGTAATTCGAAATACTAAAGTCTCGAAAGACCTCAGATAGCCAGTCTGATAAAAATCGTAGATGCAAATATTCCGTTGCCTATACATCGCGAATACATAGTGGCAATTGATGTCGCGATAGCGGAAGGGTTAAGGACGCGCTTGACGAACCTCTTCTCACCCCCTCGCTCCACAGGTCTATTACGAGAGGGTGAACACACACTCGGCCACCTCCCACTACTATTACGACTATTGCGGAGTGAAGGACATCAGTAAGGAATTGATACTCGAAGCCAAGGTACCGATCACGAAGATCACGCTTACCAAGGGCTTTGCGTTTTCGAACATAAGGTCCGCCACGGAATTCGAAGAGGCACGATCACGTTTTTTTGCCGAACAAGTATGGAAATATATGTGTGCATGTGTGTGTGATAATTATTGTCGTTAACCGTTGTATCGTTGTTTCGTATTATACAAACTCGGGCTTGAATCTCTCATGAACTCGAACAAGCAAAATTTAAATAAAGGAGCGGGGGGAGGAGAGAGAGAGACGTTTAAATCATTTTATGCATGAAAGTAGGTAACCAAAAACTACATTTTCCCAGGAACTCAGTGACGACTACATGGAGATGAGAGAGGGTCTTGATCTCGGATACAATGTCAACACGATGCTGGTTGCCGTTCTTGGTAACCCGTGGTTCACGAATCGCTACGTTTACTGGTGTCTGAGCGCTATGCTGCTTAGCTGGCCGTTACGAGTAATTATCGAGTACAAAACGCAGTACGCTGATTATCAGGTAAAGACAATCTTGAATAGACGTTAACGTTCGTTCCGGGAGAGTCAAGGACTTTCAATTCAATCGTTTCGCTTGAGACTTTATTATCATTATTAAATCAATCGCTATACATAATTTCTTTTGTTCACTATTTCAATATTATAATTTTTTTATTCGTTATCGCGTATCCTTTATTCATTATAAAATTAGGTATTATTTAATCATTGATATTTCACATATTGATGTTTTATCTTGTAATGTCACCCCCGTTCGCACACATGCGCACGCGCGCAAAGCAGATAAAATATATACGCTTGACACACACGAAGAAAGAAAGAAAGAGGCTGGATTAAGACATATATAGTAACACAGAATATCTATATTATATACAGGGTATTTCAGAAGGTATGAAGGACAAACTTTAGGGAACAGTGGGTCTCACTAAAAGAATCATTGTTTATTAAAAAAAACTCGTGTCCGACGCGTTCTTGAGAAGTTACACGTCCCTTGTTCGAATGGTGTACATGTCTTCAGTCGATACTAGGGAAAAATTAATTGATAAGATCATGAGAGCTTTTGATCAAATCAGGAACAATATTGAAATGTTCCAAGCAGTAAAAAATTTAATGCTACACAGACTAACACAGATACGATAAATGTAATCAGGTACTAGGCAGACACTTTGACCATCTCCTGTAATAAGATATATGTAAATTCGTAAATAAAATTTTAAAAAACGAACAAAATTAAACAATGTAGACATTGTAGACTATTGTCGGACGTCACGCGCAATGCTATCGTGCGAGTTGCCTACTTCACAGACGATCCGAACAAAGACGCATATCTTCTCAAGGACGTATTGGAGGACACGGGTTCCTTAGCACAAATTGATTCTTTCAATGAGATCTATCATCCGCTAAAGTTTATCCCATATCTTCTGAAATACTCTGTGTATACATATGTATATACTATCATTCTGTAGATACCATCTGAATAAATTAAAAAAACTTGAAAGTCTTGAAAAATTATGTTTTCTGTTTGAAGAAATAAAGGAATTTTCAGAGATTTTTATCGGATTTCGGGAGATTCTCATCTAAGTTGTTTCTTCAATTATCTTGTTTTTATTTTGCTACAGTGCGTACCAAATGACTATATTTTATGGGTAATTCTTTAGAAAAACTTACACAGCTTGGATGACCTTGACCTTGATATATATTGATAGAGGGTTCATTCCCGAGTAACTTTACTTTAACAACCATGTGGCGGTCTCTTATAGTGTTTGAGATATATCATTTCAAAATAGCTATTTCAGTAATTATTTAGTTTAGTGTCCTTATCTTCAATATTGATAAATTTATGCTCATGTGACATGTTTTTGTACGAATTAATAAAAGAATTTGTCTGAAAAACGCTTCGCAAAAAGCAAAAATTATCGTACAATTGGCTATAATAACCTAACCTAAACCTATTTGGTTTAAAACTAAAATTTGGTTTCGGTTAGATACCCCCTGCGCGCTGCGAGGGGCACCACTTCCAAAAAACTGACCTAACCCAAACCAATTGTTGTATGGGTGGAATCAAACGACAGCGCCATGGGTACATGCGACTCGCGTGCGCAATCGTGTCAACAAATGTCCGTAGCGGGAAATACGGATCTATTGAGCCGTCGCTTTCTTCAAAAAAATATCAAAATTGGGAAAAGCCGCTATTCTAAATTATTACCTTAAATATCTCAGAAACTACAAGAGATCGCTGCACATGGTTGTTAAAGCAAAGTTACTCAGGAATGAACCGTCTATCAGTACCTATATATTAAGGTCAAGGTCATCCGAGCTGTGTAAGTTTTTCTAAAGAATTACCAAAATAAAAGAATAAAAGTTTTTTACACTATTTTTTTATAAAAGTGCTTCAATTCTTTTAGTTATTTCCTCAAAATACATAGCATATGTTAAGGGAATAAAATACTTACTGTAACAGTCGTTGATCAACTCTATATGCAAAATCTTAAAATTGCATTTACCGGCCAACGAAGATATCTAAAATATGTAGTTGTTCAGAAAACGATATACTATACTTCGAAATAAGAAATATATACCGTAGAAATTACATTTATCTATTTTTTACTCTGTATTAAATTACTGATTTGACTCATATCTTTCTTGACGATAACTGTTAAAAATTAAAAAATAAAATAGACAATTTTTTGGTTATGACAAAGGGAAGTGTTTGCGTGACCTATATACTAGCTGTTTTGAGTTCAAAACTTCAAAAATACAATTAATATAATCATTTTTGGAATGAGAAACGTCGTTTTGTGTTCTCACATATGCTGTTAGTCTGACGCTATTCTGACATATCGACTTGACAAGTGTTGCAATGTTTCAACGTTGGTACCACTGCACCCGGCATGCGCGAACTGTCAAACGAATTATGGCGAGCTTATTAAACGGCACAAGATTGCGGTGCAAATTTGGAAAATTTCCAACGAAACCAACGAAAGAATGGGAAGAGAATGTGCGACAATTGCCGCGAAGAGAAGAAAACGTGCAGTCGCCGAACCTGAAGGGCTATGCGTGGAAGACCGACGAGCTGTCAAATTGCGTGGTGAGAAGTGAAGTTGCCAAGTCTCTATCTCGCTAGCGTCGGCTGGAGAAAATTGTTCTCGTTAAAATGTCATATATCTTTCTTAGCACGTGGGCACTCACGGTTTTTCCAATTTCTAAATGACGCTAAAACTTCAATGTATACAGAGAACACATTTTTATCATAATAAGTACTTTGCAAGCATGCGCTTTTGCAGGAAAGATGACAGTTTTCACACTTTCTCACGCAATGCCCATGTAAAATAACCGAACTTTGTTAATTTATATCGAACGCCATAATGTCTATCGACATCGACATTGATGTCTGATAAAATCAAATGTAAATATTTTTTGTATTATAACTTACAAGAATTATATCTGAGAGTTTGACATCCTTAAATGTGCAGTGTAGTTTGTATAAATTTATAAATCATTTAAAAAATTAAGACACAAAATATGCATATATCAGGCAAAGTCGAGTTTGTCGAGAGCACATTATGCAAAGTGTTTACTATAAATAAATTTTGTCGAAAAAAAAACAGATTTGATACAGAATTTGGCATGTACGATACTATTGGCAGAATGTTATAGTAGATAATATATGTATAGTAAAGTTTCTTGACAAAATAAGGCAATTAATAATTTATAAGTAGAGCTTGACAGTCCTATATAATTCGATGCAGATTAGCGACAGAAACAGCAGAATCTACGTTCGACAATGCCAATTTACTGTTAATTTGTTATTAGATAAGATATTTTTGGTATGATAAGTTAAAGGATATGTTTGAACAATTTTATTTCAAAACATTAGTTAATTAATTAATAAGTGACAAGAAAACTATTATTTTAAGGGGTAAGGCCACCCTGGGCGTCAAAAAGAAAAGGTCAATTTCGGGATTTTTTTTAAAGAGTATAGTAAATGTTATCGAATTTTCGTCAAAAGTACTTTATAGAACTTGCTTTGAGGTACAAAAAAAAATTTTTTCAAAAATTTTTATCAAAAAATGGCGGCTCCAGAACCAGGCTCCGACGACGCCTGTATATAAACGGGCGGACCGAAATCTCCTTCAGATTTTCACCTGGAACAAAAACCCAAAATTTTTTTTTTAATAGATACCCAAAACTACGTCAACCACGTAGGGAAATTTGAAAATACTGTTTTTTCGGAAAATGGTGAGCATATGAACCCAAAATTCATTTTTTCACGTAAAAATTTTGTCATTAATTGTTTATAAAAAGCAAAGTTTATAAGATATCAAAAAATCCCTACGTGGTTGACTAGTTTTGGGTAACTATTAAAAGAAAAATTTTGGGTTTTTGTTCCAGGTGAAAATCTGAAGGAGATTTCGGTCCGCCCGTTTATATACAGGCGTCGTCGGAGCCTGGTTCTGGAGCCGCCATTTTTTGATAAAAATTTTTGAAAAAATTTATTTTTGTACCTCAAAGCAAGTTCTATAAAGTACTTTTGACGAAAATTCGATAACATTTATTATACTCTTTAAAAAAAATCCCGAAATTGACCTTTTCTTTTTGACGCCCAGGGTGGCCTTACCCCTTAAAGATATTTACTTATATACATACATAAACAAATATTATGGAGATAGAGGAGATACAGTCGGAGGGGTTGTCTGATATTTTATATCTAACAACAAATTAGCAGTAAATTGACATTGTCGAACATAGATTCTGCTGTTTCTGTCGCTAATCTGCATCGAATTATATAGTACTGTCAAGCTGTACCTACTTATAAATTATTAATTGCCTTATTTTGTTAACCAACTTTACTATACATATATTATCTACTACCTAACATTCTGCCAACAACATTGCACATCCCTGTTAAAAATGTCCGATTGAAACCGATTGAAAAAAGTTCAATCCGTATGAATCCGGTTTCTTAATCCGGAATTCACGGATTTATAACGATTATACCGATTTAAAACGATTGAAACGGATTCGTATTCAAGGATGTAATTTGAATCGGTTTCTATCGGTTTGAATCGGTTTTAGTCAATCCGTTTCAATCGTTATAAATCCGTGAATTCCGGATTAGGGTCGATTCAGACACAGCCGTGCCGTGTCCGTACCGTGCAAGGATAGAAAGAAATGACAGGAAGATAGAAAAAAGACGGTCAAATAGAAATGTTCACGGTACGGATACGGTACGGGCACGGCACGGCTGTGTATGAATCAACCCTTAAGGAACCGGATTCACACCGCGGATTCATTTATTTTAATCGGTTTCTATCGTTTTCAATCGGTCTTAGTCAATCCGTGATTGAGAATCTGTTAATCTGATTGACGGATGGCAAAATATATTATGCAGTTTTTTTTAAATAGGAATATTACATTACATATTAATTCTTTAAAAATATGTTCCATTAATTATATTCAACGCAATCAATTTCTTTTTATAATTTTTGTAGTTTAGTTTCTAATATAGCAATTTAAAAATCAATAGTAAGTAGGGGAGACCGGGGACAAACGTAACATTTTTTACATTTACGTCAGCTATCAATTACCTTTTAGAAATGTAACAGAAAAGATTATACCTCAAGAAACTCCCATTATTGGTCTATTATTATACCTAGGTTTCAATCTCAAATCATAGGTACTTAAAGAGCTACAGTGACTTTCCGCAGGTGCGTCGATTGTTACTTTTATCTTGAAGGCCTAGGACGAAAGTAACATAGTATGGGGATGAAAGTACCAGTTTTATTTTCGGGAAAATAAAATAAAAATGATTTTTTTTCAATGTAAGATAATTTTTATTATAAAAATGAAAAAACTAAACAAATAATTTTTTAAACTTAAATACCCTAATCTTCAATGTAAGCGTCGTCGGCGTCGTCGTCGTCGTGGGAATCGTTGACGCGCACCGTACACACCAAATGTTCAGGTAAACGAAGTGTTACTATCGTCCACAGAGTGTCGTGTTACTTTTATTCTCAGACACGTATTTGAGATAAAAACATTATAACCTAAAAACGACGCAAGACTTATCAAAATCAATTATAATAACTTATAAATACATATTTCAGAAGAATGCACCGGCAAATAATTACATCGATATATACACTTTAACTAGGCATAGATACAAAAAAACTAAATCAAGAAATAGTTTTGTGAGTAATGCAAATACACGAATTCCGCTCCTGCACGTGCAGCCGGCGCGACCGTTCTGCGACGACTAGTTAAAAGGGAAGAAGATCAGGGCACACGTGTTTTACTATATAATGCAAACTATTCAACACGTTGTGTGGGCTAGCAAGAGGCTTGTTTATACTTTCATAGCACTGTTACGTTTGTCCCCGGTCTCCCCTACCTAATGATATGCTGACTTGCATTTACTAAAATACGTTCGTACAATTTTAATAATTAGAGCAGATTTAATCCGATTCACATGACTAATTTCAATACCTGATTGAAATGGAATAAGCGCAGATACGTACGATTGAAACCGATTAAGTCGGATTCAGATGAATCCGGAAATATCACATTAAATCCGATTCCGGTGTTGTATTAAAACTTAACGATTGATGCGGATTCAATACGATTCATGTGGTCACTTTGTTCACCCAATTAAAATGGATTGGCATAAATACGATTGAAAAGGATAACGGCAGTTTCAGATCAATCCGGAAATGCCGAATTGAAAACGATTCCGATTGATTTGGAATTAAAACCGATTCACTTCCAATCGGACATCCGATTAACCGGATTGAAAACGCATTCATTCCGATTTAATTTCACCAAATTTAATGCGGGACCAATCGGATTCAATCGGTCATTTTCAGCAGGGATATATGCCAAATCCTGTAACAAATCAATAGTTTTTCTTTCAACAAAATTTATGTATATAGCAAACACTTTGCATGATCTGCTCTCGACAAACTTGACTTTGCGTGATATATTCATATTTTGTGTCTTAAAATAAGTTTAAAATAAGTTTGAAGAACGAAGATGACATAACTACTGCAGTGGGACACTTCAATAACTGTATTCAGCTTGCAGCTTGGGAATCTACCCCAGTCATTAAGGGTAAAGACCCTGTGCTAAATTTTTCTCAGGAAATTAAAGACAAAGTAACTGAAAAACGCAAGCTACGCAAGCGGTGGCAGCTTACTAGATGTCCCAAAATGAAAACGAAACTTAATTATACCATTAAGTAACTAAAATTATTACTCGATGAAGAACGAAATACGCACATCGGAAACTATCTCCAAAATCTTGATGCCACAGCTGCAACGGATTATTCACTATAGAAGGCTACTAGGAAGCTGAAACGACCTCAAGTTGCATCTCCGCCAATTCGTCGCCCTGATGGAAGCTGGGCACGGAGTGACTCAGAAAAGGCAAAGACCTTTGCCGAATATTTATCCAAGGTATTCACACCAAACACATACGAAGGCCCACTAGAAGAGGAATCTAAAATACTTAAGGACCTCAAAAACCCTTGTGATTCCAGCATAGAAATAAAAAACTTCACAAAAAAGGAAGTAGTCTCAGCTATTAGGAACACTAACCCCAAAAAAGCACCAGGCTACGACTTGATAACCGGTCGCATACTGAAAGAGCTACCTGATGCTGGAATAACTTTCCTTACCCAACTCTACAATGCAACGTTGAGACTAGTTCTTTCCACCGCAATGGAAAGTAGCTCAAACAATAATGATACCAAAACCGGGCAAAGATGTAGAGGACACAAAGTCATATAGACCCATCAGCTTGCTGCCCATTGCTTCCAAGATCCTAGAGAAACTATTTCTCCTCAGACTGATGCCCATAATTGAGGAAAGAAGGCTGATTCCAGATCATCAATTTGCTTTTCGACGCAAGCATGGCACCGTAGACCAAATCCATAGAATCGTTAAAAAAATACATTCTATCCTCGAAGGCAAGGCATACTGCTCCTCAGTTTTTCTAGATGTCTCTCAAGCTTTCGACAGAGTGTGGCACGAAAGCTTGCTATTTAAAACAAAAAATAATCTCCCATCTGCCTTCTTCAGATATATCAAATCATACCTAGAAAATCGCCATTTCTTGGTTAAATGAGGCGAAGCCATTACAGGCCTTTATGACATAAGAGCTGGGGTACCACAAGGCAGCGTCCTTGGTCCTATCCTGTATCTTCTTTTCACCTTCGACATTCCGATCTCACAGCATGTAATGACGGGAACGTTTGCTGACGACACAGCTATGCTCGCATCGCATGTAGACCCAGCGATTGCCAGCTCTATTCTTCAAAACAGTCTTAATGAGATCTCAAGATGGATAAAAAAGTGGAGAATAAAAATCAGTGAGACCAAGTCAATACATGTGACCTTTACAATAAGACATGAGACTTGTCCCCCAGTATTACTCAATAACATTCAGGTTCTACAGGCTGACGTGGTGAGATATCTTGAAATGCACCTCGACAGACGCCTTACATGAAAAAAGCACATATTCACCAAGCGTAAGCAACTTGGGTTACAACTTCGTAAAATATACTTGATGATGACCGGGAAATCCAAACTATCACTGGAAAATAAAATATTGCTTTACAAATGTATCTTAAAACCAATATGGTCGTATGGGATACAACTATGGGGTACAGCCTCTCAATCCAATATTGAAATCATCCAAAGATTTTAATCTAAAATGCTCCGCATAATTGTAAACGCACCCTGGTTTATAACCAACGAAATCCTTCATCATGACTTACATATCCCAATGGTAAAGGAAGTTGCGACAAATTTTGTAAGGCGTTACAAGGAAAGAATTGATTCGCACCCAAAGGCCCTGTCACGGCAGCTAATGGAGCCTGTCAAATCAAGGAGACTGAAGCGTAAACTACCACAAGACCTCCTAAGTAGAGAGGAAGGAGAGGGAAGAGGTTGTGTCTATGGACACACACCGAGCATGACATTATATACTAACACAAATACTATTGAATGTCCTAGCGACAGATTGTAATTAATTAAACTTCAAAAAAAAAAATTTTTAAATGATTTATAAATTACAAACTACACTGCACATTTAATTAGGGATGTCAAACTGTCAGATATAATTCTTGTGTTATAATACAAAAAATATTTAGATTTAATTTTATCAGATATATTCGATAGTCATTATTAGAGAGAGAGAAAAAGAGAGAGAGAGCGAGAGAGAGAGAGAGAGAGAGAGAGAGAGAGAGAGAGAGAGAGAGAGAGAGAACGCAAGCGGGAACGCGAACGCGAGAAAGAGCGCGAAAGAGCGATAAATACGTACGATATAACCTCGCCATCCTCACTCAGGGTGTATCCTAGGAACCAGCCATTCGCAAGGCGCGAACTCTGTTATTCCAGCACTCATGCACTTCGTTCGGAGTGTTCAGACGCGACGACGCGGACGGAATATTTCTCGACGACGCGGACGTCTAAAGCGGCCCATTACATGTACGAGTTTGACTCGCAAGTCCGGCTCGGTGAGCTTGATTCGCGAGCCGGACTCGAACGTTTTTCACCACACACACACTCCCGAATAGTCCCGAAATTTGGCTCGTCGGACGCCGAGCCCGGCTCGTGACATCCCACCCACGAACGAGTAGAATCCGAGCCGGACTCGCGACGTGTATGGGCCGTTTTACGGTTATGTTTATGTCTAAAGGCTATTCTACAATTGTGTAGGCTTTCTTAAATAAATAATATCTGTACGAGGGCTTCCCTTGTAACCATCTCCGATAGAAAACGATTAAAAACGGCTATATATACAGATATCTGTATCGTTTTTAATCGTATCTTATCGGTTCTATCGTTGCATATTCAGAAGAGAGATAAAACATTAATCGAATCGAATCGGTTTCTATCGTTTTCGATCCGAATAAGAAAATAACTATACAAATTTTATAGTTATGAATCGTTTTCTACATGTACAATTATTGCCCGTCTTAATCAATCGTATATACACGATATAATATATATCGTTATTTATGGTAATAATTTTGCCGCATGCATTAATACGGATATATAAGAATAAAATGATAGACATCTCATCGATATTTATACGACTTAACCGAACCGATATATCTATCGTTTCTTATCACAATTATCTGACATACAACCTATCATCTTCTTTACGACAGCAAATCGGTTCGTTTTCTATCGTATATCAATGATATAAATTGAATCGTTTGAAAGCCCTCTACTTTGCATATGTTTTTATAAGGTTAAAACGATAGACATCTCGTCGATATTTATACAACTTAACCGAACCGACACATCTCTCGTTTCTTATCAGGATTTTCCGACAGACAACTTATTATCTTCTTTACGGCAGCAAATCGGTTCGTTTTCTATCGTATATCAATGATATAAATTGTATCGTTTGAAAGCCCTCTACTTTGCATATGTTTTTATAAGGTTAAAACGATAGACATCTCGTCGATATTTATACAACTTAACCGAACCGATACATCTATCGTTTCTTATCAGGATTTTCCGACAGACAACTTATCATCTTCTTTACGGCAGCAAATCGGTTCGTTTTCTATCGTATATCAATGATATAAATTGAATCGTTTGAAAGCCCTCTACTTTGCATATGTTTTTATAAGGTTAAAACGATAGACATCTCGTCGATATTTATACAACTTAACCGAACCGACACATCTATCGTTTCTTATCAGGATTTTCCGACAGACAACTTATCATCTTCTGTACGGCAGCTAATCGGTTCGTTTTCTATCGTATATCAATGATATAAATTGAATCGTTTGAAAGCCAAGTATCCCAGAATCTCAAGCCAGAATCCCAAGTATTTTGTAACGTGAGTTTCTAATAGAATATAGTAAATAAACTCCTTACAGAAAAGTATTACTGGTTGGTCAGTAATTTATTACTGAGTTTGGTGATTTTTTACTGGCGATTAGTATTTTATTCTTGTATTTAGTCAGTAGTTTAACTACTGGCAAATGAGTAATATCTAGTATTATTAGTAGTTCTTCCGGGATTCGAAGTACTGATACAAGTACTTCAGTATTTGCTTATATAGTAAAAAAGTACTGAAGTATTAGAGATTCTAGTAGTTGAGCTTAGACGTGAAGTACTGATAGAATGAGTAAGTAGTTTTCCTAGGAATTCATTACTTGGTCTAGTACTTAAGTATTGGTATAGATGAGATTCAACACTGGGGCGGCAAACGCCTGAAGTACTGAATTCATATAATTCATTTAAGGATCGACAGGAGTCATTTATTACTAGAATCATAAAATCCGTATTATGGCATAAATTATTCACTTACAATAATGATTTAAAAAAAACATTTATTTAACATTTATTCAACATTCATTTAATATTTGTGTTATATTGATTAATTATTTGCAATAATGATTTTAAAAAACATTTATTTAACATTTATTCAACATTAATTTAATATTTATTTTATATTAATTATTTATTTGCAATAATAATTTGAAAAAACATGTATTTAACATTTATTAAACATTATTTGATATTTATTTTACATAAATTATTCAAACACGATGAAACACATTTACTTCGCCAGCGTATAAAAAATTTAATTTGATAAATTATTCATTTACAATAATGATTTTAAAAAACATTTATTTAACATTTATTCGGCAATAATATAATATTTATGTAATATTGATTATTTATTTGTAACAATAATTTAAAAAAACATTTATTTAACATTTATTTGACATTAATTTAATATTTATTTTATATTAATTATTTATTTGCAATAATGATTTAAAGAAAACGTATATTTAACATTTATTTGACATTAATTTAATATTAATTTTACAATAATTATTTATTTACTATAATAATTTTAAAAAAACATTTATTTAATATTAATATTTACTTAAAATATTATTTAACAATAACTATATAATTATAAGAAATCATCATTTTTCTGTTATCTCATTTTGCTCTATAAATTATGTGGCGGTAGGGGCCTATTGCACAATAATTTACAAGTTAATAATATTAGTGAAAGAGCTTTGTTTTTCACTAATATTATTAATTGGAAATTATTGTGCAATAGGCCCTTGCTGTCCGCTATGAACATACGACGGAGACCGTGCGGCGCGGCACGACAGCGCGGACTTACGCGCCGGGAATAGTACGGCTCGCTCTCAATATGCGGCGCATCGCCGAGCCCGTAACCCGTATTCAAGATTCAACATCGATCCCTATATATAGAGAGACGTCTTCGCGAGGTGCTTCAGCGTTTGCAGGATCGTCAGTCAGAGCGTGCTCACTCTTCGGCCCTCCGATAAGTGATGTAATCTTTTGAGGAGTATGCTTTCTTGCGGCCTTCGTTCATACCTGCATTAAAACCGATTATAAATAATATCATGTTCTGTAAAGTTTTATGACGATTTAATATGTATCCTGTAATTCAGTACCTACTTTTCACAGCAAGTAGTTTCAGTAATTTTTCACCAGTACTCAATATCCAGTAATTCAAAACTAAGCATCAGTAATTCTGTGTAATAAATTACTCCCAGTAATCCAGTACTACCCAGTATTTCTCAAGTACCGGCCAAAATATTACTGCCAGTATTTACAATAATTTATTACTGAGTACTTTTAGTGCTTTTTTTCTGTAAGGGACGATTCACTAACCATATTAAAAACGATAGAAACTGATGTGCAGCTGATAAGACATTTACGATAGGATCCCAAGTATTTTGTAACGTGAGTTTCTGATAGAGTACCGTAAATAAACGATTCTCTAAGCATATTAAAAACGATAAAAACTGATGTATAGCTGATAAGACATTTACGATAGGATCCCAAGTATTTTGTAACGTGAATTTCTGATAGAGTACCGTAAATAAACGATTCACAAACCGTATTAAAAACGATAAGAAATTTTTTATCGTTTTCTATCGGAGATGGTTACGAGGGTTATCTTATTGTCAGGATATATATATTTAAATGTATTTTAGTCCAAAAAGTCAAGTACAGAGTCGTTAGTAATATTCACACAATAAGTATGCGGTCTCACCAAAAACTTCAATCGCAGTACAGTCTTTCTCAATAAATATAGTCTCTCCAAATACTTTGATCACAATAATTCAATAAATCACTCGCCGATAGTCTATACTTTGCAATACAATTCAATCGTCACTTATATAAAATACTTTCGACCTCAGTACCAAATTCTTCACGACTCTCTCACATTATCTTCCAAAATACGACCGTTCTCTGTACCGGCTTCTTCGCGACTCTCTCTCTACTTCTCCTACGTCCGATCTCGCTATCGGGTTCCTCGCGACTCACCCCTACCATCCCCAAAATACGCAAATCATGCTCCTCTCAATTGTCTCATATTTACTTCTAGCGCCGACTATCCATCATAACTCATCGAATTCATACAATAACCGCGTCGATAACTAAGTTCGCCTACTTTACTCGCTTGACATTTCGGCAGTCATATTCTGCTGCTTACAATTGTGTAAACGTGGTCGTAAGTAGTTGTAAGAGTGTTGTAAGACGTGGTTGTAAAGCGGTACTTCCTGTTGTAGAGCGTGTTGTGGAAGAGGGTTGAACTTCATCTTTCACGACTAAGCCAGATGTAAACGTAAGAGCCAACAAATCAGAGTGCTGTGTCGAAACACACGTGAAAACAACTCTCAAGATTTCAAGTTGGAAATTATTCTTTTTATTGTAGTGTGTTTTTGGTTTTCATCGTTTTCATCATGAAAGTACTGCTCTAAGTTTCGAAACACAAAACTGCACTCTGATTGCAGGTTGCTGTAATCAAGTTTACAACGTATCTTTACTCTATTGTAGATTTATCCGTTGTATGTACAACATCCACGACTACACTACTCCTACTCCTACAACCCTACGTTTACGCAATTGTAGAATAGGCTTAACTCAGATAGATGTAGATGCAGCTTCGCGCACTGAGCGAGTACCAGTCACGTCACTACACATAAACATGCTATCTCTTCCGTTGCCTTAGAGACGCTCGAAACTGGCGATCTCGCTCTCTCTCGCGAACGCGATTTATTTATAAGTCAATACATAGGCCGGTATTCATAGTCGGATCTTATTTCAAGATCGTCTTAAGTAATGTCTCAAGACGCTAGTACGGCTCTGTGGTTGGTTTATGACATCTTTAGATTGAACTTAAGACGGTCTTAAATATAAGAACCGACTATGAATACCGGCCATAGACATATAGATAGACCGGCCCCTGCCGTCAGAGCACGCGTCGGAAGATAGACGGTGCAGACATAGCCTCGCTGGAAAACCTCTCTCTTTCTACTAATCTACTGATGGGGATAGAGAATAGCCCGGCTATTCCCTACTAGTCCCCACTAGTCTAGACTTCTATCCCCACCAAGCGATCATAGAAAGAGGTTTCCCAAGTGAGGCCATGTCTGCACCGTCTATCTTCCAACGCGTGCTCTTACGGCAGGGGCCGGTCTATCTATATAAGTATGTTTCAATTCAATATGACACGTTAACCTCACTTTGACGCGTGTATTATGATGACTCGATTCACTCGATCGATCTCTCTTGCGAACGCGATTAATCGAAAATTAAGAGCCATCTGCAGTCGAAGTAGTGAAACGGACAAGATTTTACGAGACATTGAACGACGACGTATCTGAACGACGTATCTGAACGACGTATCTTAAATGAAAATTTTCAGGATCGGACTTTGCATCGTAATATCTCCGCTCGTAGAGTACGTAGAGGAAAAATAAAAACACTTTTCCTATATAAATTTGGTCCCAGCTATCCATTAAGCCTAGTTAGAACTTGATCCGTTCGCTGGTTATCGAGATCTCAAAATCTCGGGTACTCGCAACTCGTCGCGTCGCGTATATAGAGCCACGGGGTCTCACTCCGCGCGTACTTGGCGCGAGACACTACCATGTCTCTTGATCTCAGCAACCGTGTAAGTAAAATTTCTTTATATAATTTTAAAAAATTCTTCGCTCTTTGCTCTGTAATATAAAAAATTTCGGGATCAAAATATAGTATTCAGCGTATGTATCTTATTCTCTTAATAAATAAGAATTTAAAATAAATTTTATTATTATCCGAGCTTTTCGGTTTTCTTTTTCCATATTTGTGCGACGGAAAAACTATTCGTTTCAAATAGCTTATTTGAGGAAATAACTAAAAGAATTGAAGCACTTTTATAAAAAAAATAGTTTTAAAAACTTTCATTCTTTCATTTTGGAATTCTTTAGAAAAACTTACACAGCTCGGATGACTTTGACCTTAATATATAGGTACTGATAGAGGGTTCATTCCTGAGTAACTTTGTTTTAACAACCATGTGTACGATAAAATCTGCGAAAATAAATACAAGGATTTTCTGTCAGGTTACCAAGCTGTTTGGCGTTAATTACGATACACCGACTTCCGGTGAACCCATCCACGCATCCATGAGCCAGCTAAGCCAGCCAGGCTCCTACATGCTGGCGCCCAGTTATAGCGAGGCATTACTGATGGAACCAGCAATAACGCCTCGCAACGATGGGCCGGAACAAAGGCAAACAGACGTCGCGACCGACATGGTGCCCAGCTACTCCGAGGCGCTTCTCTACGAGCGTGCCGAACAGTACGATCGTCGCAATGCGATCGTGAATAATGCTGGATGCGCGAGTAATGTGGCGACGTCTTGCAACGTGGACGATCCCAGGCCAATGCTATCCCCGATCCCGATGCCATGTGAATGCCACTGCCCTTGTCCTTGTCATGCGAACGCCGAGAATGTGAACGACTACGACATCAGGCTGATGAACGAACGTAGCTACATCGAGATGGCGACCAGCAGAGAACACTTACCAACGAGAACGAGCACCAAGGTTGGCGATACCTTCGAGAGTGAATTAGCGACGCTACGGACGACGGCTGACGGGCGATTGCATCCCACCGCAAACTTGGCTCCCCGTTCCATGGACGATCTCCAAGCCGATGCGTCTCCGAGCAGGTGCAGCAGCTGCGGCAGGATTTCCGCCAGCACGCAAACGATCAACACCGACATCCCACACCCTCCCCACGTTGTCGCTAGGAACAAATCTAACGAAGGCTCGCAGACTTTATCGGCGGATTTTATTTCCGGCATGACATCTGAAAGAGAGCATCGGGCCATACCCCGTGACATTTCCGAACCTAATTTGAGATCGCGATTGGACCTGGCGGGACTTCCGAAGGACAACGTCAGAAGCCTGGAGAATATATTGGAGAACGAAGAAGAACTACCAAGAATTGGCAAAGCTGGCTTTGCCAACATGCAGATGAATCTTCCATACGAAAAGCCGCATCCTCCTGAACGCCACAGGAGATTTCCAGCCTCCCTTCCGCCCTCTTTCTCTCATCACCGTTCCCTCTCCCTCGATGAGACAAGCGTTTCCCCGAGGAACATGGGTGCAATTCCAAAAACCGAACCGCGTAGCAGGATCATGGTGAATCCTATGTCAAACGAGGCCTGCTGGAAGCTACCCAACTCGACGACGTACTTTTGCTTGAAGTCGATCCTGAAGCACAACAGGCGCAGCTATACGTTAGTGACCGCGGATGAATTTCAAAATCTCGCCGAACAGGACGCTAACCGTGGTCTTGGATACCTCGACAGTTCCGGCAGAGGCGAGAAGAGCGAATGCGATAGTCAAGTCGATAAATTGGCCGATCGTTCGCGCTCGAGGGAAAGATTGAATCCCAGGAGGAGAATGCCGTCTTTCGAGGAATTTATGTCGGCAAAAGACAAAATGTATATCAATGATCAAAAACGGGAAACCACTAGGTAAGTCTCATCATCAACCTGTTTTTGTCGTATTGTATTTTGAATGATCGGCAATCTTTCTACGCATATTCTTTGCGATAATTCCAAGCAAGCTTTATCGATTATTATTGCTGATATTATTTACTGCTTATTAATAATTATGCTGTGCTTTGTTTCTGCTTACTCACTACATAATGGCGTATTGTGGCTGTATTCCGGTGTATTATGGCTGTATTGTTATTAATTGGTAATCATCTTATAATCATTGTTAACTTTCAACTTGGCAATGTACCTTACAAATATATTCTCCTGTATTTCATTTAGGCTTAATCTCTTACGATTAAAATATGTCTTCAAATTCTCATAAGTGTTATCCGAAAGCTATTTAAATTAAATTAATTTATACTCTTCATGATTTGTTATCTTAACTATTTGTTATTTTAACTATTTTTATTTTATAAAATCAAAATACTGTTTAAAGAGAAAAATAGAAGTCTTTTTATATCTTAAATATTTTTTATATCTTATGTCTGTCCTCGTATCTTTTTTACAAGATAATTTTTATAAATAAAATTATTATAGCTCTCAGACAAGATAATTTTTGATTTCTGCTATTAATATTCGCCAAGTTGAGAATTAATGTTTACAATGTATGACTGGAGTTAAGGCAATTACCGCTTACAGATAGGACGAGAAATGTCGCACAATGTCCGAACGTGACATTCACTTAAGGCCCGAATTAATAGACGTTTCTCAGACACAATGCGAGGAATAAGGAACAAAGAATAGATATTCATAGTCGCATCCTTTTTCAATGCACGTTTTTTGAAAAAGGATGCGACTATGAATTCTATTCCTTGTTCCTTATTCCTCGCATTGCGTCTGAGCCCTGAGTTGTCAAGCTGTCTTTGTCTCGCGTATACCGTTTTACCATACGCGAGACAAAGACAGACTGATCTTGAAAACTGAGAAACGTCTATAATAATTCGGACCTTATTGTTAGTCCCATATTTCTAAGTTACGAAATAATTATCAATTGCTATAACTCCAGAATACGGTATACTCGAGCGAGTGGAACAATCGATATTATCTTTGTAGAACGCTCATTTTCGCCAGTCCGATACAAGAAGTCTTCCCTGGCGATCCCTTTGGCGGCAAAGATATCGTGCCAGTGAGAAATTTGAGGGAACGTAGCGCCAGAGAGGACGATTCCATGAACGATTCGGCGATGCTTGTTCGGCCAAGTCGATCTCTGCCAGTTCGAGACGCAAGATGCCTTTCTATCGATTATACCAGGACTCCATTCCGACCCGATAACACCACGTATCCGTTACCACACGTCATGCATCCTCCTCACTGGCATGAAAGAGAACTCCAGTATCTCTTACACAACAGACATCCAGTCGAGCCAATGGGCACTTCCACTAGAGCGGAAGAGACACCGCGAGCGTATCAAAACGTCGACGTTTCGTTTCCTTCCTACGATGGGATGCTTTCCGAACGCGCGAATAGATGGTCGACGAGCTCGAATGAGTACGACGATAGATCTCGCGAGAGTCATCCGGCTAATCCCAAGTACTTATCGAATAGAAGACGCCAGACAGTCGGTTTGACCAGATCGCTCACCGAGAGGCGTCCGAAGGTCGCTCGTCTCGACAGGAACTTCCGGAGAAGCTTCACAGGCAGAGTGGAAGATTATAGAATGGATTATAGAATGGAGAACGCCAAACGGACAAATTTCAGCATCGAGACGTCGTTGTAACGAGCGCGTTGATTCTCGGGATGCCAATTGCATCAGTCTCGATTAGACATGACCGCGCGGTTAATTCCTCTGCTGTATAGAATGTCTCTAAATTGACATGAAAAATCACAATATCAGATGTTTCATTGCGATAATTAAATATCGAGTGAAGGAATATTAGTAGGAGAGCCGGCGGCACAAAACCGTCCTTCATCGAACATACGGCTGAGTTTTATTCGAATCGACAGCTTTTTTAGTGGTTAAGATGGCACAGGGTTTTATATGCCCAGAAACTTGACCGAAGTGTTAAGAAAAGGCCACTTCCGGTATGATTTTTTGAGATAAAACCCCCTTAAAGAACATATGGCTGAAATTTGTACCAATCGATTCAGGATGTCAAGCACTTTGATAAAAAAATATGCTACCACCCCCCACCTTGACAGGAACCATGGCAGCAACCCTTAAACGTGACACATTTTCGTACCGTATAACAAAAATATGTCACGTTTAAGGGTTGCTGCCATGGTTCCTGTCAAGGTGGGGAGTGACAGCATATTTTTTTATCAAAGTGCTTGACATCCTGAATCGATTGGCACAAATTTCAGCCGTATGTTTTTTAAGGGGGTTTTATCTCAAAAAATCATGTAAAAATTGGCCTTTTTTTTAACACTTCGGTCAAGTTTCAAGACATATAAAACCCTGTGCCATCTTAACCACTAAAAAAGCTGTCGATTCAAATAAAATTTAGCCGTATGTTCTATGAGGGAAGGTTTTGTGCAGCCGGCTCTCCTACTATACGGTACGAAAATATGTCACGTTTAAGAGTTGCTGCCATGGTTCCTGTCAAGGTGGGGGGTGGCAGCATATTTTTTTATCAAAGTGTTTGACATCCTGAATCGATTGGCAAAAATTTCAGCCGTATGTTCTTTAAGGGGGTTTCATCTCAAAAAATCATACCGGAAGTTGCCTTTTTTTTAACACTGGTCAAGTTTCAGGGCATATAAAATCCTGTGCCATCTTACCCACTAAAATGCTGTCGATTCGAATAAAATTCAGCCGTATGTTCGATGAGGGAGGGTTTTGTGCAGCCGGCTCTTGGACTATATCTTTTACATTCTATCATAGCTCCAAAGTTTACAGAAACGGTACAATATAACAAATATCGGAAAGTATTTTGATATCTTGGTAATTTTCTAAAACAAAAAACGATCTCAACTTTGCATCGTAGAGTTTACAATATGATTTCAAGAGTACCTATCTTGATAAATGGGCATATGATCTAAAAAGGAACAGCAGATTAACTCGGAGGTTAATTAATCCAGATCGTTGCGTTGGTGCAACTCACTCCTAGATAAGATTGCTAGTTTTCCTCCCTTGTCTACAATATTATAAATAGAACTATAATCTAATTAGGACAAGGAGTCACTGAGGATTTAGCTGACCCGAACTGTCAGCATTACTCAGCCTTAAATTGTTACTCCTTTGTTCCACGCTACTTGTATCGTAAGTATCCGTCCTACTATATTTACGAATTAACCAAATACGCGAACGGGTAATGCAATTTTTCAAAAGACATTCCAATGCGGGCTATTGCCCTTAGCGCCTTCGCTTAAAGGCACTCTCGGAAGAGGACCACAATGTTACGCGCATTTTGGAAATTTGACAATCGGCTATCGGAGAAGCTCGGAAAATGATCGCGTGTGCATTCAGCGTTAAATACCAACTATAGTCGTTTCAGAATTTTAAGCTCACTTTAATTTATTTATAATTCGTATCAGAATTTAGGATAGAATTTTATTCATAATTGTATATGCCATTTTATGTATGTAACACAAAAAACATTTAAAGAATTAGAATACATACATACATTAAATATATATATATACAGGGTGTACCACAACTCGCGACCGAAATTTTACTGACATATTCCTGACTTAAAAATAAGACGAAAATCCTAATACGAAAATGTCGAGAATATAATACTTTTCAAATAAGAAGCATTTACAGTAGACGAATCAGATAGTCCGAAGTTCGCGCGCTCAGGGACGGTACATCGCACAGTCATAGTGGAGGCTCTTACGCTCATCATAATGAAAATTATGTTTATACGAACGCGAAATTTATTGAAAAATAGTACAATTTCTATTGATAAATTACATTTATACGCCATACTACGAGATTTATGGCACGCTGTTTTGCTAGTTATTAATACGATTCTTTTAATAAAAAAGAAAATTAACAATTGATTTAAACTAAAGTAGATAGTTTTTTAGAACCATTTCTATTATGTCATAACATAATAAAAATTAATTAAAATTATGTCGACATAAAATTAATTCAAAATACAAAAATCTTATTAATAAATAGGAAAACGGCGTGCCATACTGTGGCACGCCGTTTTGCTATTTAATTCACCATCATAAAAATTCTACCAAATTTAATTGCTACTCAAGGAAAGAAATTATTATTAGACATACTTATAATTCATCGAGTTATTATTAAGCTATTACATAATTAAAAATGCAGAATTAAAATTATGTCTAGAGAAAATATTAATTCTGAATTTATTTTATGTTATGACATAAAAAATTTTCGGGAATTACAATTATGTACATTATGTAACTACGACATAACTTTTCGACATAAATTTTCGACATAACAAAAATACATTAATATTATGTCATGACATAAAAATATGAATTAAAATTATGACGACATAAAAGAAATTCCACATCAGGTTGTATCTTTCTCTGTGTATGGCACGCCGTTTTGCTATTTATTAATAAGATTTTTGTATTTTGAATTAATTTTATGTCGACATAATTTTAATTAATTTTTATTATGTTATGACATAATAGAAATGGTTCCGAAAAACTATCTACTCCAGTTTAAATCAATTGTTAATTTTTTTTTAGATTAAAAAAAATCTTATTAATAAGAGGCAAAACAGCGTGCCATAAATCTCGTAGTATGGCGTATAAATGTAATTTATCAATAGAAATTGTACTATTTTTCAATAAATTTCGCGGTCGTATAAACATAATTTTCATTATGATGAGCGCAAGAGCATCCACTATGACTGTGCGATGTACCGTCCTTGAGCGCGCGAACTTCGGACTATCTGATTCGTCTACTGTAAATGCTTCTTATTTGAAAAGTATTATATTCTCGACATTTTTGTATTAGGATTTTCGTCTTATTTTTAAGTCAGGAATATGTCAGTAAAATTTCGGTCGCGAGTTGTGGTACACCCTGTATGTATAATTATATATATATATATATGTTATATATAAGGGTCAGTCGAAAAGCCAAATGAAAGTGAGCCAAGAAAATTATTTCTGAAACTTACCTTTAATTTAAAAAGGTTTTTGAAAATAATCTTTGAAAATAGTTCCGCAGCTCCTCAGACCTTGATAGAATCATTCGGGAGCCATGGCTCCTGAATTAATGCTAATATTGTCTACATCGCAGTCATGCTCCTGGCTAGAATTGTCGAGTTCTACTTACTACGTCTTGATCGGCGCTCTTGCTGTGATACAAGTTAATTGCTTTACAACACCGTGGTAAGACCTGCCATCTTTCAAACAGTCTCTGTTACACCAGGTGTTACATCTTCTCCGCGTTCTTTGTCGAGCAACTTTACAGTTACTCGACCTAAGTTGCAGAAAGGCTTAAAACTGAAATTCTTCAGGGCTTCCAGGGAGAAGCCATCGATCAGGGCAGTGAAATGGATGCACTTATTGTTAGCATGGTTTATTTACTCCCCTTACTACGACCCACTCCCTGGTCGCCAGACCTGCGTTTTGTCTGTCAAAGAACTTAATAATCTCCTCGGCCGACAAATCAGGCTCTTCCACATGCACTACATCCGATGATGTTTGGGTAGCTCATCGGCCGGCAGCGCATCAAAAGGGATATCCCTAATTTTGATCTCGGTAAATAGTCCTTTTAGCTAAATCGCCGATTGTTCATTGGCGCAGTTAAAGATGACTGTGTCATCCCTTTCTCAGGTGCTCGTGAAAGTGGGAACTGGCGCACCTTCGGGAAGTTCAAGGATAGGCTACCTGATCAGCTTTCTAATCACACCACATCACTGGCACCTAGCTTCTTATCAAGATAGCCCTTGTTTCAGAAGGCTATCCTGATTATGCCCTTAATCGCTTGGGCACATGACCCTTGATCATTGACCTTGGGTTTCTTGTCTGGGTGACTGTCCGACAGACTGGAAATATTGTGGCATGATCTGACACGCTTTTACGTGCTGACCATAGACTTATATAGATAGACCGGCTCCTGCCGTAAGAGCACGTGTGGGAAAGTAGACGGTGCAGCTCACGAGAAGCCGGGCTATTCCCTACTAGTCCCCATTCTAGACTTCTATCCCCACCAAACGATCAGAAGAAAGAGAGAGGACTTCTCGTGGGCTATGTCTGCACCGTCTACTTTCCCACGCGTGCTCTTACGGCAGGGGCCGGTCTATCTATATAAGTCTATGGTGCTGACCGTACCCCTTCTCCTTCTTGTCCTTTGTATCCGGCGAGGGGTAAGACTTTGGGTTTTTTCAACTTGTCCTTTTCTCTGTAGTTGATTTTTATAGCAGCGTCTGGCAGCGCCACTATATAGCGAACTCGGGTTTTAGACCCGATTCCACAACTGGAGACTCCTCCAGTCGTTCGCTTCCTAGGGAAACCACATCTTGGAAGACTTTGTTTGAATTATTTGAATTGTTATTGTTATTTTCTGGTTCCATTTTTGGAATAAAATAGAACCAAATTCCATTTTTAGTCTCGTGAATACTGCGGTCGCGCGATTTCACCCGGACAAAACCGAATGCCCGGGATTTAGCTCGTATTCCCGGAGGGCACGCGGTATCCGAAAGACACCATTCGCAACGTAGCTCCCCCTGTGCTATGCAGCCATCGGCACAGTAGCTTACACCTTGGCTTGGGGGATTCCTCTTCGTGGATCGTACTCTGTTAGGGCTCAGACACAATGCGAGGAATAAGAAACAATTAAGGAATAAGAATTCATAGTCGCATCCTTTTTCAATACACGTGTGTTGAGCCCTTACACCCTCAAGTGCAACCGTATGCCCCTCCATCATTCCAAGATGAGAATCCATTCGCGCGCGGGGGGATGACATGTATAAAGTTATAAAGAGAATATTATTCATAATAGCTGATGCGAATTGTAGAACGTCTAAAGCTCACTTTAGACGACATATAATTCGCGTCAGATCTCTATTCTGAAATGAATTAAATACCACTCTGCGGAAAAAAACGTCATTTTTATTGGCACACAGAGCAAAAAGGATATACATATAGGTACTTACAAATAAATATTGTAAGGAAAGTCGATAATTCAGTTCACTGCATAGCACAGTGATATGTATATATTTTTGAAATAATAACTGCCTAAACTTGCATAATAATTAAAGCACTTTTGAAAACTATATAATATTCTTTTTAATATTGATGACTATAACTGCACTTGAAGAATTCCAAGAGATTTTTTATTTCTTTCATAGAAATGCCCAATCATGCTGAGATCTTCTGAACCATTACTGAGCCATGCAACTTTTGGCCTTTTTGGCATTCTATAATGTTTATTTTTACAAGTTTATACATATATGTATATATTTTTTATACTACGTGCTAATAAATATGACGGGTTTTTTACACGAAGTATATATTTTCTAATTCATTTTATTCTATCTATTCATTAAAAATTACAATTACTTAGTTTCAGCAACTTCCCAATTATCTGTCACTTTATATGTATATGTTACAGTTAAAACCCGAAATCAGTCAAAACCCGAATTTCCTAGGAAATTCGGGTTTTAACTAAGTCCTCTCGGTAATTCGCGTTCTAACTGAAATAATTTAGTTAAAACCCGAATTGACTGACTGCTTTAGTAAATTCGCGATCTGACGTGTTTCTCTTACAGTCAAAACGCGAAATCCCACAATCTGCAATGCTATATAAGGTATATGTTACGCTCAAAAATCGAAAACGCTCACTGAGCGAAAAAACCGACCACAACGCGTTCTGGCAATACGAAAATGCTACAACGCGTTGTGGACGCTTATTGATGCAGCCATGACACGATTGACTTTCGATGATAAATATGTCGCAGCTACATGGTGTACACACACACACACACACGCGGGGGGGTGCAGGGGGGGGCCTCCGGCCCCCCCTCTCGCACCCCCTCCGCCGGTAGGCAGGGTGGACCTCGCTTTACAACTTACAAAGTACATGCTAAGTTGTAAAGCGAGATCCACCCTGCCTACCGGCGGAGGGGGTGCGAGAGGGGGGGCGAAGGCCCCCCCTTGCACCCCCCCCCCCGCGCGCGCGCGCGCGCGTGTGTGTGTGTGTGTGTGTGTGTGTGTGTGTGCACCATGTAGCTGCGACATATTCATCATCGAAAGTCAATCGTGTCATGGCTGCATCAATAAGCGTTCACAACGCGTTGTAGCATTTTCACGATCTTTGAGCGTAACATATACCTTATATAGCATTGCAGATTGTGAGATTTCGCGTTTTGACTGTAAGAGAAACACGTCAGATCGCGAATTTACTAAAGCAGTCAGTCAATTCGGGTTTTAACTAAATTATTTCAGTTAGAACGCGAATTACCGAGAGGACTTAGTTAAAACCCGAATTTCCTAGGAAATTCCGGTTTTGACTGATTTCGGGTTTTAACTGTAACATATATACTAGCTGGTTACCCGGGCTTCGCCCCTGAGGACCTCTCGCCCCATTGTAGACATTAGTTAGATTTCTCAATTGCTTTTCGCATTATACGATATATAATAATAATAGTTACAAACAGGATGCTATTCTGAATCTTATAAATCGTTTAAAGTGAGCTTAAAGTAAGTTTCGAACAATACAAGGTATTTACAAGAAATTCTAGACACTAATCTTGTGGCAAAGTTATAGCGATTTATAACTCAACACAAAAAGAGTCCAGAAGAAAAAATGATTTTCTTTTAGCCTTTTTTATGCTTGATATGATTTAGATCTCAAAAATGCTCTATTGTTCCGATTTGAAGCAAGTTAAATTTGTAAAAAAAAAATCTATTCTAATTTAATTCATTAAATACACTATAATGTATTTTTAAAAATCCATTAAAAATCAAGTATATGTATTGTTAAAATTATTTTTAAAAAGTCCGTAATTTAATTCTCCGTATTTCAATTATCTGAAAATTAGGATTAACAAGATTTTTATGATTATACTGGATTTTATTACATTAGGAAGATGGAAAATTAAGGCGTTAAAAACAATTTATATATCCACTATATGGCTTTCAATTTTAGTATTATGTATTTAGTAATCTAAAAAACTTTTATATTATAAGTTTGAGCAAAAGTTTTTATATACTTTATAATAACTTCGCCACTTTTAATTTATTAGTTTTTATGTCAAGTTTGTATTCAATTATTTGAAAAGTCCTTTGATAAAGCAATTGAAAAATGTAAAAACTACCTGTGGTTTAATTTACAATTTTTTTCCGCAATATAACGAATGCAATGTTTAATCACAAAAATCCGTTTGAGAGCTAAAAGTTCTGACGACATACTCAATTTTAAATGGAATAAAAGATTTTTCATATGACAAATAACGCGGTAAATATTGTTAAAATTAGGGTTATGAATATCGGAATAATATGTATGTATTTTTTCTCTTAGGATTATACAATTGCTTATATTCTTACAATTAGCTTTTTAAACTTATCCTAATTCTATTCTAAATTTAATTCAATTTGCTTATATTATCTCTTCGTATATCAGTTTTTTCTGTCTTCCGAATGCATTAAGAGTTCCATTTCTATCTTTCCCTTCTCCTTCCCTTCCCCTCTACCTCTTCCAATTCTTTTCGTCTTTTTCCCTTATCCCCTCGCTCCCCTCTTTCTCCCTTCCACCTGTCTTTCTCGCTCTCTCAACTTTGAGATTTTACTTTTTCATTGAACTGCATTACTAAATATAATTGTATTTAACGTTAAATGCACTTGCGAATACAGAGCGTAGTTATATAATATCAAAGCATATATTATAATATAAACCAGATTGCTGGACAGAGCGCGCCAAACGAAACAACGATCGCGCTTCGGGAGTGAGTCCATATACAATTAATTTTTTGGGACGATGTGCCTCGCTATTTTAGTCAATTTGAAAGTTAACGCGCAATTTACAGTTAGGCGTATATGCTATAGCTATATATTACAAAACATCGAGAGTCAATTACGTACGCAAGCTGTCAAATTGCGGTCTCGAATGTTTAATGGATCCTTAGGTTTAAGTTTATTGCACATTTCGTGAATATTACAAGATTTGCTAGTATTTTGTACATTTCAATCGAATACGGCCGATTTATTCGCATTAAATATATTCCGTGGGTACGTCATACAATTCTAAAAGAATTCGATGTTCCATACGTTATTACATACTCTTTTAAATCTTCATTTTTTATTAATTAATTATGATAATTTATTAGAATTATTTATAAAATTATAAAGAAATTAAGGTAAATATGCATATTAGGTCAAATCTCACCGATGACCTTGACCTTGACATATGTTGTCAAGGTCACCCTCCTAAGTGACCTTTAGAAGGTTTTAGCCGGCGGTCATTGTTCGTTAAAAAGTTACAAACAAAAAAAATTGAAAAATATAGCAGTTATTTTGAGTACTAATAGACATAAATGACTGATATTTATGTGGAAATAGTACATGTATGAACGAAGGAAAGTTAGTTAAAGTAGCGAATTGTTGGTATATTGAAAGAAAAGTTATTTAAAGCAGAGAATAGAGAGTATGTGCTTCAACTTAGAAAGCATATATACTTGTAAAGCGCGTCACTAACCTATAGGTTTTTGTCAATAACCAACTATTATTTGCTTTAACAAAGCTTTAACATGCTTTTGCCATGATTATACCAACAATTCACTGCTTTAAATAATTTTCCCCACCAAATTTTTTTTGTTTATAATTTTTTAATAAACAATAACCGCCAGCTAAAACCTTCTAAAGGTTACTCAGGAGGGTGACCTTGACAACATATGTCAAGATCAAGGTCGTTTATGCCTTTCAATACTCAAAATAACTGCTATATTTGTCAAACTTTTTTTGTTTATAACTTTTTAATAAACAATGACCGCCGGCTAAAACCTTCTAAAGGTCACTCAGGAGAGTGACCTTGACAACATATGTCAAGGTCAAGGTCATCGGTGAGGTTTGACCTAATATGCATATTTACCGAAATGTATATTATATATGAAATTAGTTAATAATAAATTGTCTCTCTTCAAGTTGCTTGTTTATATTTGCCTTGCAAATGGGCACGAGCTGAAATGCTGGCAACTAAGAATATACCGGATGCATAGTGATATTCACATTTCCCATACGTCTTTATTTATGTTAAATATAAACGACGATTCGAATATTCCACTTGTTACGAATTGTATTTAAATTCGCGTACACGCCACGCCACGCTACGACCAGCTCTACGGAAAATAGATAAAACGATAAGGATTTACGAAAATTCGTTCTAGGAATTAAAATTTCTTTTTCCTGAAAAGTTTGTTGAACAAGAATTAAAAGGAATGAAATCAGATTCTTCTTTTGGCAAAATCCTTATTTAGCAATATTGCTCGTGGAAGAGGCAATAATAAAAAGGGAAAAGAAAATTGTTATTTAACGTCCAAGCAGCTCAAGACAAAAAGCTTATTGATATCATAGAATGAATTTTATTGGCGATTTCTTTCGAGACGTCTACCTTTGTCATGGTTGTTCGTTCATTACGAAACTTTTACGCATAGGCAAGTACAGATCCGTCGAGCGATACTAAGATGCGCATTTTCGTATAGATATAGGGTAAAGCGAAGTAAATCTGAGCTAAGTAACCCGTTAAGCGATAGCTCAATTAATTAACACTGCACCCGCGGTTATTATTGTCAAGTGCGAGCAGGAAGACGCGCCGAATTTTTGATAAACGCGCGCGCGCGTTTACTTTCAATCGCAAAAAATCGGCGTGTAGCGGTGCGCGCGTTTAAAACACATAACATGCATGTTACTATATTACACGCACACGTTTTACCGACATATGCCTTCGTCGTGTTTATACGTATACTTTGGATTCTTAATCTTAAGGCTAAAAAGAAAAGCAGCGTCGCGCAGGAATTAATGCGAGTCTAGAATTTAAAGCGACTTCGACTAAACTTAGATTAACTGATCGGCGATTAATCCAACCGACGGAATTGACTCCGGCAATATTTCCATTATTCTGCAAATCGTTTATTTCTTATCTTTTTTTTTTACGTATGAACAAAAAATTGACAATTTTATGTTGCTATACAGGCATTACTGAATACGATAATCACCGATTAAATTAATCAGAGTTGTTTTAAATTCGACCTTAGTCGCTGCTTCGTAAATACACGGAGTGTCCGTACGCGTATCCTTTTATTTACACGGATCTTCAATTGATTTGAAAGAAACTTGGGACACCCTGTGTAGACATTACGCCCGCGGTAAAGACTAGAGATGTGTCACGGATGATGTGTGATAACTTATCTCCGGTAAAAAATTTTTCATACAAAAATATATATAAATATGTGTAATTACATATATGTATACATATATACTATATATATATATGTATATGTATATGTATATAATATATTGGTATCAAATGGGTGTTCCATTCGAAAAATATTTGAGTTGAAGTCCCCCTAGGGCACTAAAAAATTTTAAGTGGAATTAAGGGAATCCTATAGTGACAGGCGAACTCCAACGATGTCGATAATTACGATCGTCTATGTTACCGGCCGATATAGATCTGTCCTTGTACAGACAAAGATATAGACAAGGATAGCATGAAAATCTCAGGCGTATACGGTGGTATACAAACCGAAAATTTTTGCACAGCTGCCACTTTTTATTGGCTGTATAGAATTATAATTCCTTTTGTAGGATTAAAGTAGACACTCCAACGGACGCGGCATTATATATTGTTGTATTGTGCATGAAAGCTACCAAATTTTTGTACGAAGCTGATGTTTTCACGAGTTGACAGTTCTAACCTTGACGGTGTATCTACTCTGAAGGAAAATATAAATGTCATTTTATAATTTCTTTCTTCCTCGGCATAAAATCGAATAATGCCCGTATCTGTTTGCGTTTATACTTTAATCCTGGAGAAGAATTTATCATTCCATGCAGTCAATTATTGGCGATGCAAAGATCTCCACTAGCGCTTCACGCGGAGAAGATTTGAACTAACGCAAGGCAGACACATTGGAGCTGATTGGAGAGACGTATGTACTTAAGACTTTAAACTATTAATTGGAGCTGATTGGAGAGACGTATGTACTTAAAGTCTTAAGTACATACGTCTCTCCAATCAGCTCCATGTGTCTGCCTTGCGTAAGTTCAAATCTTCTCCGCGTGAAGCGCTAGTGGAGATCTTTGCGTCGCCAATAAGAAGCAGCAGCTATGTGAAAATTTGTCGGTATACAGACGGGTATAGGATCCTCTTAACCCCCTATATTATTGTAGTATATCGTTTGAATGGTCATAAAAAAAGAAAATTTTTGGCGCAAACTAGAGGTCGATACGTTGATCCGTTCGGAAGTTATATTCAGGGTCAAATTTGGAAAAAGCCAATTTTTGCGCCAAAATTTTTCTTTTTTTTTATGCCCTTTCAAACGATATACTACAATATGGGGGTTCTATTAAAAATTTTTGAGTTGAAGTCCCCCTGGGGTACTCCCTGGGGGAGGGGGGACAACTTTTCTAACCCCCTTAAATGAGTACCCTTCGAAATGTTTGAACACATTTTTCATTTTGAGCCGTTTCCGAAATATAGGGGCTGGAGACTGGAGACTGCAGGGGACTGACTTTATATGGACACCCTGTATAATCATATTTTATATATATATACATATATATATATATATATATATATATATAATATATATATATATACGATGATTCTCCATTTATATTATATCGTCAATGAGTGAACAATACCGCCCCTATGTAAATTAGTGAAGTTTTCAGGAGAGGCAAAAAACTGTGCCAAAAGTGAAATATATAACAACTATCCTCAGAACATTCTTGAATGAACATTGAAATTACTCATCATGTAAATACCTAATATATGTATGTACATACAGTCGTCACTCCTTATTCGCGGATTTATTATTCGCGGATTCGCTATAATTCGCGGTCAACATATTTGTGACCACATTTCTTTATTCGCGGATAGATATTTCAATATTCGCGGATATAAATCATCGCCAAAGACTTATCTCCGAAATGTTATACAATAAACTGCAGAAAAACAATTTGAGTGTACAGTCCAATACTAAGAGTTTCTAAATCATGCCTATGTCTACTGTAAACAATTTTTTATTTACCTTATTTATTTTTTTTATTAACTTAGCACACATTATTTACCTTTACTGTCTTTCTTTATCCTTATGTAATCTTTGACATTCGCCGGATTCAGTTAATATTGTAACGCGTTAAGCTTTTATTTTGCACGTTGACGCATCAATTTATTTTTCTCTATTTTCTTTTCCTCAATTTAAAAAGCTGCAATATGTACAGCAGACTAAAATAACTACATTTTTTAAGCCAGTTAACAACTAAAATTAGTTAAAATTATATTATATTTAATACATAAATTCATTGTATACATTGCATATTTTATTAATTTAAATAAAAATAATAATCTTGTCTTAGATTTTTTGTTTAACTTAATTTTTCTTGGAACGTATCCCATATACTACCATACATTTAACTACTACATATTCGTGGATTCCGTATTCGCGGCAGTTGTCAGGTACGTAACCCCCGCGAATAAGGAGTGTTGACTGTATATGCATGATCATTTACGATCTTACCCTGTAGAATAATGGTACGGAGCAATCTCAAAGTAAAAAAATTTGGAGAAAAATGTCACATAGGCGGTATTGTTTATTTATAAACGGTATAATAATTATATATGAAAAAATTTTTCTCATTTGATATTTCAAACTTCACTTTTTGTAAAAAAAGCAATGCAAAAATTATCCTTTTAATTATTTTTTAATTCTTCTTTTCTGCATATACCAAGACAGCACGCATATCTAAAAGATGTTATAATAAGACATCTTTAAAATATCTTTTAGCCATACGTGTCTAAAAGACATCTTAAAAATGTCCTTTAGATATGCATGGTGTCTGAGTATAAACAGAGAAATTATGTCTATATACATATATATATATATATTTTTTTTTTCGTCTTTATACAAGAAAAAGAAAACATATATAAACATATTTTATATATAATTTTTATGTTTTTATTTATTTATATGAAAAATTTTTTACCGGATTGTTTCAGCCCGAGATGCTAATGGGCACGACGATCAAATGTGATATATAAGAACAATTTTTAAAAAATCGAAAGCATCGAGACTTATTTATTTAGACTTACACTCGGTGCTCTAAATACACGTGTCTAAAAAAGGTAGATCGGTACGTACCTGTAAATTTTCTAGAAATGTTCCAAAGTGGTTTCTACAATCACGGTTTATACGTCCGATCCTCGAGGCTGAAACAGATGGAGAGCCCATAACGCGCCAGACAACCGGAAGTCGCCACGAGAATCTCAGGGCGAGTCTGACGAGAAACTCTGGTGAAAAAATGTCTCAGAATTTTTCGTATTATATTAATCAGATTTTCTATAAAAATTTTCAGGTTTTCTCAGAATGTTCAGAATTTTTCAGTTTTTTTTTTTTTTTTATACGAATTGGAACGTTTTTCAGAAAAACCCAGACAAAATAATGAAAAATATTTCAGATTTTTCCCGCCAACACATCTTTGTAAAAATCTGAATAAATAATGAGAAAATCTCTGTGCAATTTATCAGAAATTTTCATACATACGGATACTGAAATATTTCAAAAATCCTCATCCAATTATTTCTGAGTAATCTGAGAAATTTTATCTATTTTTTCAAAATTTTTTATAAGTCTTGATTCTTACAAAATTTCAGAGAAAATATGAGAAATTTTTTCACCAGCGAAGTAGCGAAGTTACTTTTCGACGTAGCGAGTATTGCGAATATCCGGAGGTCGCAATTTTTATTATCGCGTTTAGACCTTCATGTGACGATGGCAGACGCGGAAAGCGGGAGAGCTTTGCAAAAAAGCTTTCGTTCAAAATTTCCAGCGAGGGTTGAGAGAGAGGCGAACGCGTCGTCGTTATAGATAGAACTTTAGGCTAGCTTCGTCGACTGCCATATCACGGTCGTAACGATCGCACTGTACACGCAAAGTACACGAGTACACGCGAGAACGCGAGAGTGCTGTTTGAAAATTTGTTTTGTCAAACGCGCGACGCCGCGACGACACGTGTTCGATTCTATAGGTTACGACAAGCAAGATCGATCCGCGTACTCGAGCAAAACAGTGAAAGAATGGGAATGAGACTTAAGAGACGTCGAATAGCTTTCTTACCGAAAATGTTCGTACAACGAAGCCGTATTTTTTTAGCGAAGTACTTGACGCAACGTACTTGACGCTTAGGAAGTAAAGAGAGTATATGCTTGTTGAGTAGGCTGTCACACAAGTATGGTACGTAGGTATAGCTATATCGCGCTACGAGCCAAATATGTATAACGAGCCAATGGGTAACTCCGTCGTTTAATCGGCGCTTATTTAAACCATAGACATATTATATAATATGTCTATGATTTAAACACTCGCGGACAATCCACGTGTACTTTTAGGGCGCGCATAACGGAATCGATTTCGCTCTGTCTTCGAACAAATTAACGATACAAAACATATGCCGTCTAAAAAAAAGTGCTCTTCTAATTAAATGTCATTATAGGTCGAAGCTAAACACGTGATAAAATGGAAATGCGATAAGAGCGGAATCACGCACGCATACCCGTTAGTGTAAGTCGTCTGTAGTTGGATGCGTTACAGGATATATATATATGTATATACTATATATTCTCATTATTATTATTATTATTACCAATATCATGGATAATTTAAATCACACAATATTGCTATAAAAACAATATGGTTACGTAGAATAATAAACATTACCAGAAAATGGAAGAAAGGGGGGGAGGGTGAGCTTTGTCGAAACAATGCGAATAAAACAAGGAATGCGCATTCTGCTGCTGTATTTAAAGAAAAATAAGATAATTTTAATAAAATCTATGACAGTAAACTAAGCTAAGTGATAAAGTTTGTATAACATCGAATCGCAAAAAATATTCCACAAGCCAATATTCACATAGATAATACAGATATACTACGTGCGTGTCGCTTTAAAACGGAGACCATCGTATCATGTATATATAAAGATTAGCGCGCAGACATACAAACGCTTGAAAATTTCGTCAAAAATCGCGAAAAGATGACGCCGCCTGCATCGAGGAATGGTGTACGCAAAAATCACCGCAGGTACGCAATATTATGCACGTAGAAGAGTCGATTGCTAATTTACATATGACGCACACGCCTCATGGGAACTCTCGCCTTTCGAGAACAGTTTAGAATCCATTTTTTCCTTGCGCACACACGTTTGCCACTTCGCAGAACGTATCGTGTTTTTATTTAACTATATAATAAATATATTTTCTTTGTATATGAACAGTTTTGTCGCTTTCGCACGAACCAAACAGATAGGACTCTTTTATTCAGTTGGACTAGCGTTATCAGTAGACGATTATGCCAAGGCTAGTGCTCAACAATATACACTCGTTATACATCGTGTCTCTATATGCAACGTAAAAATTAATTATTATTCTTCGTGAAACCTTGCCGCGTATAGTACACTCGGTAGTAAAGCGTTTTACTTCGCCAAAGCGAATATGAGTTGTCGAACTTGAGAAGATATACTCCCTGCAAGCAGAACAGTAACGACGATAAATAATTAATTATCTTCGGTGAAACACGTATGCATACACGTGCGATTAAATAATAAACCGCATTTTATGCTTTTACCTCGCCTGGATATTGATGACTTCCAGCGTAAATCTCCTCTTGAGAATCTCTCCTATATATCTTTAAATAGTACAAAAAAATAATATATTAGTACAAAACTTGGATAATTTAATTTGAAATTATGCAATTTTACCTGCAAACAAATACAAATGATCTTTGCGTACTCACAGGTACTATAACGCTTATAGGTGGGGTAGTTGTTTTACGTTCAGGTCGAGCGTTACCATTCACCGACCCGCTCTCCAAATCTTCCCGCGGTTCGTATTCCTCCTCATCTTCGTCTTCCTCAGACTCGCTTATGTGCACGGATACTTGGTTCGTCTCCGGTTTCGACCATTCGAAATAAACTCCGAAACCAATATCGTAACCGTCTGTTGCAAACTCCCAGAACAGGCATGTACCGTCTTCGTGCGTCGGTACTCGCACCGTGACAGTCTCGCCATGCCCGACCTTGATGACTGCATCGCCCGTTTCTCTTCTGATAGTCTGCTTAAATTCCTCCACGCCCTTTCTCGTCCACATCTCTGCAGGAGTAATGGGCGGCCAGTCCTCCACCTCGTCCGAATCTTCATCATTCACATTTTCGTTCGTGTCATCCTTGTTGTTGTCGTCGTCATTGTCATCGTCGTTTTTGAACGTAACATTCTCCGATTGGGCGTTCTTCTTCTTCGTCTTCTTCTCCTTTTCCTCTTCTTCCTCCTCACTTTGGTCCTCGATAACTAACTGGTTCTGGTGAAGTTGCTGCATGTACTGATGATAATGCTGTTCCTGTAATTGCCTAATCAAAACGCCCTGCTGCTCCGGATTGCCGGGATACTGTTGCTCGGCGTATATTTTGAACTGATAATACGTTTGCTGATTCAAAGCATCCTGAATCTGCCTCCTCTGAGTTTCCTCCTTCAGTCTCTCCTCCTCCTGCTTCTTCCTCTCCTCTTCCAGCTCCTTAAGTTTCTTTTCCTCTTCCAGCTTTTTAGCCTCCTCTTCTCTCTTAAGCCGTTGCTTCTCTTCGAAATCCCTTTTTTGCGCCTCAACTACAGTTCTGAATAAAGGACAAAGTTTATCCAGCAATACTATAAACCCTTCCATCGCCTGTTCCTTCGATATATCTCCCAGATTCTGCCATGCCAAACGCCTGTCCCTTCCGATCATATCCAGGACACCTAATGGTGGTGCATTTTCGGCTGTGCATTTTCCATGTGTCACTTGTTGCGTAAACGCCACCAATTTCAGTTTATCCTCGTAAGAGAGATGGACAGCTTTGCCTTCTTTCTCTAAATAAAATAAATATTTCGGTAATAGTTTTCTCGAAAACTATGATACATCTTAAATGTAACTTATTTACTTGACACATTTCAAATTTACAATATCAAAGATGTACATATTCTTCTAATGCTTGTTACATTTTAAACATATATTTACATCTGTCAATATTTACTTTTATTTTACATCAGAATCTTATAACTTTATTTTTCATGATAAAACGAGATAAAACATTGTTGTCGACAATTGATGGTCATTGCATGCATATTAAACTTATACATAGGAGAACTCTAATTTTATTTTATATAAAAACTTTTATAAATCTGGTAGAGTGGAAGAAGACTTAAATCTGCAGTATAACGGCAACCTTTCCAATTCTTTTAAAATTTTCATATTTTGTGTATAATATCATTCTCTCTTTTACAAGTGCACTTTATAAGTCTGATAGTGCTCATAAAAATTTATATAAATATACATATTTCTCCACACTTGACAATTCTCACAGTTACAAAATATAACATTTAAAATTAGCAACTATTCGACAAATTGTAGAAACTGTCTTTCAGTTGTATTATTATCTTTAATACATAACATTTAGAATAAAATCTTTATCGGAATTCACTTGTCTTCCTTTATTGTAAAAATCAGCAAGGCAATGAAAAAGTATGAAAACATATATGTATATATAAGTATATATATATATATATACGATAAATTTTTACACGGAGGAACACGAAGGATTTTTAACGCAGTAGTTTAATTTAATCTACGATCTAAATAAATGTGGTCCTGCGTTGTATCACAACGAGGTGGCAGAGTAAAGAGTAAACCGTTGAGCGTTCACCTTTGTAGAAGTTGAGCGCGAGCTTGTATAGCTCTCGCATTTCGAAGCCCCAGAGCCGCGGCTCGCAGATCCTCGCCGTAACGTCCACGTCATTGCCGTTTGTCCTGCCCGCCACCGTCGTCTCGTCTCCTGTCGCGGAAATGCTCAGCTCGTTGATCCGCTCGCCAAGTGCGGACACATCCTCTGCTTCGGCAGCGGCCGCCATTTGCGTTCGTGTTTGACACGTCGATTGGGGATTGATATAAATCGCGCGTGCCTAACCTCGTGCTCGTCGTTCTCGTTCTCGTCCGGCATCCGAACACGATCACCGAGCAGCAGCCGCACTCCGCAGTCTCCGCAGCATTATCTCGCGAGCGACATGACGGAGATCTGTGGGCGCGCGCGCGTGCCCGCAACGTCGCGCACGCGATAAAGGCGCAATAAAACGCGCGACAAACTACAAAGTCACGAAACTCACGAAATCGCCAGCGATCGCGACGCCGGAGTCGCCGGACGCTGCTACGGCCTACGGGTGGCTGTGTCTGCTGTCTGGCTGATCTGCTGAGTGATGATCGCGGAGCAAAAAATGTCCAGGAAGACGGCACAACCAACGCGAACGTAGGCTCGACGCGGCGTACTGTAGTCTGTACACTGTACGACCGTGTCTCACCGTCTCACAGCGGGGTCGGCGGGTCGAGGTCGTGGCGTCGTGGTGAGTACGTACACCTTGATGCGCCTGTACACCGTGGCGTACATACGCCTGACCTGACCCTCGGTCGCTTGGCCCCGGCTCCCCGCAGACGCATATTTAAGTCTTTACATGTATGCATGTAGTATGTATATACGTATAGTCTAGCTACCCCCTCCCCCCCCTCCGCTCCGGCGGTTCGCGCGGTTTTTCCCTCCCTGGTAACGCGCACGGTTCGATACGAGACGGAATAAATACAAAAGTTATGGAAGAATAGAAACTCTCGCTGGGTTTTCTTGTTCACCGGCGGTCTCGATGTCGATACGAAGATAACTTGGGCCTTTCCATCAGAGTTGTTTTTTACTCTCGCGCTTTCGGCGCGTCTTCTTTTCAAGGCTGTCTTCTCAAAGCAAGCTACCTGCAGTATGACAACAGATTAGCAGAAAATTTGCTCAGATATCGCAACGGATCCGACATCATATCTGTGTCCACTGTCCGCATTAACTCTTGTTTTGCCGGCACAGCCTGTCGATGTAATCTCTGCGGACAATCTTCCATTATATATATATTCTGTTAACAGATTCTGTTATATTTCTGTTAACATTCTATTTCTATCGCAACAAAATTTGCAACACTTTCAAATTTTTGTTCTTGACAGATTTGGCTATCCGGGTTGTTCCTTTCACTTTTAATTCGTAAAGAAATGTGAGAAGAAATAAAAAAAAAACATTTCTAGCTTTTTTTCTCTCCAACGCTTGATTATATCATTTCGAATGCATGCAGAGTATGTGTGTAATGTGGTGTAGTGGCAACCAAGAACCATAGCGCTACTTTCTTCGACCAGGTATCACAATCTTCATTGAATATTTTATAGGTATCATCTTGAAAGCTATAGTAAGCGTAGTAAAGTCGGAGAGCTCTTATACGACTAGCGGCAGTTAAGGCTATAACAATAAGACACACATGATATATAGATTTAATTATAATAATATTGTATTATATTTTCGAAATATACAAGAGATAGAGATATAATAAAATTGCAAATGTGCAATAAACGTAATAATAACAAGAAACATATAATAATTTAATTAAAAATTAGATATTATCAAAATAGTCATCTCTCTCGCTCCCTCCCACTCTTTTTTTTCTCTTTCTCACACTCAAATATTTTATGATTATTTACATCAATATTTTCAAAATTATTTTCTATAGGGAGATATAAAGTGATTCGAAAGAATCGAAAGACTATTGCTTTGAAAACTTACAGCGTTTTCGAATGACAGCTGCAAGATTATGCGACAAAAGACAGGAGTTTCTATTTGAAAAATTTTTAATAATCTTGCCGTGATCTTGACACTATCCAAGGCCGGTCATCATTTTGTTATTTATTTGAAATTAACCATCTTTTTTCTGATATCTTTTTTTCGAAGACGTGTTCGAAACATCTTTATCGATATATTGATAGGGATTGATTTAGAGGGTATCGATTAGAATGTTAACAACTATCTCTTTTTTAAATAGATAACTAGAAAAACAGTGTGATCACTGTTTTGAAAATTCGTCGATGTCAGCCACATCAAGAATATACACTCAACAAAATAACAAAATTATTGTAACAGTAAATTAATATCTTTTCGCATATCTTCAAATATTATAAGCATAACCCCGTGAAAAATTGTATTTGAATTTTTTTATTACAAAAAGGAAAGTAAGGATCCTAAATCCGCCTGTTTTACCGACATATTTTTATTAGAAGATATCTTTGAATTGGCTTCACAAAATTGCAAAGGAGGTACGCACAGCCTCCTCTAAGGCTGCCTTCACATGCGGCATAAGATGCGTACGCCAGCGTACGCTTAAGGGTGACAGTACATGAAGCGCGGAAGCGCGGAAACGCGGAAGACAAAATTTACTAGATTTCCGCGTTTCGTTCCGTCTGTTTTGAATGCCTTATATTACATGGAGCATATTTTAAGCGGAAAAGCGGAACGGAGAATTATAAAATATTAATTTTTGACGGTATTTATTGATTAAAATGCTTGTGTTCAATAGATAAGTTGAAAAGATAAGCATATTAATAAAAATTGCAATGAATTAAGTGAACACAATTTTAAGAAATGAATACAAATGTCTATTTGTCACTATACTGTTCCGCTTTTCCGCGCAAATTGTGCTCCATGTAATATAAGGAGAAACAAACTCGCGGAACGAACACGTCAAAATCCGTTGTCAACGCGGATACAGTATACTCCATTCATCATAAACTTGGTTTCTGTTACACAAATATCTTTTATTTATTACATCAGTCGACCGAGTCGACGTCTCGACGTACATACACGCGATAATAGCGGATTCCGCTTTTCCGTTCAAACGTGCGGGACTCAATTCGCGGAAACGCGGAATCTAGTTACTATTCTGTTCCGCGTTTCCGCGTTTCCGCGCTTCCGCGCTTCATGTACTGTCAGGGTACGAACACATGGAGCGGCGTAAGGGTGACAGTACATGAAGCGCGGAAGCGCGGAAACGCGGAAACGCGGAACAGAATAGTAACTAGATTCCGCGTTTCCGCGAATTGAGTCCCGCACGTTTGAACGGAAAAGCGGAATCCGCTATTATCGCGTGTATGTACGTCGAGACGTCGACTCGGTCGACTGATGTAATAAATAAAAGATATTTGTGTAACAGAAAACAAGTTTATGATGAATGGAGTATACTGTATCCGCGTTGACAACGGATTTTGACGCGTTCGTTCCGCGAGTTTGTTTCTCCTTGTATTACATGGAGCACAATTTGCGCGGAAAAGCGGAACAGTATAGTGACAAATAGACATTTGTATTCATTTCTTAAAATTGTGTTCACTTAATTCATTGCAATTTTTATTAATATGCTTATCTTTTCAACTTATCTATTGAACACAAGCATTTTAATCAATAAATACCGTCAAAAATTAATATTTTATAATTCTCCGTTCCGCTTTTCCGCTCAAAATATGCTCCATGTAATATAAGGCATTTAAAACAGACGGAACGGAACGCGGAAATCTAGTAAATTTTGTCTTCCGCGTTTCCGCGTTTCCGCGTTTCCGCGCTTCATGTACTGTCACCCTAAGATGCGTACGCCAGCGTACGCGTAACATGCGTATCCTAGTAATATGTGCCAAAACTTACGCCATTTAAAAAGTACCCGTTTCACATGGAGCGTATTGCGTTAAATTTCGCGTAAAGCGTAACAATCCTGACCAATGACAGATCAGGCCTTCTGTTGTACAACAGAACAGAAATACTAAAGTGATATTTGATTGGTTGTTAATATTTAAGCGTATTGCTAAATACGCGCCATGTGAATGGGGTACTTTGCATGTACGAATGTGTGAGTGGTGTGAAAGCGTAATATATGTAACGGTATGCACGGTGGGGTTAGGATTGCAATAAAGAATAGCGTCCATAACCTCTATTGTCAGTGGCAATTACGATTGCATTACTTGCAATCATTTGAGATTATTTGCGGATTTAAATTTTTCGTTGCCTATATCTTGTACGTATAAATTTATTAATAAAAGAAGTATAATTTAATGCATATTTATTCAACGATTAACATTTTAAAATATACATCATATGTTATTATACTTTATTCGTATACACTTATTATAATATACTGTATACATATATTCGCTTAACTAATATCACGCGTTTGTTTGTACTTTAACTCTCGGCGATTGTCCGCAAACACACACACGCACGTCACTTCATCAGTTACGCGAGAAATTGGATTTGGCGTATCGGCAATAGCGTAAAACGCGTAAAGTAACTAGGCAGATTTGCGTATGATAGCTGAGATGATTTGATTGGCTGATGTGGTTTGGCGTAAGTTACGCGTACGCTGGCGTACGCATCTTACGCCGCATGTGAAGACATCTACTGATGAGGTGACGTGTGTGTGTGTGTTTGCGGACAATCGCCGAGAGTAACATTCGTGACCAGACGGATTGGATGGATATAAAAAAATGGATGAAATTCGGGTAAGTGAACAAATTCTTCTAACAAATTCTATATAAAATTTCTAAAAATAATCCGTTTAATGCTTATACGTATTAATCGCTTGCCAATATGACGAAATAATCTCAAGGTTATGCTCGATAATTATGGTATTATTCTGTCATTTGCATGTTTGGGATAGTTTTAGCCACGGTCTTATATACAGGTCTTGAAACGAAAGCAAATTTCGAGGGTGGGGGTACGTCGCTTATCGCTCCCGTTTTTAGGACTTGGCAGCGCCACTATGCGGCGCAGCTATCTACGGAGGTCTAGCGCAATCAGATAATCACAGCGTAGTAGCGATAACCTCTGTATGACTACGGTCTCACATACAAAACCGTGTTTTATGACAACGTGTTCATGACGTGTGTTTCTGTGGCACGTGTGTTTATCTTTATTAATATATAATTGTTATTATGACGAAACCGTGTATTGTGCCACAATGTCGAACGGGCTATAAAAGTATGAAAAAAGAGTATTCAGTTTTTCAAGTTCCGTCGAACATGGAAAGATTAAAAGAATGGCAAGCTGCAATTCCGGGCATTGCTCAGCTAAAGCCAACGCAGTTTGTGTGCGAAAAACATTTTGAAGAACGATTCATTCTTAGAAAATGGATTAAAAGGGACTTCAATGGTCGAATAATTGCTGAAGTAAGTTTATTTGCCTTAGTTATTTACATTATTAAGCAACTCATTTGATACACTATTTTATCTTGTTCTAAAAAACAATTATAACGTTGGAATTTTGTATTAAGTTACTTTAATGCATTTTAAGATCATCTATACACATACAATCACTTCTCTGTTTTATTTTCTATTATTTATTCAATGTTTCACTCAAATATTTATTCCATTTCATGGTTTTTCTTCCTCAAGTATTTGCCATATTAAAATTTAGATTAATCATAATACGCGTGCATCTACCACCTCCGTAGATCGCAGCGCCGCCCTTACGGATACAAGTCGAAATAATTTATGGCTCGCTAAGCGACGTACCCCCACCACGTTCGTTTCAAGACCTGTATGTAAGACCGTGGTTTTAGCAATCTGGTGCGGCATATACATCTTAACTTATATATTTCCTTTTTTTTTAATGTAGCACAAATGTGGATACTGCGGGTGGTTGTTTAGGTTTACCACAAACTTCACTGATCACGAATGCTTCAAAAATTACATCGAAGAAGTAGACCGTATCAACATTGACGAAAACTACGTCGTAACAATAGGTATGATTGCTGTATATAACTCTTTATGTATATTTTGTTCTATTAAATGAATTAATTAATATAATTATTTAACAGTCGAAGAAAATCCAACGGTTGTTGGCAAAGAAAATTTAAACGAGCTGTTGATCGAAGCAGTTAGAAGCAAGCGTGGACTTTACGACTTCCGTCGTGTACCTGCTTCAGAGAGAACTATATTGCGTAAAAATGCATTATGGATGGAAGTTTCAAATATACTACGAGGTATATTTTACACATGTAGAAAGCCTTTTCTTTTATTTTATTGTATATAATGCTTTAAAATATAAATGAGTAGAATAAGCTTTAAAATCAAATTATTTATTAAGGATCCCTCAGTACAGAAGAAGCTAAGGCTCGCTGGAAATATTTACGAGATAATTACATAAAAGCCCGCAAGAAGGTTCGAGCGTACATACCTAGCGGATCGGCAGCTACTGTTGCTAATACAATTATAAGCCAAGGTTTCAATATTACGAGCTTATGAGATTCCTTGACGATTCATTGCAGACACGGCCGTAAGTTTTTACTTCTTAATATTCACATAACTATCATAATTCTTATTTAGTCAGAAATAAAAGAAAGTTTATCACAGGTGTGACCCATTCATTAAAATATTTCAGGACAGTGAGTTCGTTGACAGATGCCAATGAAAGTGAAGTAGTAACTTCACTTGACACACAAAACGAGCAACACGAGAGTGATATGCCATAGCTGGGTCTTCGACGACACTTCAGATTTCAACTTCAGATTTCAACTTCATCTATCAACAAGTCTCCACAGACACATGCATCCCCCTATGTTCCTTCACGAACGCCGACACCTCCAAATACTTCTCCATGTGCGCTCGATTCCATCGACGTCCTTTTACAAACCCCGGCACCAACGAAAGACTTTCCATTGACATCAACTCCAAACAGAGTACCTACACGACCACGCTCCATCGACGATTATGAGCTGCCTGTTGCAAAAAGTATGAGTTTTTTTTACCTAAGTTCCTTACATATTAATGTGTGTCATAAAGAAACATTTTTAGTGTCAAAATGTACGTTGACGTATTTGCGTTCGTGTTTTAGAAAAAAAAAAATGATGCTGCCTTGCAAGAAGCTTTGATAGAAGCCCTAAGAGGCGGAAATGAGCCAGCAACACAACCGATTGATCCGCTGAACGGATTTCTTATCCGCTTGGGAGAAGGGATGCGAAAACTGCCATATCGAAACAGAGCCAGACTAGAAATACAGTTTTTGACATTGCTAGGTGAAATGGAAGATCGTTTCTTCAATCAAGATTCCGACGATCAAGATCAACGTAACCGTTCAATTAACTGAGAAGGAGACCAGCCAGCTATTCGAAAGGCATGTTTGAAAATGTTCGATAGGCCGCTCGTTCCACATCATCGTCGAACCAACACTTTTGAATGTTTTTTTTTTATCAAAGATTTCGTGCCAAAGAATTCCGTGCAATGTACAAGCGTAAGATAGTCCGTAGTCGTATAATTTTTTTCGTGCCTACGCATATACGATCAAAACGATTTTTTTTTTTTAATACACTGTCATAAAATTTAATTTTATCGTCAAAGAGAGTGAAAAACTGATAAAACATTCAATACAATAAGATTTTAGTATTACGTAATCGTGCAAAACTTTAGTTATGTTTTTAGTTTTATATATTTTGGCGTAATGTTTAGTTTTTTATTCTAAAGAAAGCTTTGCGGGGCGTTATAAATATATAGCACGGTAAAGCTTTAGTGATTTAATCTGTAAACAGATTGTTTTTCCTTAAAGTAAACCAACGATTGTGATTGTACGTCACCTAACTTAAAATGTGATATTCGCTTGTAGTCACATTACTGTAAGTAAAAGTACAAACAAACGCGTGATATTAGTTAAGCGAATATATGTATACAGTATATTATAATAAGTGTATACGAATAAAGTATAATAACATATGATGTATATTTTAAAATGTTAATCGTTGAATAAATATGCATTAAATTATACTTCTTTTATTAATAAATTTATACATACAAGATATAGGCAACGAAAAATTTAAATCCGCAAATGATCTCAAATGATTGCAAGTAATGCAATCGTAATTGCCACTGACAATAGGTTATGGACGCTATTCTTTATTGCAATCCTAACCCCACCGTGCATACCGTTACATATATTACGCTTTCACACCACTCACACATTCGTACATGCAAAGTACCCCATTCACATGGCGCGTATTTAGCAATACGCTTAAATATTAACAACCAATCAAATATCACTTTAGTATTTCTGTTCTGTTGTACAACAGAAGGCCTGATCTGTCATTGGTCAGGATTGTTACGCTTTACGCGAAATTTAACGCAATACGCTCCATGTGAAACGGGTACTTTTTAAATGGCGTAAGTTTTGGCACATATTACTAGGATACGCAGGTTACGCGTACGCTGGCGTACACATCTTACGCCGCATGTGAAGGCAGCCTTACTTCGCGTTTTGGAACGGCGTAGAACCCTGCTACTCAGAGTAGAGTTTTGGAACGTAGCCCTTGTTATTTACACCATGGTCCGATGCACCTTTTCGTTCAGAAACGCATTCGTTTCATAACGAACGATTTCAAGAATAGCGCCCCAATGCGACAGTGCCGACCAGTGCCAACAGAGGGAACAGGAAGGAGGCGATCAGGCGACAGGCATGCTTATCGGCGCACCCCAGACCAGAGAGGGACTATTTACGTTTCGAGGAGATCAGGATCTCGCGCCGGGGATAAAGCTGTAGCACCGTGTCCCTGAGACCCTGAGAAGGCGAAGATATCGGTAAGAAGAGGAAGGACGAACTCGCGCGATTTTCACGAGTCCACTTTATTTCCGACGAGAGATGTCCGACGGCATGGAGCGAGAGAAAAATGAGAGGTTAACCGCGAGGGAAATCGAGGAACAGGAAATGAAGCGCAAACTCACGGGTAATCAGATGTGTTTACAGTAGGGATAATTGGCATATCAAAATTGATTGCAGAGGAATTAATTTTGGGATTTTCTGATTATTTGCAAAATATTATGAAGCATATGTATATAACATATTAAATTAAACCGACGTATTTAGACAATCTTCGAATTCATGTCAAATTTTGGAATGTAGATAATTTTGATTTCTGATTTTTAATATTATTATATATTTTCTTTATAATTTTTATATCTTTATGTGTGTATTTTAATACACAAGAAATTATGTAACTAATTGTACAACCAAGCATGTTTTTTTTAAATAAGTAAAAAGAGACGTAGAATAAAGTTCGTTAAATTGTAGCTTTATTTTTGAGAAAATTAACTTTCAAGTTTGAAAAATTAGTGATATTATAGATAAACTTGTAGATTTTCACAACATTGAATTAACTTTAATTACATTGTTTTATAAGCCATCAGTTATCCCAATTTTGTTTCAACAGGAGCTATATTAATAACCGTTGTTAGAAAAAAATATTGCGAAAGTAATTTAACCTGTAAGTGCTTGCGTGACTTTTTTTGACATAAGTGCTTGCATTGCAATCAGTGTGCCCCACGTTTCAATTTATTTATATTTTATGTAAACAATTTTATCTAAACACAATTTTTTATTTTTATTTATAATTAATTGTCAACTGATATATTTCAAACAAAATAATAACTTTTGAGCATTAGGAATTAAAAGACCATATTCTTAAAAATATTATTTCTTTACATAATCTATTTTGTTTGTAAATGCATAGCTTGCAAGTTACAGAAAATACACAGTTTTAAAATAATCGAATAAATTTTAATCATTATTGAACTTCAGCTTAAAGCATAAACACATGGAATATATGAGTATTATTTGAATATAATGTAACTGTTGAAAGCTAGTAATAATTCTGAAATTAATATATCATTACATTAGTTTTTAGTAAAATGGAGAAACATTCATTTGGTCATGCATCTGGATCAGTTTGACCTTCACGCAAGCACTTATGGATTAAAACTTTATCTTGACTGAGAAAAGACTAGGAACTTATTTGTTAATAATTGACATTTTGTTGATTGTTCTTTTTAGGTATTGGAATATACGAGCCAGGGACTACCTATAAAGAAATGAAAAGACTACTCGAATTTGTCAAAGAGTCTCAAGATACATCGAACGTTGCTTCAAATAATAAAAATATGCAAGAGGTATGTGTAATAACAATAATAATAATTGTAAATTATGTAATTGTATATGTTATACGCATGCGACTTTGAAATATACATTTCATCAGATATTTCAATATGACAGTAATATGTAAGAATTTAGAAAGACAAATGAATAGTAAATTCACGGTTGTGAAACTTTTTAGGGGACACAACATTCCGATAACGAGTGCCTATCAGATATTACATCTGACGTAAACGTGCAGCAAGAAGTGACTTTGCAAGAGTGTACAGAGATGCCAAGACCATCGTATTCGTATAGACTGAATCGCACGTCTCCGACTATGCAAGAACGTAAGACCGTTCACTATATTAACAGCCCGGAATCTCCGTCCCTTTTCGAAGCACGGAACCCTGTGCACAGGCGTAAGAGCTCTGACAGCGACGATCTATTTGAGAAACAGTATGATAGCATCAACTCCACGCACAGTACAAATCGATCTCTCTCGCTGAGATCGGGAAACGTTTCGCGAGAGTGCCAGAACGCGGCGGAGAGAAAAACAGTGCAGGACTCACAGGGTGAAGTCGTCCAGAAGTTGGAAAGATGGCGATTGAACCCGCTCGATGTCAGCATCAACGAAAATGACGTGCCTTTGCGACAGCCAAATCGATCTTCGACTCGGGAACGTTTACCATTAGAGCATTGCAAAGAGGCGCACATGTCTGATCAGAGCGACCAAGTAATACGCTCCGTGAGCCAGCATTTGAAGGAAATGGCAGACTTATGGTACAGTTGGCGCCCCATTACCAATTCGATATTTCAATGGGGGTCACCCATTCAGGTGGGTACCTCCCTACAATTCCTCCCATATCGTTTGTATCGCTAACGGGAGTAAAATACTCTGCTTTTTGAAGAATGTATCTAATACGCGTTTTCCTAACACGTTCGTCATTATACAAATCGGTGTTTCCGAATAATTTATGTGCAGCAATTCTTTTAGACGTAAGATTTCGTATTTGTTTAGGCAATGTTATTAAAAGTATATTCACTTTCTGTTTCGTTTTGATATACTTAAACAACTCTCCCCGTACAACTCTCAAATTTCACCGATAAATGTGCTAATTTGAAATTCTTGGAGTTATCGGTAAAGTCGAGTTGTGGAAAATGTTTAACTTATATGCTTATATCAAAAGAGGGGCGTTAGATTCATGAAAAATCTTCCTATGAGCAGTTATGTTAGTCGCCCTTGTTCTCTTTTGTCAAAGTCAGCTGTTCGTAATGTAATTCCACATTTTCCTTTGGAACTATACAATACAGTATTGCAATATGCCATATTCGATAAGAAGGTGTATTTATTACATCTCTGTTATTATACAAATACAGTGCATATACAACTTCCATATATTACTTGTCGTATATTACGTCGCTTCCATCATTTTAACTTACATCAAAGTGTACATGTAAAATTACTTGTGAGCCATTGGCATTTTTTGCCGAACAGATTAAGAAAAAAAAAATATACATATATAAAATGCATATACATATACACACACACACATTTGATATTTTTTATTGATACTATAAAATTGGATTTATACGGAAACATGTAAGATATAATATACATGAGCGTTTACAAGAACACAAATATTGAATAAAGCTGTAAACTGCAAGAAGCATTTTTGAATAAATTATATTTGTTTATAAAGAGATAGTTGTTTATTTCATTCAATCTTATTCTGATTCTAATCCTTGTTTCTGTAGGTCGGTGCTGCTAACGGTAGCTCGGATAAAAAACCATTAACAGATCCTAAGTCCGAACAGATCACAGCGGACTGTACATACCGGGATGGTCACGAGCGAGCTAGTAAACGTAAAGCGAATACTCTCATCGCTAATCTGAATAGAGACAGTTCCACCGAGGACGAAGACGGCAGACGACACGACTTTGTTCGTATTAAAAAAAAGAGAGCTCAATTGAATAATTTAACTGCGAATCAACATGCGCATACCAGTAATAAGAAAGCAACATCAAACGTGATCGCGTCTTACACTTTCAGCGATGATAATATCGACACGGATATTGACAATGAATGTGTTAAACCTTTATCCAAGAAAAGCACCAATGAAAAGGATGAAAGGGTATCGCCTGAATTAACCGCGTATCCTAGAAGAATAACACCTCCTAATCCTAAAGCGCGTTCGGGTCTGGCTAGACAAAGACGGGGAAACGCTGTATCGAAACCGTCTCCAAAGACGCGGCGCACTAATGAGAATAAAGTTGTTGAACAGGCAAGAGCTCAAAAGAAAGACAATACAATGACGGAAGAGGAAATCCGTCGAAAACTGGAAGAAGATTGGAATGATGAAGAGGAAGAGGACGTTAAGGTGGAGAAGGACGTGGAAATTCGGCCACTGCCGATATCGAGAGAGGTGCGATCTAGATTACGAGAGAAACGACTGTCACTGTCGAAAACGGTGAAGGAGACGCAGGCAGCGTCGAAAGAGGAAGAGAACGATGAGGAGCGGAACAAGAAAAAGAGACTGAAACTCTGCGATCAACGGAAGGAAGAGGAATTGTGCAGGATAGAGAATATAAACGGAAGCTGGGAACATCACCTATTATCCGATGATGAGAATAAATCGTCCGAAATAAATCAAGTGAGTTATCAAGAAAAATTTCACCTCCTCCGTTTCTGTCTCTCTCCAAATATTTTACAAGGTATCGCTACTATTTGTAAATATTTTTCATTTTTTATTTATAGGATGCTCGGAATGGTATTCAATCCGATAAAGTACCTACTTCGACAAAGAATGTAAGCTGTCCTATATGCAATAAGTGGTTTCCACATAACGAGATAGAGGATCATGCAGCTGATTGCGAACAATTCGAAACAAATAACGAAGAGGGTAATAACGACGCGAATCAATTAGAATGTAATATATGCAGCAATTACAAGACGAACAATGGAGTGGAGTATGAGGAACATGTTCAGCAGTGTATAAATAATAGGAATGAAAGGCACTCACGTGGTACGTTCAGTATTACATAATCTGTTGGTAATACTTTTTGTTTCTGATAAATACTATCTTATCGTAATATAAATTAGATAACTCTATTCGACTTATACAACAAATATCTGGTATATATAAATTGTAAAAAATTCTTCAAGTATTTCCGTTTGTACAAAAGATTAATAGATTCATAGATTGTATTGGAAATCTAACGAGTTTATAGAGGCTGATATTTTCTGTTTTAACTTGTTGACATATCGTATTCTTTTTTTATCTTTCACGGCTATTCAAAAAAATTCTCGTCTTTTATTTCGATCAAATTTTCATTTACATTTAATTTTATTTATGTCTTTCTTTAGGATCTGAAGATACTAATACCACCTCTACCTCATCCTTTCGCAATTTTATACCGATCAGTGAACAGAAAGATTCCGAGATAGATTACTTGGGTCAGTTTCCGTCTAATAGTAAAAAAAATGTACATACTGGTAGAAAAAGGAAACGTTAATCGCTCTCGCGTTCTCATGAGAACTTCAAATAATATAATTGTGTTCTCTCATTTCATTTTTTAAACAAAGAAAATTTTTTTTTGGGGGGGGGGGGCAAATTATGAGTTACGCAAATGCTATTGCATAGAACTGACTAATATATGTATTTTGCGTTTGTTTAACAATTGTTTGTGTCATGTATTCAGTAACACGTATACGCAGAAAGTCTCGTAACTCGCAATTTTAATGATAGACTTTCCGAGCAATTTAAAATCGAAAGATAATGTCAATGGAAGCCATTATATTTGTTACAATTTGCGACATGTACACCTTTGTACACTAAAGCCTTGTTATATAAAATTCTGTTAAAATAAAGTCTGCTTGAGATTAACTAAAGGATAGCTTTCTAAAGCTTGGTTTGGCACATTCTCTATTTTTGCGTTTACAATTCGGAAACCAGGTACTTATTTACATTTTGATTGACGAGTAATCGCTTTAAAATTTATCAGAGATCTTAATCAAAATTAAGATTGCAAATTATGAAACGTCCTATATTAAATTTATTTCACAATGTGCTTGTCAATTATATATTTTTTTTTTTTTTTGTACAGCCTCTTTTGATAAAGAATAGATATTTTAGGTCTAGGTTATTCAGGTTGTTCTCAAAGTAAATGCATGAGTTTTTTTTCACGTTTTGTTTCTGTTCGTTTTATTACTTTCAAGTAACGATAAAGAAAATAGGAATTCCTTATTACAGGCGATAAAGTGCTGTTTTGATCAGTATCAAAGATTACGGGAGGTCAAAGAGAGAGGTACCGATCAATACCAATTAATTCACGATCATTCCATTTCTACGCTCGAGTGATACGAACGGTTTGCAATATACACGCGATACATGGCCAAGCGATCGAAGAATGGATGTTGCTTTCGTAAATTCCTAAGGACATGTATCGAAAAGTCTTGCATAGTATTTCACTTACGCGACGATATATGCGGTGAGAGAGAAAGAAAGAAAGATTTGTAAATTTACATATATACTTGTATGCGAAATATCGCTAAATTATAAATCAGCATAAAATATTTTTATACCTGTGGAATCTGTTGTTTATAAATAAAGTGCAAATTAAGATTAACTCGGGAGTTTTCATTAATCCTATGCCATAAAAGTGCATGGAGACATATTGTACACACACCGGCAGGAACAAGCAGGAATGCGCTTGGATATTTGATACAGAACGTCAGATGTCAAATGTCCAGGCATTCCTACCGGTGACCTTACATACGATTAATGATATAGCGCAGCTCGTGCAATTAGCAACGCGAAGAGGTATATTGATATGAGAGAGGATCGAAGCTCACACCCGGCATGCTTGTTCGATTGATAATTTTCTGTCGTCTGAAGATTACAAAAATATAATATAAAGTGAATTTTATATATAAGTATTGTTTTCTTTCTCTTGCTATCAAGGTTATGGGCTGATAAACTTTGCCCTAATCTAAAATGATAATCAAACTCCGAACGAAAAAGCGTTTTAGCGTTGCATTCGTAGATTAGATAGGTAATAACAGACTGCTCTTTAAATAAGCCACCGTTCGCTCGTTATCTCTATGTATGCTTTATTTAATTGGAAATTGGTACGTTTTCGCGAAAAGCGACAAGTATAACGAGCAAGTACGCGCATATATACTTCAGAAAAGGTTTCCATTGCGTAATTAGTAGTTTTTGATTTCAGATAGTTGTTATATCATACTTCAACGTATGTAAGTGTCACCTGCTGAAATGAAGTTTTTCATTTTGGCGTTGTGGATTTCATTCTTAATCAGTGTACGCTGCCAAGTTATAACCCTAAATGGTGCATGGAGAGGGACCATTAATATTTGTGGTAAATATATTATATAGATATTTTTATCTTTTTCAGTAAAGATGTTTGTATATAAGAAACTCTATATTGTATATATAAAATATATAGTACATCATATGCGCGTGCGTGCGTGCGTCGTGTGTGTGTGTGTGTGCGTGCGTGTGTGCGTGTGCGTGCGCGTGTGTGTGTGCATGCATGCGTGTGTGTGTGTGTGTGTGTGTGCGTGCGTGCGTGCGTGCGTGCGTGTGCGCGCGCGTTCGTGTGTTAATTATGTTATACATATATTATAATATATAGGGTGACTCTAACTGAACTGATGAGTTATTAAATCTCTTTTCTACGTCAAGAGAGAAAAAGTGATAGAGGAAAATCTTCATATGATTTACCCATAGATCTAGGAATAGATCTATATGGATCTACCATTCAGTGATTATATTTTTTCAAACAATATACTGATGCATTGGTACACACAATTGCATCTTTTTTAAACAGAATTATATATATTTTTTAACGTAAATCGATTCTTCTCATTATTCTGCGTATTAGGAAAAGATAATAAAAAAATCATCAATATTATGCTAAGCAGATATTACACATTTGATGCCCTAGTTTTTTATTACATCAAGTACTCAAACGGTAGATACCATCGTGTCATTTTAAACATTCTTTGTAACGTGTTTAAATAATAGTTTTTCACAACGTTATTAAGTTACTAGTTATATTAGAATAAAAGCTGTTGTAATAATTCGTCCTTTCAAGTTATCTTCTGAAATAAATTCTTACGCGACTATAACATATTATCCTTTAAGTAAAAACTCCGATAAAAAAATCTTTTTGATTACTTTATTCAAATACTCTTGTACGTGGAATAATGAGAAGAACCTATTTATTTATCAATTTCAAAAAAGTACTTATGTGATAAGTTTACCGATGCATTTAAAAAAATGCAGTGGCGGTGTATTGTCCAAAAATATATAATTACAGAATGGTAAATTATTATATTAAAGAAATGAAAGATTTTTCTCTACCGCTTTTTTCCATATTAACTTAGAAAAGAGCTTTAACTTAGCCCAGTTACTAGAATCATCCCATATATATATAAGGTATACATGATATTTGGATATTATATACCTACATATATATACATATATAGGTATATATTTGTTGTACAAATATAGATCTGCAAATACATAAATACATATAATTTATATATACAAAATTATTTATTTTATTAATCATAATTACAATAAAAAATATTTTTTCCAGATAAAAAGCCCTTCGAAGAATGCAACAATGGTAAGAGACAAGAATTTAGTTTTAAGAAGAGTATAAACATGTAATCTTCTTCAAATCTAATAAACGACTTTTCTCAAAGATATTTACCGTTCACCCAACAATTCTTTGTTTTACAGACATCAATTTTAGCGCGGCTGTTCCTGGGGGAATTTATACAGATTTACATAAGAATAACATAATAGACAACAATCTGCACGGAAGAAACGATATCAATAATCGTTGGGTCGGAAATCAATCTGTGATTTATACTAAAAATTTTAGCGGTAAATTAATCGGGACATGAATATATGAGTGCAGTATTAGATAACAGTTTAAAATTATAGAACTGAATCTAAGCGCGTTATTTTCAGTGGGCGATAATTTTTTAAAAGCTCGCAAGATAGTCTTGGTTTTTCAAGGAATTGATACGTTTGCCAATGTTTCTTTGAACAACCATACGGTCGGAGAGACTTCAAATATGTTCGTACGATATATTTTTGACGTGACAGATTTTATCAAGGTAATCAAAGAGACCAAGAGAATCGTACAAAATATATGTGCGTTAATAATAATACAATTATTATTTACCGGAATATGCAGAAAGGACAAAATTTACTGAAAGTCACATTTCGTTCGGCTGTTAAAGCAGCTGAAGATTTATACAATGAGCAAAAGAAAAACTATGTTGTACCACCAGTGTGTGTACCTAAGGAATACAACGGACAATGCCACGTAAATCACATTCGTAAGATGCAGGCCAGTTTCTCATGGGACTGGGGACCCGCTTTTCCCTCGGTTGGCATTTGGTAATAAGCAGTAGAATATCTTACAGTATATTTCGTTTTCTTACCATCTATATTTTTTTTTACTGGTATATAAATATAAGAAATAAATTTGCAGGAGAGATGTTGAATTAATTCCCGTAAATGATATATTGATTAACGACATTACGACTGACATACGCAAAGAGAAAGATGCCTGGAACATCCTCGTTACGGTATTTCTCGAGGCAACGCAGAGCGAGGATGAAAGATTCACGAAAATCAGTTGTCATATAGCGTCGATATTGCATATTTCACAAAGTAAACTTATCAGCAATGCCAGCGAGGTTTTACTTGACGCAAGTGAGAAATACATAAATGTTAATATTTCGCTCATCGTGCCTGCGGTAAGTTTTAACAATTATCATCATCAATACTGCAACATTTACAAAAGATTACACTGCATGAGTGTTTTATACATCAAATATTTTTTTAATCCGTTTTTTATTAAAAGAATTATTTCATGTATACAATATAATACTGATTGTATCTTCTTTCTTTTCTTTATTCATGTATTGTTTCGCCATTTATCTGCAAGTGCATTCAAATAAAAACAAAATTGTATCTCTAGTAGTCTAATGGTTTTATTCTGGCCAGGACGCCGTTGAGAACTGGTGGCCGAATGGTTACGGCAAGCAACACTTGTACTACTTAACTACCACTGTGACAACGGCGAACGATGCACTACAAAAGCGGATTCGTGTAGGCTTCAGAACGGTGGAGCTGGTGGAGGAACCTCTGAAGACAGGATTGAGCTTTTATTTTCGCATAAACGGCATACCAATCTTTGCTAAAGGCAGCAACTTTATTCCAGCCAGTGTCTTCCCTGAGCTAGGCGCGAAAGAAGACACCATCAGACACTTGTTGTTATCCGTCAAAGAGACGCACATGAATATGCTAAGAGTGTGGGGCGGTGGTGTCTACGAATCGAAATTATTTTACGACTTGGCCGATGAATATGGGATCATGATTTGGCAAGATTTCATGTTTGCATGCGCCATGTACCCCACGAGCGACTCATTCCTGAGGAACGTAAAGGAAGAAATATCGCAAAACGTGATACGTTTGAAAAACCATCCAAGCATCGTGCTTTGGGCTGGCAATAACGAAAATGAGGCAGCGCTTTATGGTAATTGGTACGGAACTGGTTCTGCTCAGGTGTATAGAGAGGATTACGTGAAACTTTACGTGAATCTATTGAAGACGGAAGTGGAGAAATTAGATCCTGTAAGACCATTTGTCGTGTCTAGTCCAGGCAACGGAGCGTACGAAGAAACGTATAATTATACTGGAGTAAATCCTTACTCGAACCTCTACGGTGACGGTAATATGCAAATAAGTTTTTCTTGTGGCAGCTTAAAATAAGATTTGATTGGATATTAACACTGAATATTTGCCGCTTTTTAGTTCACTATTACAACTACATCAGAAATGGATGGGACATCACTCAGTATCCTCGGACTAGATTTTGCTCCGAGTATGGATTTCAATCTTGGCCGTCGATATACACGATTGCGAGTGTTATAGAAAGCACGAAAGATCTTCATATCAACAGCGATTTCGTGAAACACAGACAACATCAGCCACTTGGCAATCAATATATGCAGCTGCTGATCTTGCACAACTTTGCTGTACCGCAAAGTAACAACAGCGTTCGAGATTTTGCGAGTTATATATATCTCAGCCAGGTCAATCAAGCAGTTTCTATAAGGATACAAACGGAAGCGTACAGGCAAGCCAAGTCGGAGGTGAATTCCGTAGGTGAGGGTATGACAATGGGAGCTCTCTATTGGCAGCTGAATGATGTTTGGCAAGCTCCTTCGTGGTCTTCCATAGGTAATCCAAGACTAATATCTTGGAGTTTTCAACTCTAAGCAAGTCTTTTCTGTATAATCTTTTTTTTAAATTCTCGAAACGAAAAATGCATGAAATGTGTGGGGAAGATGTGATTTCTGCTTCCATAACGCTTTCTTCCTTTTATTTAAGTATAACGATTGATCGTTGATTGAGCATATTGATCGTTTTAGTTACAAGATATCATAACTGTTCTATCGTTTGCATGTTAGGAAAATCCTCTCTATTATATTTACAGATATCGAAGGTCGCTGGAAAATGCTGCATTATTATGCCAAGGATTTCTTCGCGCCCATTATTGTTACACCACATTTGTCCACTTCCAACGAACTCTCGATATATGTAATATCCGATCAGTTGTACACCTTAACAAATTGTACAGTACAACTTCATGTTTACAAATGGGAATCCATGAAACCTATATTTGCATTATTTTTCAATGATATTATAATAGTGAGTACGATAAACTAGGGATATATGTGTGTCGTGTATGCATAATTCATGTATAAATATGATAATTCTCTTTCAGGAATCTAATAAAGCCATGAAAGTTACATCCTTTTGGTTAGACGCGTTCCTGCTTCAAGTGGGTTGTGGATCATGGGAATCTGCCAAGAAATTCTGCATAGCCACTTTATCTCTCACGGACAAATCTGGATCCCTAATCGCGCCAGTTAATTATGTATATCCTGACGCGTTAAAAAACGCAGATGTACCAGTAGCCAATGTCACTGTAAGTGGATTAATTACAGTGTCACACATTCAAAGTCCGATATATTGCAGACATAAATACTGTTAGAGAAATGTTAACGCGTAAATATTTCTCGTTTCAGATGAAAATCGAAGAGAGCCATTTACCTGGGAAACTTTCCAATTATGCAGATTTCAAAATTGTATTATCGACGGATAATATAGCGCTATTCGTGTGGTTGGAAGTAGGCAATATACGTGGTCGTTTTTCGGAAAATGGTTTTCACATGTTTGTAAAGGAGAAAGAAATTATTTTCCACGCGCACGAAGCAACCACAGTTGAATTATTGCGGAGCAATATAAAACTCACACATATATCGAATATTTACAATACACATGGCAATTTTGATGGTGACCTCTTTGTTAAAAGGACAAAGTTAGATTAGTTAAAGATTTCGTAAAATTTCCTTGTATAGTGCATTATACATAATGCGTCGATCGAAAATTACTGTGACAATTATACATAGGTACAGTGCCTTTTTGCGATAAATTATACTATATATGCATCAATTTTTATTGCGACAAATAAACTCTTTTATTTATTTATATGTATACTCCATACCTTCAAGTTCTCCTTGATAGAAAGTAAGTATCATAGTGTAAGTAAATCTCAAATCCAATAAGAATAATAAGCACAATTACAGCTCCACTGACTATCGTGGACATTAGCCCGGACATTGCGTTTCGCTTCAATGAACTATAATTTAAAACAATACGTGCATTAAATGTTAAGAAAATTTATTACAATGTCTTTGGTTACACATTTGACATGAGAAATTTAGATATAAAAATGTTAAATCTTGAAGTCAGTACCATAATATATATATTTTTTAATGTGTTTTTTGTTTGCACTCTTTAACACTAATCAATACATTACAAATAAGACAACACGTAGCGTTCTCGAAATGTGATAAATTAAAATTATACCGTGTACATAAGTTATATTACATCGTCATAAATGTAACGATATTGTCGCAAATCTGTATTTGTAAAATTCCCGATATAAAAATGGTGGAAGACTGAAAATTTATTGTCATTTAAAACCAAATTAATAAAAAAAAATTATATCATTATATAAATAAGAAAATAATTTATCTTAATTATCCATACAATATATTATATAAATATCTAAGTCTAATAAGCGTAAGCTGAGACACCTGTGTTAGTTCTCTTATCACATAAAAGTATATAAAGCACAACTTTTGCATTTGTATTCGCGCTGTATGTTTAGTCCAGCCATCATACAGCGCTGACTTTCAGGAAATATTTAATATCAAACTTTTAGTCTATAACAAAAGCTGGAGCCAAGCCCGTAGCTCGCGATATTGTTAAACAGAGATTCTCGTTAAATGCTATTTTGGCTCATATTGAGGTGGTCTTCCGTGGTTGGGATATGTCGACAGTACGACTTCCTCCTCAGGCGAGTGCAGGTAACGTCGGCTTAAACTGATGACAACCATAATACAACACAAGAGCAAAGGACCAAAAATTGCCCCTTCCACGCCTAAACAAAAGATTCCACCCGCTATCGATAGGCCCGTCAGATAAGGATGTCCACCACTGAAACAAATAAAATGCATGCAAATACTATATGCGTGATTGAAGAATATATGCTAGAATATAATACGAAGCACAATTTTACCCTTTAATCTCCTTATAAAATTCCGTCACTACTATGCTACACGGGAGGAAATGGAAGAGAAAAAAGGTGATAGCGATCACCGATCCACGAGCGAACCAGAGTTCTATAGCGGCCGGGATGCAGGCAAAGTACGCATCTAAGAAAGGAACTGCCCCCAGCATGGTCGCAAGTGCCGATGGTAAATAGACAATCTTCACTTGGAATAAATTGTGTATGAACCACGTCCACATGCCGAAGAACGAGGCGAGTTTAAAGGTGGCCGCGAATACCCCGATTACCGCTTCTTGTAATGCTACAGCAAACCTAGACAAAATCGACGTTGTTTCTGAATGTTTTCACCACGCGCGATTATGTATTTCACGGTAATAACGTCCAAGTAATATATTAACTCGATAACATTATACAAAGATTAACTTACCCTTCTACATGCAGCGTGCTTGTTAAAAGAAAATAATTTTATAAAATCTAAAATATTACATAAGGGAGAGCATAAGTCAAATTTCAGATATCAGGTAGTTTACCTGTGGCAACTAATAGGACTAAACATTGTTGTCAATTCGATGGGTTTATATGTTTTGCCGCTGGAACTGAGCAAGTAAAATAAAGTTGTAAAGAACACAACCTGAAATATAGCAAATTATTACATCTCATGCCTTTCCTTTTCCTTTCTGAAAGTAAAACTTTGCAGAAACATGCTGCATACCGTGCTGAGTACAAAATTAAGTACCGCCGATCCACTCATAAGTACGATATAAAACAGCTCCGTGAAAACTGTCAGTATCACAGACATGTTGCCTTTGACAATGCCCCAGAGAGAATCAAGCACCGACATCAAAATGCCAATATTCTCTTTGGCAAAATTCTGTATGCTAGTCATATTGAACAAATCTAAAAGGAGAAGAGCGATAGCGTTCCATTGTTGTATTATATATATACAAAGCAGTCATTTCTACAATAGAATCAACACAATTCTACGTAAAAAAAGAGAGACAAAAGCGTAATGTAACAAATAATGCCAAATTTTACAAATTTCTCGAAGCAAAATATTTACGTAGAGGTGTTTTTCCGAAGCTCTCTTTAAAGCTTTCCCAAGCGGTATACGCAGACATGACATCTACAGTAGGACCCACGAGAGCCGGATCCGTACTTGACATCATCCACGCCTGATAGAGACGATCCCAGAGCTCCAAGACTTTCTTCTCCATCTGCTCCGCTTTCGCCGGTTCGAGATCTTTCACGAGACCTCGAATCTGAATTAAACAAGCTGGATAAGCAAACTTGACTTTTGCAAGTGCAAAGTAGAGAAGTAAACAAAGTAAATCTTACTCCATCCGATATAGCGCTTCGTCCATATGTATATGCATTATCTAAAACACTGTTAACGGACTCTTCCCACTTTTCTGGAACCCAATCGATATCAGGATTGTTCATCAAAGTGGAATTCAATATCTCGCCCGTTACTTGAACGAGATGCAAGCCTTCCGCATAGATCTAGAACAGACGGAACCGACTGTAGAATCAACCGTAGAATCGACTGTCGTACAACTATACAATAACAGAGTATAGTACATATAATATAATAAACAAACACGTGAGTGTTTGTCGCATACCTGTATCGTGATAAAAATAGACGCGCAAGTGGTGAAAACGATCAAGCCAAGTATTACGGATGTAGTCGCTACTGCATTGACGGAGCCTTTCAGAATGTTTCTCAGCTTCTCATCTACAATAATGCTCACTTTGTAGAGACCTCTGATATTGGAGGGTATAAGGGCTTGATGTCGTTCCATGCACCATGACTTAAGCGTTCGTATCGCCGAGTCGCAATACCAGAGTATCATTTCCCAAAAGCCGAAATATCTACCCAACTGCTTGACAATATAATACACTAGCGGGATCACCAGAACGTGCGCGATCCATCTGTGTTTCCAGAGAAGCATACCGGCACACGCGTATAGCGCCCCATACATGTACCTGTCAGTATCGACCCCGTCGTCCTGCACATCTAGAGACGTTCGTAATTCGGCCTTTATCTTGCCGAGCAGATAACGGTCGCGTAATGTCGCACGAGTTATAGAATGTATGTTACGCGCAGGTTTACATGCGGAGGACAGACCGGCGTCCGTATCCACGGACATTGACTTTACGCCGAGTCTCGGCGCGCTACGTATTCCCTCGATACTCGCCGCATCGGCGGACGCCGATCTTCCCGCTTCTTCTCGTGAGCGAATCGGCGTATCTACGCTCTCGCCTTCCGGAATACAATCATTCGCTCGCTCGTCACTTTCAGACGAAGCGGGTTTATTCTCTTGTGGGCTCGGCAACAAGTCGTTCGTTAAAGCAAAACGTGCTGCCTGTGAGAACGTCAAGTGCCTGCCGTTCAGTTCGTGGCTGTCCATAATGAGTATTACTTCGTAAATAAATCCTATCGCGCAGAGGATTTGCAGAGCGGTGAAGACCAAGACTCGGTAAGCCCCTGCTATGCTCGACAGATACATACTGATGATAAACCATACCACAAAGGAACTGTAGCGAAAACGAGTCGAGTTCGACGGTGTCCAGTAGATGTACAGAACTGTCAAGTAGCCAACGAGTATGGTAGAAACCTGCAAGATAAAATCCGATTAAGTATTCGCATACACAAGAGTCCACGGACATTTCTACGGGACAATATGGCCATGTGTATAGCGACAAGAAAACTATTGGACGCAGGATGAGGATACCGTGAAGATGTTACACGTCCGAATGAAGAATCCAGAGACGACGGTGAAGACCTGAAACACCCTCCAGGCGAAGCGCGTTATCACGTTAGGGGTGTAATGGTACACGCCTGCAACCAGCAATGTCAGCGACGCCGCCCAGATGATATACTTGACGCGCGTCCACAGAAAAGAGCCCACTCTCTCGGATACATTGTCGAATATGTGCACGGGCAGTAGACCGACGTTGACAACTAGCGGGGTACGTGATGCTTCCACTTTGGCGAACCAAGACTGCACCGCCGTAGCCAGCGAACACTTGAACGGGAAGAGAACGGAGCCGCACAGCAGGGCCCAAACTAAGGGCTTGACGAAGGGACTCAGGATAATGTAGAGGCCGTAGCCGGCCGCCGAGATGAGACACAAGAAGAAGAGCGCGACGGCGTTGTAGATCCCTTGCTTCAGGGCTTTCTCCTGACCGGCACTGAAGCCCGACAACATGTTGAAGAGGTTATCCATCGGCGAACGAACGTTCTCCATCGTATTATATAGTTGATCGGTATTAACTATATAATACGCGATAATAATAACTCGCGCGCGAACACTTCAAGCCGTCTTCAGTGTGTCCTCGAGAATACGAGCGACGAGAATACACATCTCTTAGAGGAACAAGAGGGAAAGCGCGCGACGTTTATAACTTGTCAATCCAGCGGCCAGCCCCGTGTAAGGTGGGGGGGGGGGGGGGCGAAAGGGGCCTAGGCGGCCTAGGCCCCGGGCGCCGGCGTCAGAGGAGTGCCAAAAGCCAACAAGTACTTAATTGAAGTAAAAAAAAAAAGGTAATGCTAAAGGAGAGCTCACTCCTCGATTAAGCCTAAGTTCACCGATTTCGCTGAACTTAGGCTTAATCAACGCGTTTTTGCATAAAACGACCGAATCTGGCAAAAAAAAGTGTCGCTCTGCCTCGCGAAGCGAGATATTAATAGTTAAAGTTGACGACTATCAGACTATCAGGTTATGAATAGAGTCCTAGAATGGTCGTGTTTAGCGAACACAGTCGCTCAGTAGCAGTCGAACGTGATTGGCTCTTATTTCAGAACCAACCAATCAACGCAGAGTGTTGATAAGACGAACTCAACAGTTGTAAAACAGTTGTGTTCGCTGAACACGACCAATCAGGGTGCGAACACATGGAGCGGAACAGCGTATGTACGCAGAAAATCGCAGAACGAGAGCCTTGACTAATCACGAGCGTTCCGCTATTTTTGTTGCGCGAATTCACAATCCCTATCGTACACATGAAGCGTAACGAAAGCAACGCGGATTGCGCGCAACCAATCACAAGTCTTCATTTGAAATTTGTTAAAACTTTATTTTAATATTTTAAGCATTAAGTTAAATATTTCTAACAGAAAACCCATTAAATGTAACATTTATGAACATGATAATAATAATTACTGGTAAATAGAATGGTTAAAAAGTAATTATTGAGACATACGTATAATAACTGTGGCGCCACGGCGGGGTCACACCGACGTTGCACTACCACGGATACAAAAATCCTCTGATTGGTCGCTTCTAATAAAATGTCGATGCGCAGATCGGATCGGCGTGGAACCAAAACAATTGACGGAGTCGGACTACTGGGGTACCTTCCGTTTCACGAATGATGCGCATAATGCATCATTTATCCTTGTTTAACATTTGGTGAAGAACAAGGATAAAGGATGCATTATGCGCATCATGCGTGAAATGGAAAGTACCCCTGGGCTACGTTCAAAAACTCTACTCTGAGTAGCAGGGTTAACCCTACGCCGTTCCAAAACGCGAAGTAAGTAACTATACGGGCGGAGCCTATTCGTTCCAAAAGTGAGGCTGCTTTTCCATGCGGCGTAAGATCCGTACGCCAGCGTACGCGTAAACATGGAGCGTATTGCGTTAAATTTCGCGTAAAGCGTAACAATCCTGACCAATGACAGATCAGGCCTTCTGTTGTACAATAGAGCAGAAATGCTAAAGTGATTCTTGATTGGTTGTTAATATTTAAGCGTATTGCTAAATACGCGCCATGTAAATGGGGTACTTTGCATGTACGAATGTGTGGGTGGTGTGAAAGCGTAATGTATGTAACGGTATGCACGGTGGGGTTAGGATTGCAATAAAGAATAGCGTCCATAACCTATATTGTCACTGGCAACGAATTATATCATTTTTTTATATCCATCCAATCCGTCTGGTCACGAATGTTACTCTCGGCGATTATCCGCAAACACACACACACACACGTCACCTCATCAGTTACGCGAGAAATTGGATTTGGCGTATCGGCAATAGCGTAAAACGCGTAAAGTAACTAGGTAGATTTGCGTATGATAGCTGAGATGATTTGATTGGCTGATGTAGTTTGGCGTAAGTTACGCGTACGCTGGCGTACGGATCTTACGCCGCATGGAAAAGCAGCCTGAGAGTAAAGTAACCCCGGAGTTAACTCTATGAACCCTGCTTCCGAGGTGGGTTAGGAGAGTAAACTCTACTAAATTTAAATATAAACGCGGGATCTTAGAACATAATAAGCGCAATTGCCTCTATACATCGCGGAAACATTGGTCGTTGCTGTGATAAGTAAGATAAAGTATTTTATATATCACACATAATAAATAAGCATATTAATTTCTTTTTTAATGGTTTTTTAGTCTGTTTTAGGATTGAGAGTTACTTTCAAAAAAAGTAAGATTTATTAGGTTAGGTTAAGGTTAACTTTCAATCCTAAAACATTGTTAAAGTATTATACAGTATTATACATCGTTGAGCTTCCATTTTATTCGTTGCTAATACTACTTTTTCACGTTCCAAATCGTTCAACCAGAGTAACTTACTCTGGGCTTACTCTCTCCCCACTACCTTGGGTTCTTTAAGCCCCTTGCACAATGCTAGGCAACAGGCAATAGGAACAGGGAACAGAAATCAGAAACCTTATATTTATGCAGAATAGACGATGACACAGGCAATAGACACAGAATCCGTCACGTTGGAAATTCTGTGCCTATCGCCTGTTGCCAACGAATCATATCGTTCGAATTTTTTAGGTTTGTATTGACGAATTTGAGGTTATTTCCTGTTCCTATTGCCTGTTGCCTAGCATTGTACAAGGGCCTTTAGAGTTGACGGAGTAGAGTTTTGGAACGCAGCCCTGGTTATTATACTGTGCTATAGATACATGACTTCCGGTGGTCGCTCTCACCTTTCTCTTTTCCTGACACGCGCAATGGAGATGGGGCCGTCCTGTGGGGCCATCGGCCATCTTGTTTGGATGTCCGACGTGGCGGCCGGATTCACCGGATTGCTTGGCGGCTAGCAGCTCGACATGATTCTCTGTAAGTATCGCGCGAAAACGTCCGTCATTTTTAACGTCGTTCGTCCTTTAATGACGGTTGAAATTGCGCTGCATGAAGAAAAGTATAGGTCTTCGTACTTGAACATAACGCTCGACATAACGTGATCAGTTCTTCGCGCCACGTGCCTGGAACATTTTCATATGATTTCGACGTCATATTACTTGTGCTTACAAATTTATTTCAACGGCGAGTTGCAGTAAAATTATATGCTCAGAATGATTGCGACGATAAATTGATTAGGTATTCTTACTTTAATCAGCATCATCACGCTTGGTCGTGATCGTCGTGATCTTGCCTGATATGATGTACCAAATATGCCTTTCAAGTTTTTGAAAGGCATATTTGGAATAAGATATGTAATTGCACACATGCACAATGTGTTATGTGAGTGCAACTGAAGGAATGAAACTGATAGAGCATATTTCTGATATAACTTAAAGTAGAAAAAATTAGTCATACGTCAACGGTTATTCATTTATCATGAATGGCTTAAAGGTGTGGAGGTTCTCATGCTTGGCTACCGAGATCCGAGATCACTGAATCTCATTCCTCTAGATTTTTACCCCTGGTCATATAATGTTTAGTATATTAAAAAAAAAGATTGATACATGAGCTGAATCAATATAACATATTAATGATACATGTAAACAGATAAACAATTATGATCCTCATGTTGATTCTCATATTCATCTCATATCCATCTCATATTCAATCCATCTAAAATTGCTTCATACTGTGTATTTGTGGCTGCGTTCAACAGAAGAAGCTGCTTTGCAATTTTAACCATTCGTAGTCACACTTCTGTAGAATCCCGCGCTAGTCATACTGGGTCGTATCGACCCAGTCAATTTTAAATGGTTATCATTTCAATGGTATTGGTTCGATCGGGTTCAAATGATTCTGGAACATACCTTGAACATTCTAGAATATAAAACAACTGCGGTTTTGTGAGAAATCAAATGGTAACGTGTTGAAAAAAAAAAAGGTATTCCGTTATATGAAGAGGCTCGATTTTGGAGTGGAGAAAATGTGGATTTATCAGAAAATAATGTGTTTTTGACGTTTAGCTGCAAATTTGAGGGCTGGGTCGTTTCGACCCAGTATGACTACGAAAGGTTAAAATTTGTAAATCTGATTAGTATATATATGCTTTTAATTTTGGCCAAAACTAATAGCGTTTTCTACTGGGAAAACTAGTGCAACACTGGTACATACTGAGTGTAATTTTATTATTCCAATGTGAATATTTGTCAAATTTTTGTCAGTACATTAAACACTGAAAATATGTGAACTAATTTTTACATTGGAACAATAAAATTGTACTCACAGTCAGTGTTGCACTAGTGTTGCGCTAGTTTTCCTAGTAGATAAAATTCATGTATTTTACAACAGTTATAAAGTAGTTTTTCTGCTGAACGCAGCCAATGACACATGATATTTTGTTTTTTTTGTATTTTTTTCTTATTTTTTATTTGTGATAAAATGTTCCACAACCTGTGATATTTGTACAATACATCACGTAACATCCTGTATGAATTAATTGGTATAATGAATTGATTGGTGTAAAAAAAAATATATGTAACTGGTTTTTAAAAAATTATGTTATATACAATTGTATACAATTATATACATACAATTGTTTGTTATATTAATTGATTTATATCATTCTTTGTATAAGAATATTAAGATAAGGTAATTAAAATATTAATATTCTTCCAAGTATTTCAATTCAATTCAATTAAATTTATTGCATTTCCCCTATGGGGTTTACAAGGCGTTTTTTGCAGAGGGACGTACCCAACCCAGATTCTTCCAAGTATTTTATAACTAAAATAAAGTATAAAATATCTTAAACTATAATTTTTTTTGTAGTAAGTAACTTTAATATTAGAATAACTAAAATAATTATATTATAATTCTTCTAGTTACAAAAATGAAGTCTGTATAAAGGAATCTAGTTGTCCTTGAAATCTGCTTTATACTTCTACACACAAATTGTGTGACACAATCGTATTGCCACTATATTACATGTTCCCCAAAACTATAAAACTTTGAAGCTTCTATTTTTTTTTTATTCAGAAAGGTGTGTTTGTGTGTATAAGAAAGAGAGAAAAGTATTTACGTACAAGTTAAAGGTATTACAATTGAACATTTATGAAAATGTATATAAAATTGAATTTTATGTAACATACAGAATGATATTGTATTGTATATATATATACGTATATATATATATACAGGGTGAGTCATTTTAATCAATACAGGCAAATATCTTGAAAAATATGGAAGATACGGAAAAATGTTTCAGACAAAAGTTGTATGGTCTAAAGGGGGGCATAAGATGGTGGCAATGATTTGATTTTGGATGGTTGTTTGAAGCTCACGTGAACGTCACCTTCAATTTCTTAAACGGAACCCCCTATATTGTAGTATATCGTTTGAAAGGGCATAAAATAAGAAAAATTTTGGCGCAAACCAGAGGTCGATACGTTGATCCGTGGGAGTTATTTAAAGTCAAAGTTGGAAAAAGTCAATTTTTGACCCTAAATAACTCACGAACGGGTCAACGTATCGACCTCTGGTTTGCGCCAAAATTTTTCTTATTTTATGCCCTTTTAAATGATATACTACAATATTGGGGGGTTCCATTTCAAATTTTTGAGTTGGAGTCCCCTGGGACACTAAAAAATTTTAAGTAAAACTATCCTATATTTATTTTATAGCTAATTATAAATGTGTATGATAATAATTTTAGGAGATATATTGTGCTAATTTTGTGAAAAATATCTTTATACGTGTTATATAACACATTCACTGCTAATAACAGTTACTGCTGACTGACATTGAGTTTTTTTGTTTACGTTTTGTCGATTATTAGTAACTGTTATGGGGCGACTGTTAAATAAATATCATACATCATATTTTTGTGCAACTCAATATTATAAATTTAACATAAAATTAAGCTTTTTTTATTGTTTTAATATAAAATTATTTAATTCTGCATGAATAGAAAATTAATTAAAAATGCTTGGCGGTGAATGTATTAAACATTAATAACTTTTTTTTTTAAGTAAATAATATCTATTTTTTTAGCTGCTGCGCTATCATTGGTATTGGTGGCATTATGTTCACATTCTGCGTTCTCAGAAGTCACACAGTCAACAAATTCTTATTTGTCTACGGCTGATAGAGTGCGTTTAAAGAGCATCCTCGAATCAGGATTTCAATTAGATGATGTAACGTCATTATACTATGCTGTCAGTGGATACAAGCTCCTCGGAGAAGCTTTATCAAAAACAGATGTAATTTTCTTTTTTTTATCTCATGCATAACTATTATTTTTAAAGATTAAAGGCATATATGAATCATCTTGTGATGAAAAAAGCAAATATTGAAATTCCATGATTTTTTGATTAGTCTTTCTGATTTAAAATTTTCCTTATTGTAACAGATAATATCTCGAGTTTTTATATTAATAGCATTTATGCTTGTTTAGACCATCTGCAAGTACTTAGTAAAATCCAATGGAGAAAACATCACACCTGAAACTGCATTTTATCTTGCCTCCACATGGAAAGCTATTGGAGGCTGCCGAGAGTTTTCTACAAGTACCGTGACAAAGGTGATGTTTGTTGGCATTAACAATCGAAATTATATAGTGTCTATAATACTTATTGTTAGCATAATGATGTTTCTAATAACTTTTGTTTTAACTGCGTAAAGAATAGAGTGATTGTTTCTAAATGAAATATAAATATTACAGATAGTGCCTGTACACAATACAATATATAAACAATACTTTATTTACAGATATTGACAAATGTTATACAAAAGGATACCTCTGCGCTTTCTGATCTATATTATGCAGTGAGTGGTTTAACAGCTTTGTCACAAGAGATACCTTCAGCCAGAATCGACAAGTTGGTGAAATTAATTCAAGCAGCTTTGAGAAAAGATGATAGTTTATGGAAGTGAGTTATCTTATGTTATATATACATGTATAAAATGATACGTATTAGCAATTATGGTAAAAATTACATGATATTTTTAATGATGTTTATGAAACTTTCGTTCTTCTAGATATGAGATATGAAGACAATAATTATTACTGAATACTTTATCTTAAAAATTATAGATCGCTATTTTTATTATGGACGATATAAGAATTAATTCAATTTTGTGTTGTTAGCTTGGGATACGTATTTTATATTGCTGCAGACATAGGCACGCCAGCTGCATTTGCTTTTGATCGCATCGAAGATGCTGTGGTACAAGCAGACGAAGTAGATGGCCAGTATCTGCAGTTTGAAGGCGGTCTTTCTATAACAAGTATACATTTAGTTTTTATTACATATTCTAAATTAATTAATTCTACATTTTAATTAATTTTAAAATAAATTTGTATAGGTTTCCTTGTTAATGGTATTTTTAAATTATCAACTTCGTTGAAGAAAAAGCCGCCGTTGAATTTCCAACAAACTGTTAAATTGGGTAATTATCTTCTCTCGCGGCGTTCCGTGCAAACGACAAAGGGTGTTACAAATTTGCTGTCTGCTTTAACTACCTTGGCGGTTGATAGTCCCGAAAAGCCTGTTTGCATAACTCTAGCCGATGGAGGAATCATTATATCTAGTAAGCAACCGTTAGTTACGGTTAAAGTTTGCGATATTCTTGGTCAGGCATTGCCAACCGTGCCCAAAGTCATTGCAAATTCCGCCACACGAGTGGGAGATGATGTCGTTATTCTCAGCAACGAGAATTTGCAGCCATCTACAACGGACAAGTGAGTGGTGCCTATTAAAAATATAAATTTCTAGATTCGGACTTTGCGCCGCAATATCTCCGTTCGTAGGGCACACAGAGGAAAAATAAAAACATAATTCAAACCCAAGTTATCGATTGAGTCTCGGAACTTCGGTTCAGTCGTTATTGAGATCCGATAGTCTCGGGTACTTCCAATTCTCCGGCTCGCGTAAAGATATACGGGGCGGTCTCGCTGCGCGTGTACTTGGCGCGAGACACTACCGTGTCTCTTGATTTCCCCAATACTTTACTGGATCAGCTTTACCACGCTGATATCAGCTATACCTTGGGGCACAGCAATAATTGTTGAATAATCCCTTTAACCTTCTTTTTTTAAGTGTAATTAAGGTTAAGAAATTCAACGCACAATACTTTTGTTAATTTTTTTGTATGTGTTATTTAAAACTTGATTTAGCTAGTCAAAATTAGTTCTAACAAAGCCCTTTCGTCAATACTGCTACTTAAGTCTTGTCAACTACTATTCTTACTATTCTTAAATCTACAATCAGTAGATTTCTACTGATTTTCGTCACATTTAGAATTTAATCTGGTAAATTCTAGATTTTTTAAACTAGTTAAAACTACTAAAGGGATTTTATTAGAACTAATCTTATCAGTTAGATAAAGTTTTGATGGATTTCGAGTTTTATTAAAACATATTTTTTAATGTAAAATAACATACCGCGTTTGTACACAGGACTCTGTTTACGATGAATCTTATGAGTGTGAAACCTGATCGCGGTTTTTACAAGATATTAGTAACCGCGGCTTCGGTCACGAATACGATTACAGTGAAGGTCTTATCTGAAGCAATACTAGACTACTTAGAGATCGGCACTGGCGATGCTGATCAGACCACTCAACCAAAACTTACGAGGTATATATATATTATAATGCTTAGTCGTGATGTTTTATATACTAAATATTACATTTTTTACAAGATGTCTTACATTACTTTATGTTTCTTGCAATAATTTTATTTGATTTTCAGAATAGACACGGAATCTCCTTCGGGCAAACTCGAACATAAAATAGAAGCTGATTCTCAGCAAAAGCTAGTCATGCGATTTTTGTTACGTGATTCCGCCAATAAGAAACCGATGCGCGTACATCAAGCCTTTGTGCGCCTCATATCTGTTTCCACATCTACCGATAAGAAGCGAGGCCATGAAATCTTTTTCGTCGCCGAGCCTGACGCCGCTCACGTTTATAAATTCGACATGGTAATCTTACACTATACATAATTTGGATCTTTAAATTTAAATACACATATCTTTTTACGCAAAAACTAGATTTTTGTACAACGAAAGTACATTCTTCCGACATGTTAAAATCTTGCGAATATTTCAGCCGGTCGGAACAGCAGCTGCAAATTTCGGTCACCAGAACGGAGAATATAATATGGAATTGATCGTTGGTGACGCTGTGATCAGCAATCCGTTCCGATTCAACATTGGCACGGTAACTCTGAAATTTCCCGAGCCGACTTCAATGGAAGGTGCTGATAAGAGCGCCTCTTACAAGCAAAAACCGAATGTATATACAACCAAACCAGAAATAAAGGTAATTCTTTTCTTGACTTAGCACATGATGCATGCCAATGCTCGTTAGTGGCAGAGAGTTTCCAGTAATTTTGTCACTTCCAAAACATTGGCAAAGAATTACGTCAAAGTTAGTATAATATATTCACAAAAATAGCATTTGTGCGTAATAGTTTTTTATGCTTTGACGAACATTGACCTCTGTTTAAAAGATTGCAGCTGCCACTGAAACGTTTCTCTGAAAATTCACTCTTGTTATTTCTCAAATTTCAGCACATGTTCCGCGAGCCTGAACGTAGACCTCCAGCATTCGTGTCAAACTTATTCACAGGATTGTGCTTGGCACCAGTTCTGCTGTTGTTGATTTTATGGGCTCGGCTTGGCGTTAATATCTCGAACTTTCCCTTGTCCCTCAGCGCGATTACATTCCACCTTGGATTAGGAGGTAAATCAGCTTGCTAATATGGTGCACGTAATATATGAATAGACTACGCAGATTACTACGCAAATGTATATTTTTAGAAAGGCAGGAAAATCAGATTAAAATTGAAATTTATTTCATCAAAGTAGCATTCTGATACACATATCTTATTATTTTATGCATAAAAGTATTAAAGTCATTGAAAATCGAATATTTTACGATATATTTCATATTTTATGTCAAAATGTGCCAGAATATACTTAGTTCGTAAATTACATTTTTAGATAACATTACTTTTATTCTTTTGTATACAGAATTTTGAGAGAAACCGATTTAAGAAATGTAAGAAAATTTACACGGCTTTGTTTAAAAAAAATGTAAATAATCATAAAGCTTTTCTTTTGCATCTTATTATATTCTTTTTAATTTTATCGTTAAAAATTATTTCAAATGGCATTTATCGAGAAACTTGCGTGCATCTTTTTACAAATTAATAAATATAGTTTAAAAATACTGCGATATAATAAGAAATACACATATTATGCCCGATATTGCTTGACAGATGATGTTATATAGTCTATCTGTTTTCATCGGGCGTATAGTATATCGTGATGTTTTTCCCAAATGTGATCACGTTTTTTGCATCACATTTGTAGCCCTAATTCACTACAGAAATTAATTATATTCACCACATTGACAAGTAGCTATATAAATTATAAATAACTATAATTATCTTTTTTTTTAGGCATCTTCGTGCTATTCGGTATTTTCTGGTTGAGGCTCAATATGTTTGTTACGCTACGATATCTTCTTGGTTTTGGTGTTGTTACATTCCTCGCTGGTAACAAGATGCTGTCTCAGATAGCACAAAGACACAAATCTACGCTACGTTAATTTATACACTCTATTGTGTGAAAACTCTGAATCGAGTTGCAGTTGCAGTTCAAAGTGCATAATAAATACAAGACTGCCATCAATAAAGGTTCAAAGTGACTGATCAACTCGTTAACATGACAGAAACATTGTGTCACAATGTTTTTTGTCACAAATGTATATAAATCACTAAATATGTATTTCGTTTACTTTGTTTATCATATGCATCTCTTTGCTACGACCTGAATTGTTTAATAATATTAATTGTCATACGAATATCTAGACGGAGCATAAGGAACTTTCTTGGACGAGGAGCTGAAGCTTGATTAGACTCGCAACACATGCACGCATGCGGTTTTTATAGAAGTATTCAATGCCGTTATCCGACTACATATTTGTTTTTCTGACACGGTTTTTTTGACACATCTAATAGCGTTTAATTAGCGATTGGGCCGGGTTTAATCGACTCGAGAACGATTAATGACGTCAATTCAGCAAAACTAGTATTACTATTGGTCGATTTGGCAACGTGACGTCATTAATCGCTCTCGGGTCGATTAAACCCGAGCCAATCAAAAATGCTATAATTCTTTGTTCTTTTCTTGGGTATTAATGACCTCTTGTACTCTTGTGTGATTTCTTTTCCTGATTGTTACTATATATCTTATATTACTTTTTAACAGTATTTGTTATATTTTTATGCCAATTTCTCTTAGGAAGGTCCAGATAGCTTTTAAAGGTTTCACACTAATGCTCTTTAGTCCTCAATGTATTGATATGGAAATCTTTCTAGTTCACGATACAGTCTACCTGATCATATCCGTATGACCGTATAGATATAGACATTCAATCTTGTCTTGTTTTTTATGACACCGATCCCTCATTGGGTTCGATACGGCTAGCGTTTTCTCGTTGATAAAGTGAACACAAATCGGATGACACTACATTGATCAGATATGAACCCAGCAAACACCAAGTTACATGTAACTTTGTGTTTGCTGGGAAGTATATAAATATAAAGACTCGGAAATGTGTGTGTAAATGAGTGTGTATAATGTACATACGTGTAACTGCAGTTTTGTGTGTGTCCGCAGTGTTGAATTCGAGTTCGTGGGTTCGTTAGGCCCAAAGAATTGTGCCGATCAATCCTCCCTGGTAGCCCTATTCTGTAACTCTTTAACGACCAGCATCGTTAATTATCGTTATATTGTCTTTGCAGATATATGGTAAAAAAAGCTGTGCAACGACAATATAACGATAACGATACTGTCGTTGAGTTACAAAATAGGGCTACCGCGGATTATAGACATTCAATCTCAATCCGTTCCATAGAGCCCGTAGACATTCAATCTCCTTTCCTCGCGAGCTTTAACTTCGCGGAAATATGCTCCGTCCAAATATTTATTCGTATAATTGAACACAGTTTATGTTTTATATTGGCGCTAAATGGCTGCGTTCAGCGGAAAAAGCAGCTCTGTGAGCACTCGATGATTCTTTATTACGATTGGTTTCTACACTTATATTCGGGGAAGAACCAAAGGCAAGAACCAATCAATATTGAAGAATCACTGAACTTTTTTTCCGCTGAACGCAATGCCTGCATTCAGCGGCCAAAGCTGCTCAGTAGCAATCAAACGTGATTGGTTCCTACCTTTAGAACCAACAAATCAACGTAGAGTGTTGATAAGACGAACTCAACAGTTGTGTTCCGCTGAATGCAGCCAATGGGTGCGTTCAGGAGACACAACCGTTGAGTGAGCGCTCAGTGATTCTTTATTATGATTGGTTTTTACACTGAGATCCGGAGAAGAGCGAAAGGCAAGAACAAAGGAATCACTGAGCGCTCACTCAACGGTTGTGTATCTTGAACGCGCCCATGATTACAGATATCGATAAACTGGAATGCACTTTATAAATTTAGGCTTGAGCTATAAAATTATATGTTAATATTGGTTAAACTATCTTTATTTGTATAATGTTAATTTTATACAAACAGCAATGAAACATCGTCGCGTATAATGTCGACAAAAACGAGTAAAACAAGAAACGCTGAAGTCGGGCGAATTTATATTTAGAATTTTAAAACAAGTAATGATGTTACTTTACAGTTATGTAAAATTTCAAATATATAATGAAAACTATATGATAATTGTGATAATTTAGCATGGTGATGTAGGTTATGAATAATTGTACCTACATTAAAACATAACAGATATGATTTATTTGTCACAGGCAAAAGTTAATAACTTATATTTTGTACTTTTTTAATTCCTCTCTCTCTTATCCTTTTTGCATCATGTAAGAACTGATACATTCACGCAAATGACTCGACTCAGCCTTCAATTTATTCCTCTCCGATCGCAATCGCATAGTAGTTATTTGCGCAAGGCCAAATCGCCGCCAAAAATTTATCAGATCTTGAAAATCTTCTGTAATCTATTATAGGTGTTCTTTTTAAAAAATTCAACAACTCTATTAGATGTGCGTGAATACCTGGCGGGACACATTCCAATCTGACAAAGAAAAAATTTGATGCGACGAGAGACTTTGCGAGTTTTCCGGCTCCATATGATCAGCAAACGGGATTATTTTCTCGTCTTGCGTTTCGTACTTGCGACAGATTTCCATAAGCGTGAGTAATTGTTTGCCTTTAACTACAAGACGCTCTAAATGTTTTATCGTCTTGTTGTATTCGATCGACAATATCCTCAATTGATTCTTATCTTTCGCCTGCTCTGAAATCGTTTTACATATCTCAATACGGGATTGCTAAAAATTGTTTATCAATAATTATAATAATATGTATTACGATTTAATAGTGAATAGAATATAAAATATATATATAAGATGTAACAGTATAGTATCAATGTTGTATGACAATTTGTTTTCACGCATTTAGAAATTACGAGGTATAAACAAATTTTTACAAATTGCCAATGAAGATTAAATCATCAAGGGTTTAAATGATGATATACACGCACCTGAAAGGAAGCGATTTTTCACAGTCCAGGAAGCTCTCTGGAAGAAGTCATGTTCCGTCAGAATTTCGGAGATTTCTTTCTTGGCTGTGGCATCGTATGTCATTATTTTACCTCGAAACTTGCGTATTTCCTCGAAAAGACTCGCTGTACGTAATAATTGTTGCGCTATTATTTGCTGGTCTTTCTTGTCCTTGTCTTTGAGTGCTTCGTAATATTTTCTACGATTTTTCGTTTCTAGAATGATGTCATATTGATCAATATTAGCTTGTCTATTAGATATGAACTTAGCATAAAATTAATTTGCATTTGATAGACGTGTAGTTGCATATTTGCATTTTTTAAGGTGGTTCTTGCAGTACTTGCAAGTCACAAAGGCAACTATTGTTACTAGCGAAAAATATGAATGTGTCAGCTGACGCGTGCGCGTTGCTAAGCAGTCACTCAAGACGGCCGCCATGACTCTCGTGTCATGTCAAAGTTGCCGAAAGTTTGTCGAAAGTTAAGCTTTATTTATATACGGTACGGTCAATTAGTTTGGTGTCGCATCAGTATCTTTAGAAATGTTTATTGCATCGATTATACAGTTTTTTATTCGTTCATCTAGTCGAGAAGTATGAACGTATTCCACGAATGTGCGATTACATGGTGATAATAGGGAAAGGGGGGTCAAAATTGGCAAAGTTTACGGACATATATCTCCGAAATCAAGCGGTAAAAAAATCCAAAATTTTTCAGACACACCCTAGGAACGTTGACCTTCCATTTGATATCATATTTTCCGGGCTATCTACATTTGACCTAAATGCAAGAACCACCTTAATTCCCCATTTTAAAATTTTAACTTTTTAAAAAGTTATAAAAAATTACTTGATTATAATTATGTCATGAATTTGTCTAATAAACAACTATATTGTGTTTAAATTTATTTTTTTATAAAATATAATTTCTTATTTTATAATTGATATATGATTTTATTTAGTATTTATAAATTATAAATATTTAGCATTAGATATAAACAAGATTTATTACAAATGTAAAAACCCGGTAAAAAAAATTTTATATAAAAACAAATGTATATAAATATATAAAAATATATATAATTATATATCAAATTTGTTCATAAATTTTTTTTTTAATCAAAGGAAGAATCTACAAATAATTAAATAGATTATTTTCGCATTGCATTTTTTATTGTATAAAAAGTATAGCTTTAGGTTATGAGAAAAATTTGCCCATATACAGGGTGCTCGAAAAAGGTACTGCAACAATTTAGGGAGATATCCCTCACACCTAAAGGATGAAAAAATGTTATATGAACATGGGTGCGGAAACGCTTTTTTCAGAAGTTAGAGCTTCTTTTCTGAGTATGCTAAACGAGGTAGTGATCATCGTATCTGCCAGGCTGCAGAAATCAGAAAAATATCGACTTCTAGTATTATGGTTACTTGTTTACACAATAATTAATCCTAATTAAATTGTTTCTTGTGTAAGTATAATACAGTCGACAGTATTTTCAACATAACTCCTGAAAAAAGCGTTTCCACGCCCATGTTCATATAACATTTTTTTATCCTTTAGGTGTGAGGAATATCTCCCTAAATTTTTGCCGTACCTTTTTAGAGCACCCTGTATAATTATACAGGGTGAGTCTTTTTAATCTTAACAAGCAAATATTTCGAAAGATATGGAAGATACGGAAAAAGGTTTCAGACAAAAGTTGTACGGTTCCAAGGGGGACATAAGATGGTGGCAATGATTTGACCTTGGATAGTCGTTTGAAGCTCACGTGAACGTCACCTTCAATTTCTTAAATGGAACCCCTTATATTGTAGTATATCGTTTGAAAGGGCATAAAATAAGAAAAATTTTGGCGCAAATTTTGGTCTCTACGTTGACCCGTTCGGGGGTTATTTAGGATTAAAAATTGACTTTTTCCAACTTTGAATTTAAATAACTGCCTAACGGATCAACGTATCGACCTCTGGTTTGCGCCAAAATTTTTCTTATTTTATGCCCTTCCAAACGGTATACTACAATATGGGGGTTTTACTTAAAATTTTCCAGTGTCCCAGAGGGACTCCAACTCAAAAATTTGAAATGGAACCCCCCATATTGTAGTATATCATTTAAAAGAGCATAAAATAAGAAAAATTTTGACGCCAGAGGTCGGCAGTTATTTAGGGTCAAAAATTGACTTTTTCGAACTTTGACTAAATAACTCATAAACGGATCAACGTATCGACTTCTGGTTTGCAAAATGTAGAAATGGCGAAACGCAGCGGGCGCAGCGCATCCCCTCTCGGCCCCTACACATAGTCGAGTCGGTCGACAACAAAATAAAAACAAAATAAAAAAAATAAAAAATGTATAAAACGTAAAAATTAAAAACTTAAAAAATAAAACAAAATTAAAAAATTAAAAATAAAAATAAAAATAAAAAATTAAAAATAATGGAGACAGTAACCACCACGTCCTCGCCGTTGTCTCTGGATTTGACTGAGAGTGGTCAATTATGCCGTCAATTTTACCGGCTTAAATATACAATTTAACTTTCACCAGCTATATTGTATCAATCATTTTTTCTTTAGAACTTTTTCTATTTTGGCAGTGCGCTATGGAAGATCTCAAAAGACCTCGTATTTATTTTTCTTCTATAAAATAAGTGAATTATCTGATTTTATTCCGGCAATACGAACATTTTGGATCTGCCATCTTGAATCCGCCATGTTAGATTTTTTCATTTAATTAATGGATTCGTAAGCATGTCTGAAAAAGCCCGCTCAGAGTCATTTTAATAAAATATTTGAATGATGTAATCTTACGTGCAAAACTACATGTCAAGGACGCCATTTTTGATTCGCCATTTCTACATTTTGCCATTTGGATAATAGATTCGTGATTAGAGACTTCAAAAACCTTTTGATACCAATTATAATAAAAAAAACCTTTGCAATGCATCCGATTCATGAAAAATTTTGGCATGGTATCCGAATATTTGGCTTTCACAAGGAAATTCGATGTAACATCAATGTTCCCCGCATTTCTAGGTTGTAAGACTGTTTTTTCTTGTTCATGTGGGTTCCAAACAACAATTTTTTACGGTGAACTAAAGTTCCGCAGAGGGCCCAAAAATCGGACTTTTTTTACATCCTCCTTTGATATAATGGTATATATTTTTATATATTTATATATATTTGTTTTTATATAAAAAATTTTTTACCGGAAAGGCATTAAAATGCTCATTATTAAGAATAATAAATGTTTTGTTACTATTTTGATAATCCGACAGAATTCGTCGAAGATTTTCCCAGGAGCCTTGCAACTGATTTTCAAGTTGTGCCGCAGAAATTCTTCGTATATCCTTACTATCCTCCACAAATGCATCAATCTTACCTTCCGAGATATTAATTATTTCAATATCAATCGAAAATTAACTAATTGGATTAAAAACTTGCATAAAGTTGTGTCGGCTATCGTATTTCAGTTCGAGAGACGAGAATATTAAAACGTTATACTTTTTATAAGGTCCACCTTCGTTAAATCACCTATTATTTATTAACAAAACATAAGATTTAGTATAAATTAAGTCTTACACTTTCTGTTATTCGTGATATATGTACAATTATTATGGGTGCGTTCGAAAATAAAGTTTGGTTGGTGTTGGGAAATGGTGAAGTTGGCGGAGAAACGAAACGTAGCGTTGGCCATTTTTAATACCGCCAACTTCACCATTTCCCAACACCAACCAAACTTTATTTTCGAACGCACAAAATAAGTATAGAATTGCTGGAAGCACCGACTGTCATGTATTTTAATTCGAAAATATTAAAAAACGCTATATAGTTTTTATAAAGGCCACCTTCGTCAAATAAATCACCGTTAAATATATTACCTATTGTTATTAACGCGTTAACACGAGTTTTAATGTAAATTAAGTTTCACATTCCAAGTTATTTATGATATAGGTATATATGTACAATTATTGTATAGAATTGGAAGCACCGGGTAATAAGTAATAACATACACTTTAGTTTGGAAATACTCTAAAACGTTATAGGTTTTATAAAATCTTTCGTTAAATAAATCACTGTTAACTATCACTTATTGTTATTAACGCGTTAACATGAGTTTTAGTATAAATTAAATAAGTTTCACATTTTAAGCTATAATTATGATATTTAGGTACGCACAATTATTATATAGAATTCGGTTTTAACCTAAATTTTTTTCCTTAAGCGGTATCCATAATTTGGGTAGAGAATCTAAGCCGATTTTTAATACTTTTTGAATTTTTAAAAAAGCCTGAGAAAGTTATAGCTTGCTAAAGTTTCTTTGATGGCACGTCAGACCGTGATATAAACTTCAAAAGATGCCGCATCTATAACGGTATAACGTCACACACATTTTCGTGTACTATATTTTCTTCAATTTTAAAGATATTGCAAAAATTCAAAAAATTTGCAAAGAAAGTATGCCATGATCTATCAGAATATACCGTTAGGTAAAAGTCATGTTAAAACCGAATTGGAAGCGAGCAAAATTCTGATAATATAAGCTGCGTTCCGATATTCACTGCCAGTACTGAAAATTTTATAATATAGGTGACGTAAACTATAAATTTTTAGTACTGGCAGTGAATATTGGAACACAGCTATAAAATTATGCAAAATTAATACTTAGTGTGATGCTTTTGACATTGTTCAATAACTCTTCCAACTGTCGCTGAACGCCGTGAGTAATTGACTGTAATGAAATTTCGACCTCGTTCTGCTGATAGTAGATTTTGCTAATTCCGGCATCCGTCTGAACGAGCGCCTTGTTTAAAGCTTTTTGGTAATTTTTTTCCTCGCGCTCCATTTTCTCTCTATACGACCTCAATAATCGATCTATGATTTCAATATGTGATCTTGTATTCCTTTGATACTGTTCTTCGGTCTCGGCCAGCTCGTCCATTGAAAAACTTATTCTGAGAAAGATTAGTATAAAAATATTTTTAAAATATATTTATCCTATAGAAAAATATCCAAATTCTCATCAATGAATTATATTAAAATTAAGTAACATCTCTTTTTCTTGAATATTCGAAGACTTCTTATCATATCGGTTAAATCCGTTTATGTTCTTTGACTATTTTTGCTTTCCAAAATAGTACAATTAATAAATTAGCGTATAGCGTAAAATTTTTTTGAAAAATGCTACAGCTGCAATGTGTGTGTGTGCGTGCGTGCGTGTGTGTGTGTACGCAGTGAAGTAATCTACAATACTAAAGGAAAATCTGTTCAAGGTTAAAATACTCTTTAACCACTACCTATTCAAATTTTATTCGGTCGCGATGTAAAATTTTCAATGCACTAAACAAACTAGTTTTGTCGATTGGCCAATTTAATTTAATGTAACACAATTATGACAACCTGTAGTCCTTGATATCGAGAGCTCGGTCAAAATTGCGCCACGCAATCTTCACATCTTCGGCGATCTGCGGCATTTTGATCCTCATCATCATCTCCCGCCATAATGTCCGATAACGCATTGTATTTAAAGTACCGAGTTCAATTTCGCGCATTAGACGCTCTTTCCGTAACATCTGAGCGTGTTCCTCAGCTTCATGCTGCTTCTGGTTCTTGGCCCTCTGTTGTACTTCCTGCCATCTAACCGCTGTCTCGCCTTCTTTCGCATTTGAAGTCGGGCCCTTTAATATATTTGTAAAAACATGCATTACACGATAAAGAGTATTTCTTTACATATATGCAGGAGAGACTTCTTTTATAATAACAAATATTTAAATTCCTGCTAATATTATATGTTAAATAACAAACTGTTTCTTCAATAATTATTTAATATCTAATATGATCGCGATGGAATTCTTGCGCTCAATTAATTTCTCGATTTATCGATAAATATTTGTAAATATATTATACTCTCTCAGTCTCTTTTAAAATCTTTTTTTCCAAATGAAGCAATAACTTTTTCGCGAAGTTCGCGCATGCAGAAAATTTCCGGATAGTTTTATCGAATAAATTTTGTAAAGTATACGAAATAAAATAGGAATATACAAATTAAACGTAAATAAAAATAAGTATATATACAGTAAATTACAGTTTGATAAAATTACTTTATACCCTCTAGATAGCTTTATAATAAAAAAAAATTGTTTTTACATATCAAGAGTAGTATATATCACAATGCTCACTATTCTTCCGCATAGAGAGAACTTTTTAAGTCTTTAAGAGATGCAAAAATAGTGATAAAAGTACCGATTTTGCTGAAGAACGATTTTGCTAAAGTATCTAAAAATTTACCTAGATAAATACATATTTGAAAATATTTTTCTTGGACTATCAAAATAATTATGTAGAATGCTCAAGCTGGTTGCTAGAATGTCAAAACTTTTTACAGCATTATTATCATGCTTTTGTGGTCCAACAAAATTGTTTTTAGTATTTAGCTAAATTTTTAGATACTTTGGCAAAATCGTTCTTTCCTCGTATATATCAGTCTTACTTACCGCTGGATGCATTTTTTAAACCGCGTCGTGATAAGGTTGCACATGCATTCAATTAAAATTATTTAGTAAATTATTTAGCTGAATTTGTCTATGTAAGACGCACGTGTTTTCCGTGATTTTCTTTTTTTATATGAAAATTTGAAGTTGTGTTTATACATACATGTTTTCAGGCCTTAGGCCGGTATTCATAGCCGGATCATATATTTAAGACCGTCTTAAGTACAATCTTAAGATGTCATATACACCAATTATCGTATTATAGCGTCTTAAGGATGTATCGGAGGTACAATCTTAGACAAAAGTGCATGAAATTTGAAATACTTGAATATCTACGCCTAACGCATAGTAAATCTAGATGTAAGATACTCAAATGATAGTAGGAGTCTTATTTTTACTCCTAGAAAGGTATTTTTTACTTTACAAATGTCTTTTCCAGCATTATTTGCGATTTTTGTCATTTATGAGCCTCTTTTGGCAGTGAAAATGCCTTGATTTTAACTTTATAACGTCAAATTATTTCAAAACGAAAGACATTATTCAACAGTGCTGATAAACAAATGTGACTTTAATAACGTCAAAAAAGATAAATATGTATCATATAAACGATAATTTTGAATATTATTTATTATAAACATTGTTATGCGACTCTCTCAAAAGAGACGTGACAGCGCTGTATGACTCAATTCACGTAGGTTGGCAGCCTTGCACATTTTTACAATGTCAGACACGAAAAGTTATCGGTGGAAAGGCAAAATAGTGACAAAAGCAGTTCATGAAAAAAGACTCGCTATTTCTTCACGAGTGCAACGGAGACAAAAAGTTAGCTAGAAGGCATAGACATACGTGTAGCGACAGCTATACGTTATGTTTTGCTTACCCAGCTGATTGCGACGTTGCCGCGCTTTCACGAGCCATCAAGACACATTCGTGCCGACAGCACAATTATCTCAAGTTATAATTTATTTCTTTAAAACGGTTTAGTGAAGACAATTGAAACTTGGCAGATATTTTCATCTATTCGTATACTAGATGTACAAAAAAATTCAAAATATTGGTAGCATTTCTTCAACATTTTTTTAGCTGTTTTATCCGTCAAAATCGTCTCTTCCCATAAGAATACGTGTAAAATCAGTGAAAATTAAAATCGTTATAACTCAGCAACCGTTTAGTGGATTCGTTTCTACTTTTTTGTAGCACATCAGGAAGACTAAAAGAACATTCTCACAAATTTTTATTGACTTGGTAGCATTTTGAAAATAGGTCCGATACATCCTTAAGACGTATACTTTTACAAGACATAATTCATTTGAGACGAATGTTATCATATGCATCTTGTTGGGGATGAAATTTACAACAAAAAAGGACGTTTGCATTTTTTTGTACGACAAACGCTGATTTTTTTATTGACGTGCAAAGTTATGCATATTGCGCACAGGTTGGATAACGCGTTTTACATTGAAATAATTATTGTCCATTAAAATTTACGTGATTTTCCGCATTATTATTGAACCATAAATTATTGCAAAGCAGTTTTCAACACATTCTTTTATTTTTACTTATTTGTTAACAAATTGTTTATTTAAAAATTGGATAAATATACAGATTAGCAAACACCTCTCCAATGACCTTCACCTTGACATATGTTGTCAAGGTCATGACCCTGAGTAACAATCAAAAGGTTTTAGCCGTCGAAATTTTTTCATTAAAAATTTATTAACAAAAAAAGTTTGACAAATATAGCAGTTATTTTGAGTAGGGGAGACCGGGACAAGGTCGACAGTTTTTTTCGGTGCCGATTTTTAACAACAAAATAAATAATTTTAGTTAAATGTGGAATACCGTTGTAAAGAGTGAACCCATAGCTACAAAATTTAAACAGGAAATTTTGGTCTACGTCGCTTTGTTTAACCGGTATAGAGTAAAAACGACAAAGGTAGAAAAATTAAAATGTCAAAAATGCCGGGGCAGAGTTGTCACTCCATAAATACATAATTCCGATTATGAAAACTGATAGAATACATTTTATTAATAATTTGTTAATAGAAAAATGTAAACATTTATTAATTAAAGTGTTAAAATGTTTCATTATTTTGTGTTTTTGTGTGTGTGTACGGATTCTATAACTCAAGAACTAATCAACCAAATATTAAAGAATTATATATGAAATAGAGGTAGAAAAGACTGAAAAACATAATAAAATTAGAAAATTTGCCAATATTATAAAAGTCCACCCCTGTGGCTTGGTGACCACTTCGCCCCGAACACAAGTTTCAAGTTTGGTCGCTCACGAAATATTAGACATCAACGATAATAAAAAAACTTCACTGGATTTGTGTTCAGCATGCAATTGCTTTTTAGAATCACGTACCTCGAGATTTGGAGAGTAAATATTATTGTAAATATTACAAATTTTCCACGCGCAGAAAATTTTCCTCTTCAGAGAACACGTTTGCCCTCGTAAAAATTATAACACGGCAGGTAACCTCCCGAAACTCCATCGGTCACATGGGTACCATAAGCAGCGTTTACAATGTTAATGGCGAGTTTGCAAAATATACAGGTTTCGATATATTTGATTTGACGATTCCACCCCGACGACGTCTTCGCCCCGGTCTCCCCTATTATAAGATATATATATATATATATATATATATATATTGTTGCGCTCGACGCCACAAGACACTCGCGAAGATCGTTCACGTTCGCGCCGCGCACTCCCGAACCCGCGCAAAGAAGGTGGTCGACACTTAATAAAGGAACACGAATTTATTGAGAACACAATACAGCGGATATAAGAACACATCTGCAAAGCTCGGAAGCTTCAGAACAAATCTGCCAAGCGTTGTTAATAAATAATCAATCGATGACGGCTCGTCGTCAAGGGGCGCGCTTCGTCTCGCATCTCGCGGAGCCAAATTCAGCCGGCAAGCAACGGGTGTCTCAGCGCGGGCGCAACAATATATATATATATATATATATGAGACTAATATACTAAAGTACATGCGTGGACAGGGGAGCGTGTTTCACAGGGATCGGGGGGGGGGGGGGGGTGGACCTCGTTTTACAACTTACAAAGTACATGCGTGGACAGAGGAGTGCGTTCCACAGGGGTCGGGGTGGGTGGACCTCGCTTTACAACTTACAAAGTACATGCGTGGACAGCGGAGCGCGTTCCACACGGGTCGGGGGGGGGGGGGGGGGGAGGGTGCTGGGGGCCTTTGGCCCCCCACCTGTACCCCTCTTCCAATCCGTGTAGAACGCGCTCCGCTGTCCACGCATGTACTTTGTAAGTTGTAAAGCGAGGTCCACCCACCCCGACCCCTGTGGAACACGCCCCTCTGTCCACGCATATACTTTTTGATATATTAGTCTTGTATATATTTTATAATACTCAAAATAACTGCTATATTTTTTGAACTTTTTTTGTTAATAACTTTTTAATGAAGAAAGTCCGACGGCTAAAACCTTTTGATTTTTACTCACCCAGATAACATTTCGTGCAAAAGTAAACCAGTACAATCTATTTGCTGGACACTATTGCCGTCATGTTATTATGATAATGGCAGAAATAATAGTATCTAATAATATGTTTATTGCAATGTACATGAACGAAATTTTATACACGTTACTGAGTGACGGTAGTAGGGGAGACCGGGGCTAATCGGTCAGTTTTTTTCGGTGCCAATTTTTAACAACAAAATAAATAATTTTAGTTAAATGTGGTATACCATTGTAAAGAGTGAACCTTTAGCTACAAAATTTATATAGAAAATTTTTGTCTACATCGCTTTGTTTAACCGGTATAGAGCAAAAACGACAACGGTGGAAAAATTGAAATCTCAAAAATGCCGGGGTAGAACTGTCCCCCCCCCCCCCCCCCCGGGGCAAATCGGTCATACTGCATTTTCAATACAAATACGTACATCTGATCCTGAAAAATGATAGGATACATTTTAATAATTGTTTTTTAATAAAAAAATAAAAATTTATTTTTTAAAATTTTTATGCGAAACATTATTGAAAAATAATTGTTAATAATTGTTAATAATAAATAATAATAATAATTGTTAATAATAATAATAATAATTGTTAATAATTGTTAATAATTGTTAATAATTGTTAATCGTTGTTCTTCTTTAAACAGTTGTTCAACGTGGTTCTCCGGACATCGAATTGTTTTGCGGCTGCGTAAGCGCTCATTTTTTCTTTTTTCACCGCAAGAACTGCCTTCTTGACTTTTTCCTTGTCGACGGGAGTCGTTTTGCGACGATACGTGCGTACCATTTCCCTATGTATACAAACTAACGCACGTGCAAGGGAAGACAGAATCACGCTCGAGGAAAACCTAACCTGAAATTGCCGTGAGCTGAAGTCGTGCGCCTGGCGCGCCACGGTACGGTGACGAGACTGCCGCATTTTCCCCGGGTGCTTACTGACCGATTTGCCCCAAACACAAGTTTCAGGTTTGATCGCCCACGAAATATTAGACATCAACGATAATGAAAAAACTACACTGGATTCGTGTTCAGCATGCATTACTCTTTATAATCACGTACCTCGAGATTTGGAGAGCAAATATATTATTGCAGATATTACAAAATTTTCACGCGCAGAAAATTTCACTTTCACCTTCCGAAAACACGTTTGCCCTCGTAAAAATCATAACACGGCAGGTGACCTGCCGAAACTCCGTTGGTCACATGGGTACCATAAGCAGCGTTTACAATGTTAATAGCGAGTTCGCACAATATACAGGTTCCGAGATATTTGATTTGACACTTTTATCCCGTAGACTGTTTAGCCCCGGTCTCCCCTACACGCAAATGGTGAGGCGCCAAAAGTTGCTATTAAGCCTACCAGTAGAGTAGTTTATAACATAAAAGAAGACGAGGACATATAATTAAACAAAAAAAATATGTACATATATATAATATAAAAAAACTAATTTGGATCAAATGCCGGCGATGTAATAAAACTAGAGGCCGCCGCTCGAAAAGAAGTCAGACTAGAGGAGGAGGATGTTATGGAAGAAGTCGATCTGTCATCTTGTTTGTTTTGCCCAATCCTGAACAGTGTGATAAGAAAATGTAAAATAAAATTCCTTTTCAACTTTTGTAACTTTTCATTACTTCTTGAATGAATAAACCTAATTTTTGTGTGTGACCCGTAGGTCCCCAGTAACAGACTCATGGTGCCCCGGGAATGGGGCACCTTGGGTCATTTCTCAAAAAATGTTTTAATTTTTTTCTTAAAAACTAATAAATATTTACTAAATACACTAACTAAATTTTAAAATATACATATTGCTTTAATTATTAAAAAAAATGAGACAAAAAATCTTATATTTAAAAGTACTTTTCAGAGTTTAAATTTTTGTGGCCCATGGTGCCCCGGTCTCCCCTATACAATAACTGGCCAGGCGCGCCTGTAATATTGTGCAATAGGTTAATATTTTAACAGAAATAGATTTATCGCATTTAATCGATTGGTCAATGACCTTCCAAAAGGCGCTATAAAAATAGCTAATTGCCAAGGAAAGAAACGAGAGTTGTCATTTGACAATTTTATGTATAATTAAATTAGCATCTCTGTCTGTTGCCGCGACTGGATTATGAACGACGAGGTCACATTATACATGTAACGATTTACATAAATTAAAAAGAGACATACCTACTATATATTCACGTACACGCCTCCCTAATAAAAGATATCAATTTTATTGTTGCAATTTAAACGTATATCTTACGCTGCGATTAAAGCTTTATTGTAATGTAATATTATCACGAGTAATACGATAGAAATTACAACGTTATCCTTTTAGCCATTGTATACAGAATAAGTCAAAATTTATGATATAACCGACGAAAGATATGAATCTTCGAGAAATAATGAGAGAAATTTAACTAGTAAAATTGCGATTCAATTATAACAATATTATATATATAATCATATTTTATATTAGATTATTACATTATACATATATTATTATACAGGGTGTCCTATTTTAAAAAACGACCGCAAATATCTCTTAAACAATACGTTTTAGAGAAAAATGTTTCAGACAAAAGTCGGAGGGTTTCAAGGGGGACATAAGATGGTGACAATAATTTGACCCTGGATGGTCGTTTGAACATCACGTGAAGGTCATCTTCAATTTCTTGCATGGAACCCCCTATATTGTAGGGTAGCACGACTAAATATCCTCGACAAAATATCTTCGACAAAATAACTCGGAAAAAATATCTTACGTCGAAATATTTCTCCGACACAATATTTTCGACAAAATATCTCAGAAAATATAAAATATTAGGCGGAACCTACTGCATCCACGCACGCACTTTTCCACCCACACAACAATTGGGCTGGGTTAGGTTAGTTTTTTTTGGAAGTGGAGCCCCTCGCAGGGGGGCGGAACCTATTGCATCCACGCACTTTTCCACCCACACAACAATTTATTTTGAGCTTTATGAGCTTTAATACTATATATCTCGAAAACTAGAGCAGTTAGCCTTATAAGACCTATATAATTTATTAGAAGCGTAAAAAATATGTTGACTACGATGAGCGCTTGAAAAATGTTGTGCTTGGTTATAATGTTGCCAATATTTTGGAATATCTGTGTGGAGTTGCCCACAATATTACTTTGTAATTTTGATAACGGTATTCTTGTGTGCCAATGGAGTTGTTGTTATATCGATTGCTTTTATTTATTTTGTAATAAATGCCCATTTTTCAATAAACGCCTTGTTTAGTTATTTTTTCATATTTGTGAAATTATCTGTCGGCGAGATATTTAGTCGCGAGATATTTTGTCGGTGAGACATTTTGTCCGAGATATTTTGTCGGAAATATTTAGTTCGAGTTCAATTGTTACGCAGCCATATTGTAGTATATCGTTTGAAAGGGCATAAAATAAGAAAAATTTTGGCGCAAACCAGAGGTCGATACGTTGACCCGTTCGGCAGTTATTTAGGGTCAAATATTGGCTTTTTCAAAATTTGACCCTAAATAACTCATAAACGGATCAACGTATCGACCTCTGGTTTGCGCCAAAATTTTTCTTATTTTATGCCCTTTCAAACGATGTGCTACAATAATATGAGGGGTTTTACTTAAAATTTTTCGGTGTCTAAGGGGAACCAACTAAAAAATTTGGACCACGTAAAATAATAAATAATAAAGACCACGTAATTCTCTGTTTATTATTTTATTTCTCCTTGTTTATAACTCCTTGAAACTAACGGTTTAACTTCGAACATTCAGCTGTGAGTCATGGAGTGATACGGACGTGCTTTTTAACACGAGTTTTCTTGATCATCTCGATGTCCGCGCTATTTTTACTTAATATTTGACGCGCAAACTTGTAAAAATTCTATTTTATTCTTTTTTATTGTAAGAATTTTATTTTATTGTATTGTGTAGTTCATAAGTCCGAACCTTTTTAGACAAATTGAAAAGAAACGTTGTGAATTTATTAATAAATATGGCCAGTTGGGTCGTTTAAAACACAACTATTAATATATTTGATATTAATATTGTTTTGTCAAAGAATTGTAAGAAGCAAATATATATAATGCATTGAAATAAAAATATTCGTATATAGTAGTTATATACTCTGTAAATTCAAATTGCAGCACAAAGCTAGAGTGAAAACTATGATTCGAAACAAAACTTTCTTTTGCATATAAGAAATGTCGTGTATAAACATTTTACAATAGAAATATATCTCATTTAGCAATGCATCCAAAAAATAAAAAACAAAAACAAACAAATAAAAAGAGATAAAAATGAGTTCTAAAAATAAAATATTTGTCACGACAGATTAATAGTCATATACATATATGAAACCGACAGAGATGTTCCGTGACAAAACAGTTTTTTGGATCTACGATTATGACATTTGCGTATCAAGTACTGCAGGTAAAAAAAAACAAGAGACATCGAATTATGTCACCAACGATCGTGTTGAATTTTACTTTTTAGCGCTTCCCCATCGATCTGTTACGCTAATTCGTGGCATTTCCAGGTGGAAACGGAGATACAGAAAAGTACGCGCAGAGACAGAAAAACAGTCAATGTTCCGGACGAAATCTGGAATTCCCTGTGTAGATTCTTATGTTAATTATGTCGTCTAGCATTCATTATGCGTTACGCAAAAGAGATGGAGACGCACCTGTTTGTACCAAGGTCACGACGAACGTGGCTCATTCTTCACGACCGAACGAACGAACTCGCTTACTCTTTCGCTTTCAGACTTTCACTATTTATCTATATCTATTTTTAGATATAGATAATTTTTTAATTATTGTCGTTCCAGCCATAACATTTAGAATAAGAAGTAATTAATGTGACAGAAATATTGAAGCAAAGAGTGTGAAAGAACCTCGCCTATTTTATTATAGGTTATAAACGCACACACTTAACTTCTATATGTATAATTTGTAGAGGAAGTTGATAGAAATAATACTAACAAAGTCTCGTCAAGTCTAAAAAACGAGGAAAAAAATAATTTAGTGAAGAGTGAATTTCACATATTACTCCTATCTAATATTAGTTAATTGGCACAAAAATTCACACTAATTAACTTTTAAATATTATAATATCACTAATTTTATATAAAATAATATATTTTATAATATCGTCCAGACTTCCTTGCGCACAGGACATGCTCCGTGCAATATATGGCGTCGGCGGTAATAAAAATAAACTTAATTATTTGTTTGTTTAGCTAAGTCCCTGGTATGTATGTAGTACATAATCAAGACACACGTAAGTAAAACAAAATATCATGTATATGTTTTGGCAGAATGAATGGTAAAGGATTGAATTCTACAAGAGCATATATATATATATATATTGTATATGTATATATATACATATATATATATATATATATGTATGTATGTATATAATATTATTGCATTTGCAAAAATGGAGCTCGTACTATATTGGATGTTATGCCCACGCATATCATGGCATTGATGTAATATATATTTAGGTCACGACAAACATTCAATTGCAAGAATCAAGTCATTAGAGCATATTGCAGATATTTTTATATCATTTTCTGACAGTTCTGACACTGAAGGTAATAATGAATAGGTATTAAGACTGGTAATTAAACCGGGGTCATAATTTTTTCCGCCCATACCGTCTCAGAACCTAAAATTATTTTTCTAATAAATGTACACAACAAAAAAAGTCACCAAAGCTTCTTCGAGATGTACGTTCGGCACAGCATATTAAGATACGTAAAATATATGCAAACACACCTATATGTTAAAAGATTCTCGTTTGTTAAAAAATATCTATGTATGTACATTGTGCAACAAACTCGATCCTTTTGTGGAGGATTATCCCGAAGATTTGTCTTGTTCGTCAATAATTCGAACGGAGTGCTGCATTATTTGAAATTGACTCACCTTCCTAATCATTGCATTTGTGTAACGTAAAAATGTAAATCAAGATGTAAATCAATTGCAAGTAGCACAACACCGATAGATTTTAAAAATTATAATGGGCAACGCCCAAAGCTTGAACGGACATGAGGAGATTGACGGCGATCTGCCCAACGACGTAACTTTACGTTCGAAATTCCTGTCGAGTCACTGGACTGGGTTCAATGTCAGCGCGTAGGGAAACGAGTTGTCGATCAATTCGGGGAACCTTTTGCGACAGATGAAAATATCCCGAGAGAGATGTACCCAGGCGGAGAACGTGGGTACGTGAGGTGGAATTTTTGGTAGAAGCTTCCTGTGGTAGGGGCGGCGGAGTGCGATCTCGTCGTATAAAAGTCTTTGGACCTACTGCTTCGAGAAGAGTCGCTCTACGTCCGAAAACGTGATCTCAGCAAGGTATGTACGCAATTGCACGGCCGTATCCACAATAATAAGGAGATATAGAAGCAAAAACCGAATTATTTTTTCGACTTTTCGAGGGACGAGACTTCTCGTTGTCAAGTTTGAAAAAGTATAGGTATATCCCGGCATGTTAAATTTGTTAAATAAATTGGATTGCGAATTTTTATCTGAAAATGAAATATATATGATATTTAAGATATAAAATAAGTACACTACAGTCTTAAATTAGTATTTACAGAAAAAATGGAGAACGTGAATTTCGTTTCTGTACCTATATAATCTCATGATCTCTCATGTCCATTATCTACCAATGCAGGTTAATTTTAATCTTGCTTTAACTTTATACTTTTCATCTTTTTCTAATTTTAAGAATTAAAAAAGATATAAAATAAATTACATATCCAGATTAAAGTTAATTTGTAGAGTAAAGTTAACATTGATAGAAATGGATATCAGACGCGCAGTGGAAAATTATAACGATAAAACTATAAATATATAAGTAAGTATACGTGTCATATACCTAGATCGAAATTTAATTTTATTTTTGAGGTTAACAACACTTTCCATAACATATACATATATATATATTTTACCGAGTATTTCGCAAATAAGAGCTGAAGCTTTAAAATTTTCGTGCTTTGAAATTTGTTATAAATTACATAATCTATAGTATAGATATTTAACTTTTTACGAATGTAATTAAGATCATGCATTTCCTGTGCCGAATATGATCTCCGATCTTCGAAGTGTTCTATTATGTTGCAATTTAAAAAAATTTAAATTAGTTACAAAAACATATCTTAACATATTTTATCATATGGCACATATACGATATGCGATGTGCAGAACAGTTTTTATTCCGTTTAAAAATCATTGTCAAAATTTTCGTAGTCCTTAATATTATAAACCACAAATTTATTTGCATTTATAAATATCGTTGCCAATATCTCTTCTGAAAAAATAATCTTAAGCTATTAATTAAATCGCTCTGTCATTTTATCTTTTTAATAATCATTTTTGTCTTCTTTTAGATGGCGATGAGGTGCATCGTCGTACTGGCCGCCGTGTTGGCTGTAATGTATGCTCAAGCGGAGTCCGAACCCGTCGGCCAGGATCCGCAGCAGACGTTGGTGGCACCTGCAGCATCATTGGAAGTCGCGCCGCTGAAACCGGAAGCGATATCAAGCGAGGTGACCGAGACACAGTCGCGTAACAAAAGAGCACCGATTCTTCTGAAAAAGGCTCTCTTGGGTGGCGCTCTTCTCGGTGCCGGTGCTTTGGGTGCTGGAGTTCTGGGTGCCAAAGTCCTCGGCGCTGGAGTCCTCGGTGCCGGAGTCCTCGGTGCTGGATTGTACAAAGCTAAATAGTGAGTCGACTAAAAATCTCTCGATACAAGGCTAAATCAAGTCGATTCTAAAGAGAAAAATATCGGAAAGAAAAGAATAACGATTTTGCTGAAATACCTAAAAATTTAGCTAGGTAGGTACAGATTTAACAATAATTTTGTTGGACTGTCAAAATAATTATGTATGACGCTAAAGCTGGTTATTAGAATGTCAAAACTTTTTGCTGCAGCAATATCATTTTGAGCATCCCTATATACATAATTATTTTGATGGTTCCAACAAAATTGTTTTCAGATCTGTATGTACAATCTAAGTTTTTAGATATTTTAGTAAAGACCTTTCTTTCCATGAAGGAAGACAAGAAATTGCATTTTGCGTTTCAGATTTACAAACTAATCCGCAAACTAATAAGACGTGTTAAGTATATAGCAAGTATTAGCTAAAACTCCTGTTTCCTAGCTGCAGCTACGTTAAATTGTGACGTCAGAAGCGAGGAATCAGTCGAGTTTTATTCTAATTTTCTCGAACTATCTCGAAATAGATTAATTAATTGTTTCGCATGCCGTTACACGTGTTCGATGATATAAATTAGTAAAATGTACCGAAGATCTTTTTTTTCGACTTGCGGATTAATGGCAGCTGAAAATCTTCATCGATTATGCTAAATCTGTCGAGAACAAATTCTACGAAGCATATATGCAACAACTTTGGTCGGCAGAATATCAACAAAAATAGCTGACAGAATCTGCTGACGGAATATGCGATGGCTGAGATTGATTGAGAAAACCGAGCAGAATTTGCCATTTCGTAACAATTTATAAATGATATATATTTAATTCTGCTCGGGGTCTACTAAGTGTTAATACGGTCGCAGTTGATGCAATGTGCCACAATATTCGGTTTGAATCTTCTGGAAAACTGCTAAAATTTTAAACTTACCAGGATCTCATGCTCATGAGGTTTTCGTTGAAAATATAGGGCACACGCAAATTGAATTATATAATGCGCGCGCGCAGGATAGCAAAAAATTTTCACACACACACACAGGCGCGCGCGCACAAAATATATTTTATCAATTTATCTTTATGCTATCGAGAGCGAATATTATTGTGGCGTACGAAAAATTAATAATTAGTATTATAGTTTATTTTGACGTACATGGATAGAAAGAAAGAATTGTTTACAGAGTAGGTACACGTTTCTCGCCTCTCAAATTCTATTTGTAAGAGTATTTGCGAGTTCTTGTCGATTTAATTTGCGACATCATAACTTTCAGCTAATTATATTATCCGTTTGCGCAAACTAAATTAACATTAATTAACGTACATACGTGTACAAAAATTTCACACATTTTTACCGTCAGAAAGATTCGTCGAAAGTCCATCGATAATTGCGCTATTAATTCAATTTTTGCGATGTTAATCGGATTTCATAAGTTTGTCGAACCATTATCGAAAGTCCGCTGAAGTTATTAGGATGAGAGTGTCAAGGACGTCTCGATTAAACGTCGTAATCTTTTCCTTAGCCTTGCTGGAGGATATGGCGGATATGGTGGATATGGCGGATACGGCGGATATGGTGGATATGGCGGATACGGCGGATATGGTGGATATGGCGGATACGGCGGATATGGCGGATACGGATATGGATATCCCCACAGTCATTCCGACTACCATTATCATTACCATAACCATCCCAGTTATCATAATTACTACCCTAGTTACCATCACTACAGTTACGGACCAGATTACGGCTCCTGGTAAATTGCGACTGACTTCAATGGATTATAAGTAAGTATATATATAATTATAAAACTATTTTTTGTTTTGCTGTATTATTTTTTAATATAATAGAGGAAAGTCCCCGATTATGAGCCGGTGACTGAGCTGTATTATTTTTTAATATAATAGAGGAAAGTCCCCGATTATGAGATACCACATCTATTTTGTGTGATTGCCGGAAGTCTATGGGCAGAATTAAAAAATATAGTAGGTCATTTTGAAGGGAATTTAATAAGCTTTAAGATGCTGAAATGTAAAATTTAATTTAAATATTAATTTTTCTAAAAATTAGAAAAATGTAGAAAATGAGCTTTTGGCAAAATCGAAAAAGTGTGCTCCTAATATGAGAAACCCCGGGAAATTGCTAATAAAGTGCAAAATACATCATATTGCAATTAGAAAACTTTATTTAAAGTTTCTGAAAGACAAATGTAATGGAGAAGCATATTTGCAACAATCGTAAACCCACTTATACCCAATATTGTACCTAATCTTCCCCCTCCACTCTTCCCCCTCAAATCAAGGTCAGTACACACTTATAATTTCGTATGAACCTTCCCTTAACGTTAATATAGTATTTTCTCTTATTTTATTACTGTACAATAACTTTCATACTCCAGCAACCCAGGAGTACCCTGAGTATCTCATGTTATGAGCCCCACGCCTTGCGGTTTCGCGATCACCAAATCTAATCTCTGCAATGGAGCAACTCAACATATCCCGTATTTTCCTATTAATACGACCTACTCTATCGCTGCATGCAGAACTCATTGCCAAATATTTATTAATTATATAATAAACAAGGTTTAAGGACTCATATCCATGGCACTTGACAACATCCAATTTCACAATTTCTTTCTCTGCAACGACCACACGCACGATTAAACAATGAATTTTCCACTAAATAGGTTTTACCCCAAGGACAATAAGTTCATGGTGGAACCAACAGATAGGGCCTATTAGTTTAGCAGAAACCTCGCTATCGCATATTAGGAGCCTATCTCATAATAGGGGACCTTCCTCTACTTATATTAATTGAAAGCGCTTTATTATTAATTATAAATGTATACATTATATATAATATATATATTAATATATATATATATATATATACAGGGTGTCCCAAAAAGCTCGGTCACCGTTTCACTGACAAATTCTGTGGGACATTCTAAGAAGAAAATTCTTATGCGAAAATGTTGAAGCTGTAATAGTTTTTCAATTATAAGCATTTAGAGTTAGCGAATCAGACCGCCTAAAGTTGGCGCGCTCAGGTGTGGTACATCGCATAGCAAGTAAAGATGCTCTTGTGCATTGACTCAGTTTTTAGATATTGACATAATTCAAACGACAAGAAAATTACTTTGAAGCTTTGTCTTATTTATCTGTGATTGTTCAATTTGCTGTACATAAAGATTAATGCAAGCATTATGGAATATCAATAAATACGTATGCACAGCGAACTGTCAAGTTTGTCAAATGAAGTGTGTCACAAATTAGCCCACCTTCACTTGCTATGCGATGTACCACACCTGAGCGCGCCAACTTTAGGCGGTCTGATTCGCTAACTCTAAATGCTTATAATTGAAAAACTATTACAGCTTCAACATTTTCGCATAAGAATTTTCTTCTTAGAATGTCCCACAGAATTTGTCAGTGAAACGGTGACTGAGCTTTTTTGGACACCCTGTATATATAAAATTAATATTGGTAATTATTTAGTATAGGGGAGACAGCTCCAATGACCTTGACTTTGACATATGTTGTCAAGGTCACCCTCCTAAGTGACCTTCAGAAGGTTTTAGCCGTCGCTCGTTTTTTATTAAAAAGTTATTAATAAAAAAAGTTTGAAGGATATAGCAGTTATTTTGAGTATTGAAAGGCATAAAAGACTAATATATGTATGTGAAAATAGTACATGTATAAACGAAGGAAAGTCTTTTAAAGCAGTGAATTGATATATTGAACCAGTCTTTTTGTTAAAGCAGAGAACAGTTGGTATAGAAGATTATATAGATATGCTTTAACCATAATTGTATGATTATAATTGGACAATTAAAGATAGTGACTATGCATATGGTCCACCCACACAACAGCCCCCTAACCTAAACCAATTGTTGTGTGGGTGGGCCACTGTTACTATCTTTTTAATTGTATAATTGGGTTGTTAAAAATTTTCAAAAAATATTTTAAAATATTTTTTTGTAAAGTTCATACCCTATTTAGTGATCAAAGTTTTCGTCGTTTGCTTCAAAACGTCCAATTTGTATTACTTTTTAATTATTGAAAACATTTTAAAATGTTACGAAAACGCGCCGAAAGCGCCGTGACGTCGCTATGACAATGCGCATGCGTATTACTGTCATACAAGCCTCGTACGTACGAGGTTAGGTAAAGCCCCTTGCACAATATATGCTAGGCAACAGGCAATAGGAACAGGGAACAGAAATCAGAAACTTTGTATTTATGCAGAATAGACACAGAATGATGATAGACACAGAATAGACACAGATGACACAGGCAATAGACACAGAATTTCCGTCACGTTGGAAATTCTGTGCCTATTGCCGCCTGTTGCCAACCAATCATATCGTTCGAATTTTTTAGGTTTGTATTGACGATTTTGAGGTTATTTCCTGTTCCTATTGCCTGTTGTCTAGCATTGTGCAAGGGCCTTTACTGTCGTACGAGGCTCGTATGACAGCAATACGCATGCGTATTGTTATAGTGACGTCACGGCGCTTTCGGCACGTTTTCGTAGCATTTAAAAATACGATATTTTCAATAATTAAAAACTAATAAAAATTGGACGTTTTGAAGCAAACGACAAAAATTTTGATAACTAAATAGGGTATGAACTTTACAAAAAAAATATTTTTGGAAAACGTTCAACAACCCAATTATAATCATACAATTATGGTTAAAGCAGAGAATGGGTTTACATTTATACTTTCTAACACATAAAATTGAATACCTATATATAATCTTTTATACCAACTGTTCTCTGCTTTAACAAAAAGACTGTTCAATATATCAACAATTCACTGCTTTAAATGACTTTCCTTCGTTCATACATATACTATTTCCACATATTAGTCGTTTTAGTCGTTTATGTCTTTTAATACTCAAAATAACTGCTATATTTTTCAAACTTTTTTGTTAATAACTTTTCAATAAAAAACGAGCGACGATTAAAACCTTCTGAAGGTCACTCAGGAGGGTGACCTTGACAACATATGTCAAGATCAAGGTCATTGGAACGGCCTCCCCTAAACTAAATAATTACCTTAATATTTTACATATAACTATATATTACTGTAATAATTGATATCTTTGCTATGTATATAATATATGTATAAGGTGTCTCATTTTAATTGTCCCAGGCAAATATCTCAAAAACATTAGAAGAAAAACGTTTCAAACAAAAGTTGTAGGATATCAAGGGGGAAAGATAATGCTGATATTTGTTTGACCTTGCAATTTCCTTGAAAACCCGCCAAAGTTAACTTTAAATTCTTAAATGGGAACTCGAATACCTATAGATAGTGCCTCAAAAATTTTTCGAAGCTATACAAGAATGTGCAATAAAATGTACGGGTTCCTATTTAAAAATTTAAAATTAACTTTGGTAAGGGTTTTCAAGGTAATCACATGTCAAACAAGTATATATCAGCATCATCTGTCCCCCTTGATATCCTACAACTTTTGTCTGAAATATTTTTCCCGTATCTTCTATATTCTTCGAGATATTTGCCTGGGGCAGTTAAAATTGGGACACTGTATGTATATACACTAGTCGACAAAATTATCGCAACATTCCATTTATATCAAAATTTCGCATAATTTCAAATAAGTGTATCTCCGCGAAAAATTGTATTTTAAAAAACATTTTTTTTTATTTTAAAGGGTAAAATCTCTACTTTAAAAAACTGTTGTTATAGATTTTGATTTTAATTTTTCCTCTCCCATCTTTTCAAAAGTAAGAACGTGTTTTTTTCTCCAAAAAATTGCAGTTTGACCAATTCTTGCTTAAAAAATGTAACGTAAGTTATACATGTAATCTTAGGTTTTTTGAGTCGCTAAATGTATCATTTTTATCCGTCTAATCCTGTGAGAAAATGGTGAAAATTTGTTTTAAAGGGATCGAAATAAGTCACTTTTAATTTAAAACAAGTCACTTTTAAATTAAAAGTGACTTATTTTATTTTGTGGTCAAAATTCGCTTTAAAGGGATCGAAATAAGTCACTTTTAAATTAAAACAAGTCACTTTTAAATTAAAAGTGACTTATTTTATTTTATGGTCAAAATTCGCTTTAAAGGGGTCGAAATAAGTCACTTTTAATTTAAAAGTGACTTATTTCGATCCCTTTAAAGCGAATTTTGACCACAAAATAAAATAAGTCACTTTTAACTTAAAAGTGACTTGTTTTAATTTAAAAGTGACTTATTTCGATCCCTTTAAAACAAATTTTGACCATTTTCTCACAGGATTAGACGGATAAAAATGATACATTTAGCGACCCAAAAAACATAAGATTACATGTATAACTTACGTTACATTTTTTAAGCAAGAATTCGCTTTAAAGGGATCGAAATGAGTCACTTTTAAATTAAAAGTGACTTATTTCGACCCCTTTAAAGCGAATTTTGACCACTTTATTTCCACGGGTTTAGACGGATAACAATGCTACCATCGTATTCAGCGAACCAAAAAACATGTATAACTTACGTTACACTTTTTATGTAAAAATCGGCCTATTTTACCCATTCTCCTTTGATACGTCATAACTCCGCGAAAAAAAATCGTACGGACCTAAATTTTTTTTTAATTTGCAGGTAAAAGTCTATATTTTATGATGATTATCATATTTGCGAAAAAAATTTATTCTACCTTGTAGAATGCGTCAAATTATGCAATGTTTTAAAGAAAAGACACGTCCTTACTTTTGAAGAGTTGGCGGGTGGGGGAAAGGAGAAAATCAAAATCTAACGTGTTTCTTAAAGTAGAGATCCCTTTAAAATAAAAAAAAAATTTTTTTTTAATACAATTTTTCGCAGAGATATGCTTATTTAAAATTGTGCGAAATTTTGATATGAATTGAGTGTTGTGATAATTTTGTTGACGAGTGTATTATAAATTGTAAAGATATCAATTATTTGAGGTTAATTAACCATCATCTTAACATTTGGAGAAAACAAAAGCTATGTGAAGTTGGCCCTCCCACTACTGAAAATCCAATAACAACTATTGCCATTCGTTTGGTGGTGTTTGGTAGTCCATTCCCGATGATTGGTAGTCAAAGCTGTAATTAATAATACGAAAGAAAGACATTCGCGCGTGAAGTTAGCCCCACCCCCTTTTATAAAACTCGGCTTTCTAGGTTGTATATATCAAAATAACTGTAAGCATTTGTTTGGTGGTCGCGTACTAATGTTTGGTAGTCCATTCCCGATGATTGGTAATCAAAACTGTAATTAATAATACAAAAAAAGACACGCGTGAATTTATAAAAATTGATTTTCTACACTGTATGAAAACACCTTCACTACTGTGCATTGTGTTATATCGGAGCACGCAAATTTCAGACAATTAATTAATATTGGTCAACTTTAATTATACCTACTATAAATACTCAAATACTCATATTTATGTTATAGCCTATGGGTAATTCATAGTAATCCGAGTCATTGATAGAAATTTCTAAAAGAGAGAATTGATCAATCAAACGCGATTATTAAGGTTTTTTCCGTTAACAACTAGTTCTAAATTTCTAATTCTTAGACTACATACATATTTTATGTAGCTATTAAATGTGCCTAGTCGCAAATATCGTAAAAATAATATCAGTCGTTTAATTATGCTCTGCAATTCTAAAAATTAAAAGTCTATATATTCTTTGACATCTTGAAAAATAACAGTGAAAAATGACTACAAGAATTAAAAAACTTTTTATATTATTTTATTGTGTTGATTTATTATAGAAGAAACCTGAAAAAACTTTTTGAAGTTAGCAGTGTACTATATCAATTTGACTCATATTTGTTTAAGAATTAATTATTAATTATTAAGAATTAACTACCAAACATTATAAATTGCTCATTAAATAAATATTAACGATTAAAATTAAACATGCAATCGTATAAGAATATTTCTATAATATGCATGATTACACACATATATACATTCTATTTTCTTCCTTGACAATTACATTTTTGATTACCAATCATCAGGAATGGACTACTAAACGTCAGTACGCAACCACCAAACGAACGCTTACAGTTATATTGATACACACAATCTGAAAAGCCGAGTTTTATAAGAGGGGGGGGGGGGCCAACTTCACGCTCGTATGTCTTTTTTTCGTATTATTAATTACAGTTTTGACTAACAATCAACGGGAATAGACTACCAAACGTCAGTACGTGACCACCAAACGAATGCTTACAGTTATTTTGATATATACAATCTGGAAAGCCGAGTTTTATAAAGGGGGGGGGGGGGGCTAACTTCACGCGCGTATGTCTTTTTTTCATATTATTAATTACAGCTTTGACTACCAATCATCGGGAATGGACTACCAAACACCACCAAACGAATGGTAATAGTTATTGGATTTTTAGTAGTGGGGGGGGGGGGGGGGGGCAACTTCACACAGCTGAAAACAAATGCTTTGTTTTGTCACTCTTTGTATATCTTAAGATTAATGTAGTAATCAATGTATTTTCTTGTAGATCTCGTCGATGAATGGAACTATTTATCGTACAACTTATTGGTACCTTTTATTTACCGTTATTTATTAATGATAAAAGATCGAGCTATCTCTTTTTTACACAATATACGACATTTACGAATCGTGTACATTTTTTATATAGATCAATTGTATCAATTATAATATACATGCCTTGATACTGTGAAGTATAAAAAAGTTCTAAATAAAACCGATTATACAACATGAATCGATCAGCCGTGATTATTATCGTCCAACATATCTTTCGAAAAAATACTTATAGTAATAACAAGATAATATTAAAAAATAAGAATAAAAATATCCGCCTTTGTGCTGAACAATATATTTTACTCAAATATATTTCAGGAATTTTATTAAAAACCCAATAATTAAAAAATCAAACAAATTAAGAACTTCTCGTCGCCAGCCAATAATTAAAAATGTAGTAATTTTTAAAATCGACCCAACTGGCCATGTTTATTAATAGGATACCCTGGCTGGGGTCATATTTTTCGCAATAAATTCTAAATTCTAGATAACATCCTATTAATAAACATGGCCAGTTGGGTCGATTTTAAAAATTACTACATAATTAAAAAATACACACGTTTTTTACACATTATATATACAAAATATATAAAATATGCAATACGCGATATCAAACATCTAATATTTTTAATTCTGCTAATCTGTATTGTCGCGTTTGAGTATTTCTGACAAGAACGATGTTAGATTTTTCGTCAATCATTCTGAGTAATGAAGGCAATGCGATATATCCGATGCCGATACCCTTTGCTTGGCTGAACGAAAAGTCCCCTAGTGTTATATATCCCATAACTTCTCTATCGCAAGAATAACGAATTTTTGTACATTTTGAGAGATACAGATCTGACATTTTTACCGATTGATCAGATATAATTTTACGGTGAGATAAAACGGTTATGCGTTCCTCTTCGTTCAACTTTCTAGTAGATTCTTCCAGTAACTTCAACGCATTATTTTTTAACGCTCGATTTCGTCGAACTCTCTGCCGCCTTAATCGTTTTAGTAGTATCAAATGATTCTTTCGTAATGCTTTACGAATTCTTAAGTTCGGATCATTGTGGCATTCTTCCACAGGCCCAAACCATTTTTTATTGTTTTCAAACTTCTTCAAATCTTCGAATGTCGGCATGCATATAATTGCGAATTTTTTCGGCGATCCTTTTCCCACCATAGATATCTGAACACGTATCAAGCAATTTTTATAATCATCTAAATCTGAAATATTGGATTTCGTATTTTGGACAAGTAATTTTGCATTTTTATTTTTGGCAGGGCAAATTCCTGCTTGTAAAAGTAACAAGAGCTCGCGATTCCTTAGAACATAAAAGTTTTCGTTGTCTGACCAGTCTCTCGTCAAATTTTTCCAGTCGCAAAGGAAAGGGCCAGAAATTCCGAGCTTGACAAAATTAACTCTTCTATTTGGTGGATAACGGAAATATTTTTTAGTTAATTCTTCTTTTGTAATCAATGCCTCCCTCGTGTAGGCAGGAGTATCAGGATCATTAATATCAGGTGTATTTAGATTCAAACTTTCAAAAGCTATCGATTTTGATTCTTGAAGCGCACCTACTCTCGCACAATGCATTAAGAATGCAAGCCAGAACGGCATTGCCCATCTAGCTGGTACAATAACATCTATACCTGAACCAAAACCTGTCAACATACATTATGTCCTTATTTATAAATCATAATCAAAGAAAATAATTGAATAAAAATTTCATAAGTTTTTTTTTTATTTTAAGAGTTTTTAAAGAAGTTTTATAGTTTTAGGAGGAAAATATGATGTACATATAATAAATTTTTATGGCATGCATTTCTTAGAAAATCAGTACATATTTTTTTTAATAGAAGCATATAATTTTTTATAATTAAATAATAATTTTATAATTGTAATTTAATTTTTCTAATTATTTTATAAAATAATTATCAAAACATCTGTAGTAAAATTATGAAAAAAATCAACAAGTTATAAAATAATTTCATACCTTGTTAAAACAAATTAATTCGTAATAAATAATATAATGTAAAATAATATGAAATATTTCATATTTATTCTACAGCAAACTTTATTTTGATATACTTCAATACATACAAACTAATAAAATAAATCAACGATATGAAGAGATTGATGTGAAGAGAATGTATAATTGCACTAAAAAAAGGTATAGATATAAGTACAAATCACATATTTGTCCTTAAATGCACTTGTGTTTACAATAACAATTTCTTATTCAATTCAACTGGCTATTTTTATTAATTATAATCGTCACAACGTTCCGACCATTGATTGGTCAATTATAATCGTCATAACGTTTCGACCATGAATTTTGGCCCTTTTCAATCGATGTACTTTTGGCGTAAAAAAAATATATATAGGTATATATATATATATATATATTGTATGTATATATATATATATATGTGAGCTTGCTGATGGAGTCAGACGAGGACGAGGAAGCTAAGAGGGGAGGTAAATCGAAAACCGAATAAGAAGGAAGGAGATATAACAAACGACAGGAGGAGGAGATCAAGGGAGAAGACGGCCGAAAGGATCATGTTATGGACTCCGACTATGTTTTGTTAGGATTTTGATTTTGTTTTTGATGTTGATTTTGATTTCGATTTTGATTTTGTTTTTGAGTTTGATTTTGATTTTGATTATGATTTTGATTGTGTTACCGTATAAATTGTAAGGTCGCAAATGGCCAGGGATGAAAAACAATAGGGATGAATGTACAGGGTTGGGTACGTCCCTTTAAAAACGCCCTTTGAGACCCCTTGGGGTAATAAAGTACGCATTTATCTATCTATCTATCTATATATATACACATATATATGTGTATATATATATATATAATATATATATATGTATACATATATATATATATATATAGGGGAAGGCAGGGTAAAAGGACTCCTAGGCGAGAATGTTCATATCTTTTATCTTAATTACAAGAAATGGCTTAAGTTTTACATTCTGGTTTTTTTTACATTGATTGAGAAAGATCAAAACCCGTGGTCAAAAGGTTGTGACGATTAATAAAGTCTCTTCCTTAGTCTATATACAGATAGTCAGTTAGGTCAAAAAAATCGTTATTGTTAATTATTTACTGGCAAAGTAAAAGTTTCTGATTTGGTTTAATTGTATTTGTATTAGATTGATAGAGTCAGCTCATTATTCTGTGCATAAAATTGTTAAAGCAAGATTATTAAAAAATATTTTACGATACAACATATTACATAATTGATGTTTAAACATATTAGAATGAAATATAAAATATCTCATAAACTATTAATTTTACTATGACTTTACTCAAAATTATAGAATAATTTTAAAAAATATATAAAAAAGGTAATAAAATTGATGTTTCACGAAAAATGTATTAAATAAAAATTTATTACACATATTCCTAAAATATTTCCAAAATTTGTGAAATTTTTATTTCAAACATTTTTGTCTAAAATATAAATAATTGTTAATAATTTGAGGTTTGAAATAATTTCGGTAATACATAAATATATAATAGTTTATCTTACATATATTACGAATAATATTAAAAATTATGCGTATTACATACCTGTAATAGTTCCAGGTTTCTGAATAAGAAGTATAGGTATTTTTGCCATAATATCCTCATTATAATATTGGTCATTTGATACACCAGGTACAAGACATTCACTTCTGAGCTTATTAATAATACCTGTGGGCATGCAAGAACTGCTTACAATATGGCGTATTTCTGCATCCCAAATAGGAGAACAGTTGGAATTAGTTATTGGCCGATCAATAGGAATTAATCGAGAAAATGTTTCTTTTTTTGTTACTTCAGTATCACATTTTGTTCTTTTCTCAGGTAAATAGAAGCGCGGATCTAAAACGGTTACTCCAATGATCATATTTGTTGTCAAGTGATTTGGCGACCCCAAAGACTTGAGTATTTGCCACAATTGTTCTTGTACCTTGAAAGCCTCCATATTTTCTTGTTTTTTATAGTAACTAATGTACCATGTCTTTTTACTAAGTTCTATACCCAAATATTTAGAAATCATAGTATTTTCTTCATTTATCTCGTCAATCGCCATCTTCTCTGTAGGTTGCACAACATTGTTGTCTACTGATATTTTACTCGTGTCTGTCATTTTACTGCTTAACGGGTCATCGTTACCTTTTAGAGCAGCGTAATCCAAGCAAAAATCCAATTTATTTATGGACGGTAATTGTAATGCTTGTGTTAATACATTTAGAGCTAATTCCCCACGAAGCCGAAACCTATTTAATGCATTCCTTAATATGATCATTTTACAACCTGCATCATTCGTGTACAAACGATTCAAATCATGGATATCGGCTGCACCTTCTTCAGTATTGTTCTGCTTAAATTCAAAACTTGATATAATTTCATTAAGAAAATCGTCGTAAAAAGCAGGATGTATCCAAATCCAAATAGTCTTAATATCTGTTCGGATGTCTGATTTGTTTGATCGCCAGAAGAAATCCACATTACCAATAGGAAAACGTGGATAACCATCTTTCTTGAAGAACATCACAGTACCTTCCTTATAGCCATCAATATATTTTTTTGCTGCAAAAGTTAACATAGATGGATTGCAATGCGCTCTCAAAGTTGTCTTTAATAAGTTTTCCTCCCCTGTTATCTCAATGCAAGTGTAGTAAGAAATATCTTGCAGGAGGCAATATTTTGCGGCGGATCGATAATTAGCTCTAAAACACTTGTTGGTTGAATGACTCGCAATTCTATATCCCCATTTGTCAATCATATGAAAACGTTTTGCGTGCCAGATATGCGTCTCTAACCAGATTTTATTGCGTTGTCTGCAACTGTATTCAGAAAGTAAATTTCGTGGTCTCCTACGATACTTTCGAGATAATCGCTTGTTTATTGACGGTAAATCCTTGCCATTTCCTGATTTTGCCATTTGTGCCAAATGTGCCTCTCGCAATCTACGTGGCAATCTTTTGACATTATGAGACATGACGCGTCTGCGCATATATACAGGCAGCTTTTGAAATATTAACTTGGTTTGTTTAGGATTTTCTGTAAGAAACAGAATAATTATCAATATTTGATATAACAATAGATTAGAATCACCCATATACATAGAATAGAATCGCAGACTGTATAGACAATATTATTTATATTTATAAAAAATAAAAAATAGGGAAAATATCTAATTATATGATTTATTTTCATTCTGTAAACGTAATTTGTGATACCTATCGAAGATGTCATCGCAGAAATCTCATGGGCTCGTGAAGAGACAAAGTTCATGATAGACACTTCATGTGGGAGCGATTGTAATCCTCCCAAGAACTCATCAAATTGCTTCTTTTTCATGATATTTAGTTTTGTATCACCTTTTTCTTAAATAATGAATGTATTTATATTCACCGTTATGGAATCATAAGCACAGAATATCAACAAACATGTTTTCCAATTTATGTAGAATTATCTCCACACACTCCACAGATTACTAATAAAATTATCTCATTCTCAAATTATCTGCTTGTTTTCATCATAGACCACTGAAATATATACATACTGGAAAGTGGAAGACTGGAACGCGCACTCCCTATCACAGTATAACCACAGTATATACAGTGGGTGCTTTCCAATTGCAATATCCCTAGACACTTTCGTGCACACGGCGACACAAGTTGTGTTCCAATTGCCGTAATCGTGGACACAACGCTACACATCCGTACTCGCCCGCACGGTCTTACATACAGGTATTGAAACGAACGTGGTGGGGGTACGTCGCTTAGCGAGCCATAAATTATTTCGACTTGTATCCGTAAGGGCGGCGCTGCAATCTACAGAAGTGGTAGATGCACGCGTATTATGATTAATCTAAATTTTAGTATTGCAAATACTTGAGGAAGAAAAACATGAAATGGAATAAATATTTGAGTGAAACATTGAATAAATAATAGAAAATAAAACAGAGAAGTGATTGTATGTGTATAGAGCATCTTGTAGGGTCGCGGTCAATGTAGTTGCGACACTTTTTTTTAAATAACTAAAAAAATAAGTTATAGTGTTATAATAAGCAAATTTAAAGTACGACCGTATATAAGATAATAATCAATAATTAAAGGAAACGCCAAATTCGGTCGGGACTGGATATTGGTTGTCCAATAAATTCGTGAATTTTTCTAAGTACAAATCATCACTCTAGTAAACCACGCGCCGTTACTTACGGACTTAAACGTAGCCACAACTAAAGCTGGAAAGAGTACCTATTCTCACATAATTAAATTGAAAATTAATTCAATTGTCCACTAACACTCGTTAGTATATTCGAAAAAGGACGGGATATGTATAGAAGGATATAGGGTAATAAAGAAAATGTTGCGAAAAAATATCACCCCAGCCAGGATTCGAACCTGGACCTCCCTGCTTTCCGGGCGGGCGTCTCACCTATTCGACCACTGAGGCATGTGGTGATATTTATCGCAACAAACTATTTAACAGAGGAAGAACGTTTCCTTTAATTATTGATTATTATCTTATATACGGTCGTACTTTAAATTTGCTTATTGTTATATACGTCGCCGGAAAAAGACGTTCTTCCTCTGTTAAATAGTTTGTTGCGATAAATATCACCACATGCCTCAGTGGTCGAATAGGTGAGACGCCCGCCCGGAAAGCAGGGAGGTCCAGGTTCGAATCCTGGCTGGGGTGATATTTTTTCGCAACATTTTCTTTATTACCCTATATCCTTCTATACATATCCCGTCCTTTTTCGAATATACTAACGAGTGTTAGTGGACAATTGAATTAATTTTCAATTTAATTATGTGAGAATAGGTACTCTTTCCAGCTTTAGTTGTGGCTACGTTTAAGTCCGTAAGTAACGGCGCGTGGTTTACTAGAGTGATGATTTGTACTTAGAAAAATTCACGAATTTATTGGACAACCAATATCCAGTCCCGACCGAATTTGGCGTTTCCTTTAATTATTGATTATAGTGTTATAGTTATAGCTTTTTAAAAATAAGTTTAGTTTTTTAAGTGTTGCAACTACTCTGACCACGACTGCACGTGTATAAAGGACCGAAGGGTAAAAACATAGAACTGAAAAAAGTAAAGCATATTTTAAGCATTTAAAAAAAGTAAATTAAGTATATTTTAAGTTTTGGTCCATTTAGATATTATTTTCTTTACAAGATTGTGTTTTGGCATCTTTAAGTTTTCTTGATGCGCATTTTGCCTCATTCTTAAACGAATATAATATAAAATAGAATATGATAAAATTTCGGATGCATGCTCCATGCAAGGAAAAGTAAACTTGTACGTAGAAAATATTTCATCCAGCGTAAGATTGAAAACATCTTTGCAAGATGCATATTTGACAAAGCACGTTTCTACGTGAGAAATCAGTTGAAAAAATCGTAAATTTGAGTGTATTAGTCCACCTTTGTAGGACATTGTGGTACAATACACCCTTTCGTCATAATAATAATTTATTGATGAATAATTATAGATGAACACACGTGGCACAGAAGCACACTGAACATGAAGAAGTTATCATTCGCCGCGTTTGGCTGATTGCGCTGCTTCTGTAGATAGCTGCGCCGCATAGTGGCGATGCCAAGTCCTAAAAACGGGGACGCTAAGCGACGTACCCCCACCCTCGAAATTTGCTTTCGTTTCAAGACCTGTATATAAGACCGTGCTCGCCCGAGAGCTACTAGTCGGCTGTGTAAGCTTGTGTTCTCTAGTGACAATGAAATAGTTACTAGCCACGGCGACTATAAATGAGTGGCCGGGCATTTCTTTTTCTTTTTTTTATTCAAAAAGGCGAAAAAACTACAAATTAACGAAAATATCAAGAGTATTATTAAAACAATAAATAATTCGAATTATTTTGTATCACAATAATGAATAACCCTACCAAAAACCGTGCACAGCGTACACATTAGGTCTGTTCGTTTTCGCTGCACTTCTGAACTAGTGCAATAAGTTAGAATGAGACAAATATATTTTCTTTCATTCTAACTTATTGCACTAGTTCAGAGTGCAGCGAAAACGAACAGACCTATTAGTACACACTTTGTTCCAATTGAGTCGTGCACATCGCTACACTTTGGGTGCTTTTCAATTGCAATATCCCTAGACACTTTCGTGCACACGGCGACACAAGTTGTGTTCCAATTACCGTAATTGTCGACACAACGCTACACATCCGTACTCGCCCGAGAGCTACTAGTCGGCTGTGTAAGCTTGTGTTCTCTAGTGACAATGAAATAGTTACTAGCCACGGCGGCTATAAATGAGTGGCCGCGCATTTATTTTTCTTTCTTTTATTCAAAAAGGCGAAAAAACTATAAATCAATGAAAATATCAAGAGTATCATTGAAGTAATAAGTAATTCGAATTATCTTGTATCACAATAATGAATAACCCTACCCAAAACCGTACACAGCGTACACATTATAGTACACACTTTGTTCCAATTGAGTCGTGCACATTGCTATACTTTGTGCCTTCCTGTGTATGTTTGTGTTAGGATGTGTTAAACAATTGGAAAGCACCCAGTAGCGCAACTCTTCGTCGGCGCCTTTGATGTTAGTGTTGGCCAAAATGGAGTGCGCATGCGCGAAATAAGCAAGTCCGAGAGAAAGAGAGACGCTGTGTAAGATAGAAAGAGAGAGAGAGAGAGAGAGAGAGTACTCTGTCGCCATCTGTCGCCATCTGCCCGCGCGACAGAGTACTCACTCCCTCTCTCTCTATCTCACGCGGCAGTCGCGGCACTTATTTATTTCGCGCATGCGCACTCCATTTTGGCCAACACGATATCAGGGCTACGTTCCAAAACTCTACTCTGAGTAGCAGGGTTAACCCTACGCCGTTCCAAAACGCGAAGTAAGTAACTATATGGGCGGAGCCTATTTGTTCCAAAAGTGAGAGTAAAGTAACCCCGGAGTTAACTCTATGAACCCTGCTTCCGAGGTGGGTTAGGAGAGTAAACTCTACTAAATTTAAATATAAACGCAGGATCTTAGAACATAATAAGCGCAATTGCCTCTATACACCGCGGAAACGTTGGTCGTTGCTGTGATAAGTAAGAAATATAATATTAATAAACATATTAGATAAAGTATTTTATATATCACACATAATAAATAAGCATATTAATTTCATTTTTAATGGTTTTTTAGTCTGTTTTAGGATTGAGAATTACTTTCAAAAAAAGTAAGATTTATTAGGTTAGGTTAAGGTTAACTTTCAATCCTAAAACATTGTTAAAGTATTATACAGTATTATACATCGTTGAGCTTCCATTTTATTCGTTGCTAATACTACTTTTTCACGTTCCAAATCGTTCAACCAGAGTAACTTACTCTGGGCTTACTCTCTCCCCACTACCTTGGGTTCTTTAGAGTTGACGGAGTAGAGTTTTGGAACGCAGCCCAGGGGGTCAATCATGAATCTTTTCCCCTAGGGTGGAAACGTGAAAAATGAAAAATCTCTCTTTCTATTGATGTTGAATAGAAAGAGATAGTTGTATAAAACTTTTCACTTTCCACGTTCCACATTGACTAAGTTTCCACCGAGGGTTCGAACCGGGACAGAATCGGGTTAGAGTCGGGTCAGAGTTGGGTTGACTTGCCTGTTTCCACCGAACCAGTGTTACACCAGAGTTACACCAGGGTTGCGGCCAGGTTGAACGTTACCAACTGTGCAAAATGTCAACAGTAGCTTGAAGGTTATGTGACTATCAAAACATTTAAAATATTACGGATCCGAGAGCCATAATATTAGTTGCACAGCACCAAAGTAATATGCATAAATTATTTTTCATATCACAAACTCGACAGTATGAAGTAAAACGTCTTCTGGAAGACTTATGTATAAACTCATTTATCAAATTGGCAACACTATACAGTAACGCTAACTCAACTCTTGTCGTTTCCATCGAACCTCATTTAGACCCTACCTTAAAATTTTGTTGGGTAGAGTTCACGTTCGAGTTTGGTGTTTCCACCGCAAGAGCGCTCACCCCATGCACCCTCTGACCCGACTCTGACCCAGTACGAACCCTCGGTGGAAACTTAGTCATTAATACATGATTGACCCCCAGTAGTCCGACTCTCTGTCGGCACCTTTGATCTATCGGTCCCGATTCGCCGCCATTATTATGCATGGAGCCAATAACGTATCAACATGGTATCAACTGTTGCTCAACATTGCTCAACAAATCCTCTGATTGGTCTCGCTCAAGATACCAAACAATTGACGAAGTCGGACTACTGGTTATACTGTGCTCCTTATCACTCATTCTACTGCCTAGAGATCCTCAAGTAAGAGATTGGACACCGTCCGTGTCCGCCATAATGTTCAGGACACCTATATGGCGCGCTTTTAAAAAAATGTTTAAATCAATGTAGTATTTATGTAGTTTAAACACGCAAAAAATAAATTTATTGTAATTAAGAACTCTTATATGATTATATTAATAGTTTAAAGTGAGAGAGAGAGAGAGAGAGAGAGAGAAAAAGAAAAAGAGAGAAAATCTGATTTTTGCAAAAATTTAAAAATAAACACGTTATAATTATATATGTGTTCAAACACTAGCGCGGAATATATACAACCACTATCAAAATTCTCTATCTTCCTATTTATATATTTAAATTACAGGAATTTAATAAATAATAATAATATTTTTGCATTCGACGTAGAAACAAAATAAGCAATTTAACAAATTTGTATGCATAATTCTAATAAATAAATAAATATCTAAAATCAATAAAAGTAATTAAGATGCTTTATATAATAAACATATATATGTGAAAAAAAGCGAAAGCATTTCAAACATTGACAGAAAGCATTAGTTAGATTATATCTGATATTTAATTAACCTATTAACCGACCTCTTAACCCATATTTCTTGTTTATTTTTTAATGAAAAAGCTTTTATTACTTGCTATATATATATATATTATACTTGTTAGCATAAAGTTGATATCATACATGTATGATTTCTTGAATAATTGCACGTTGTTGTGTCTGCACTGAAGATTCACAAATCAATCGCAAACGCCAAGCAAACGTCAATAATTATCATTAATAAATTTGATCAATTTCTCTTTAAGCATTGTCTACAATAGCCGTAAGCGTAATGGCTCCTGCACACAGGACGCGGCAGCGCTTGCCGCGCGGCGGAAGTTGGTGCCACAGCCAACCAAATCTTTTGCCGCGCGGAAAAAGTTAAACTCGATCCAACTTTGATTGGCTAAGGGTGCTGTCACATGGCAGTCAGAAATTCGGAAAACGGAATCTCGGAACGGACTTGTCAGTCCGAAATTTTTGTGACTGGGCTCCCCATGGACTGATATTTCCGGAATAAGTAAAAATTGAAAAAATTATTTTTATTATTTTAGAAGAAAAAAGATACTTACCGTAGTAGTAGAGTCTATTAAAAAATAAAGCTTCGACGTATTTTTTATTATACTCTAAAATTATATAGAAATTTCTTTAATTTAAAAATATGTTAAGGTTAGAATGCCATTTAGTTTTCCGTAAAAGTCGTTCCATGGGGAGCCCGGCCCTTGAAAAATCGCACCGATCGAGCTGAGTCTGATTGGTTGACCCCCTCTCCGTTACTTTTCCGAGATTCCGTTTTCCGAATTTCTGACTGCCATGTGACAGCACCCTAACGCGTGTGCCGCGCGTTATTCCCTAGCGTTGCCGCGTCCTGTGTGCAGAAGCAGAGAGAAGGATGAGAGCGGTCATGGGCGCATTTTAGCTGTCACCTTATTCCGTGGCGCCTCTATGTCCATAAAATGTGGACATTGAACTACGTATCCAATGTCCACGAATCCCGTAGGTAATGTCCACGATTTTGTGGTTCTCTTTGCCGCGCGGCAAAAGATTTGGTTGGCTGTGGCACCAACTTCCGCCGCGCGGCAAGCGCTGCCGCGTCCTGTGTGCAGGAGCCTTTTCCGTGCTATGTCCACGATTTTGTGGTTCTCTTCCGTGCTATGTCCATGATACTAAAAATCAATAAGTGAATGAGTCAGACAAGGACCGACAAACAATCGCTTCGTTCTTGTCTCACGTATCACGGACTAAAGGCCATCACACACAAAATGCATAACGTCGCATAAGCATAGCATAAGACCGCTGGACCAATGAGCATCTTATGTAAATTAATATGGCGACTTTATGCTGGATGCTCATTGGTCCAGCGATCGTATGCTATGCTTATGCTACGCTATGCATTTTGTGTGTGATGGCCTTAAGTTTCCACCGAGGGTTCGTACTGGGTCAGAGTCGGGTCAAAATCGGGTTTGGGTGAGCGCTCTTGCGGTGGAAACACCAAACTCGAACGTGAACTCTACCCAACAAAATTTTAAGGTAGGGTCTAAATGAGGTTCGATGGAAACGACAAGAGTTGAGTTAGCGTTACAGTAGTGTTGCCAATTTGATAAATGAGTTTATACATAAGTCTTCCAAAAGACGTTTTACTTCATACTGTCGAGTTTGTAATATGAGAAATAATTTATGCACATTACTTTGGTACTGTGCAACAAATATTATGGCTCTCGGATCCATAATATTTGAAATGTTCTGATAGTCACATAACCTTCAAGCTACTGTTGACATTTTGTACAGTTGGTAACGTTCAACCTGGCCGCAACCTTGGTGTAACTCTGGTGTAACACTGGTTCGGTGGAAACAGGCAAGTCAACCCAACTCTGACCCGACTCTAACCCGATTCTGACCCGGTTCGAACCCTCGGTGGAAACTTAGTCACGTTAAGCTGGGGCCAGACTATGCGCGATTTGTGGTTCGTGATTCGCGATTCGCTATTCGTATAAGATTCGTGAATAGTGTGTATAGGCAGATTCGTCGAATTCGCATCAACTGTTTACCATTCGCGCCGATTCGCCAGCGAAGCGCTTTTTCGAATCGTGGTTCGTGATTAGCGGTTCGCTATTCGTATAAGATTCGTGAATAGTGTGTATAGGCAGATTCGTCGAATTCGCATTCGCTGTTCACCATTCGCGCCGTTTCGCCAGCGGAGCGGTTTTTTGGCGAGATCAAAGAGCGCGAATCGCCATGACTAAGTTTCCACCGAGGGTTCGAACCGGGTCAGAATCGGGTTAGAGTCGGGTCAGAGTTGGGTTGACTTGCCTGTTTCCACCACGGTCTTCTACTCAGGTCTGGAAACTCCAGTGGTGGGGGTGTCCCGCTTAACGTTCACGTTTTCGGTAGTTCGCTCCGGTGTCGTGTCGATCGAAAAGTCGTCTAGAGACCCTGTAATAAGAGTCTGGCCATAAGCGATTTTGTCAAAATCCTGCGAGAGAAACGGATATACATTTTCTCTTTAACCTAGCACATATGTGCTAGGTTAAAGAGAAAATGTATATCCGTTTCTCTCGCAGGATTTTGACAAAATCGCTTATGGCCAGACTCTTATTACAGGGTCTCTAGACGACTTTTCGATCGACGCGACTTTCGAGCGAACTACCGAAAACGGGGACGTTAAGCGGGACACCCCCACCACCATAAAATGGTGCGAGTTTCCAGACCTGAGTAGAAGACCGTGGTTTCCACCGAACCAGTGTTACACCAGAGTTACACCAGGGCTGCGTTCCAAAACTGTACGCCAGGTTGAACGTTACCAACTGTACAAAATGTCAACAGTAGCTTGAAGGTTATGTGACTATCAGAACATTTAAAATATTATGGATCCGAGAGCCATAATATTAGTTGCACAGTACCAAAGTAATATGCATAAATTATTTCTCATATTACAAACTCGACAGTATGAAGTAAAACGTCTTCTGGAAGACTTATGTATAAACTCATTTATCAAATTGGCAACACTACTGTAACGCTAACTCAACTCTTGTCGTTTCCATCGAACCTCATTTAGACCCTACCTTAAAATTTTGTTGGGTAGAGTTCACGTTCGAGTTTGGTGTTTCCACCGCAAGAGCGCTCACCCAAACCCGATTCTGACCCGACTCTGACCCAGTACGAACCCTCGGTGGAAACTTAGTCCATGAATGATCAATTCGTGTTGATTCGTGTTGATTCGCGTTGCTTTGGCCAGTGTGCGACAACAACGAATCGTGCGTTTATTTTTTTTTTGTATTGTGCGTTCGTCATTTCTTTGATTTCGTCAAAAAACCGCACCGCTGGCGAATCGGCGCGAATGGTAAACAGCGAATGCCGAATGTGAATTCGACGAATCTGCCTATACACACTATTCACGAATCTTACGAGACATTGGCGAACGATACGAATCTATACGAATCTTCGGCGCCAGACTATGCGCGATTCGTGATTCGTATGAATCTTTACCAATGGCGTACCGCGAATCACGAACCACGAATCGCGCATAGTCTGGCCCCAGCTTTACGGTGGGCACGAAGCGAGCTAGCAGCGGCGAAGCCTTTTCCTGTTATCCGTCTCGCTTCTCTTACGCGCTGCGTTCCGTTCAATTTCAAAAATTAATATCTCTGGTTATATCTGTCGTAAAGAAATCTTTAAAAAAGCATTTTAAAGCTGAGGAGACAATCTTTTCGAAAAAAATAGTTTAAGTTGCAAGAAATTGCAAATTCCAATTGTTATAAGCAATTGAAATGTTTAATTATTTTTTTCACTAAAAAGTATATTTTTTTTTATTTTTAAAATACTGCTATCTCATTTTCTACTTTATTCTGAAAGTACACATATTTTTTGTTTTATGAATAAACGATGGATTCTATTTTTTATATAATTTTAATGACTGAGATGCCGTGCCGTTCTCGCGTCCCTGGCTTGACCAAGTGGCACAGCACATTGATTTCTTCGGAAATCTCTTGTCGGAAGAAATGTATGTATAGTATAAATGACATAATATATAATGTTAAATATATAATCAAAATTATACAAATCATATTTTTGTTATAAATATCACATTTTAATCATTATTGTGTAGTATATTCTGGTAAAGTAAATTGTTACTGTACTGTATAATTTGACCATTAATTTTCTTTTCTGTTTTGAAATTGCCGAGATTTTACGTAATGAATGTTATGCTCAAATTTTTCTTATTGAGAAATTTATAAAGTTATGAAGAACAGTGTAAATTGCAATTTTGTTGAACTGCAGTAGATGAAAAAGTAATAGCGTAGTCACTTACAGGCTTAAAAGACCGAGAGACTTGCCGTAGAGCGCCAAAAGTCTAGGCCTATATAGGAATTGTCCGATAAGAAAAAATAGAGCATAACATTCATTACGTAAAATCTCGGCAATTCAAAACAGAAAAGGAAATTAATAATCAAATTGTACGTAGTACAGTAACAAATAATTTACTTTACCAAAATATTACACAATAATTATTAAAATATAATATCTATTGATCATAACAAAAATGTGATTTTTAAATAATTTTGATTATATTCAACATTATATAGGTATTATGTCATTCATATTATACATATATACTGATATACATTCTTCCTACAAGAGCTTTCCGAAGAAATCTATGTGTCGTGCCACTTGGTCGAGCCAGAGACGCGAGCACGGCACGCCATCTCAGATATTAAAGTTATATAAGAAATGGAATCTATTGTTTCTTTATCTTTAGAAAATAAAAAATATGTGTATTTTCAGAATAAAGTAGAAAATAAAATAGCATCATTAAAAAAAATTTTTAAATGTATTTTTACTAAAAAAATTAATTATACATTTTAATTGCTTCTAACAATTGCAATTTGCAATTTCTTGTAACTTGAACCATTATTTTCAAAAAGATTGTTTTCTTAGCTTTAAATTGCTTTTTTAAGGATCTCACGACAAATATAACCAGAGATTAATTTTTGAAGTTGACTTCTTTATTTTTCACGAAAATTGTATTGCTTATAACTTTTGCAAGAAGAAAACATTTTGGTCGAACAAAAAATACGTATCTGCTTATTTTATGTATATTTCATGTAAGTAAAGTTTCACAATCAATTTAAAAAATAAGTCATTTCTCGTCCGATTTGACGTGGAATTGCCCATATGCATAATATAATATATATAAAAGATGTGTATTTTTTGAAGGGTATAGCAAGATAAGGGGGGATAACACATGCGGCCCATAAACAAAATTAATTTGGATTAGGGGCATTTTTAAAGGTATAATAATTGATAACATTATCTGTGGAGAATTCCATATCTCTTTCTCGCTCCATTTCCGGAATATCATAAAAATACCGCGTATTTTTTTCTCTGCCGCTATTATAGATATCAAGCTGAGGTTGGTCTCATATATCATAAATCATTTAAGGCATTATGAAACATACGTTTTTCTTTAGAATTTTTCAGGCCAAAACTTGACTTGCAGAATCATTTAAAATATTCAAGAAATGTTTTCGCACGCTCCTTAAGACGTAAAACCTTGGAAAAAATTTAGAATATACCTATATGTTACATAAAAGAGTATCTTCCCAATTTTTTTCAGATTTTTTCAAACATGCCACCATATTTTAAAAAAACTTATTTGTTTCATCGTTTCGTAATAATAAAAATTAAAATCAATAAATACATTGCTTCATTTAACTACAATTATATTGTTTTAATTTTCTTCAATATTCGTGTTATTAATGATAAAGATAATAGCTGTCATCTAAGCAGTTTCTAAGTTGATAATTCACGAACCAATTAGCCTGTTTAATTATGTAAGGAAAGGACAAAGAATTTTCGAAGGCTTATAAGTTAATGATTATTTACATCTTTATAAATCACAATTTTATGTTTACTTTAAGAATATAAGATTTATGTACAATCACATATATTCATTCGTTCACAGAGAGAATTTTCTCTTAAAATTTACCCTGAAAATCATGGTAATCGTGAGACAATATGGTAGGCGAAGATTTTTATGCAGTTTTCTCTGATTAATATCTACTACAATAAAAATATTAATATCTACTACAATAAAATATAAAATATATTTGATTGATTTTACTATGTAGGGGAGACCGGGGCTAACTCGACACCGGGGCAAACTTGTCACTAGGCTTTTTGCCTATTTAAATCTATCGTAGAAATTTGCCTTTCCTATGGTAAATGCGTCTTTATATGCCAGCGTTGTCAACGGAATTTGGTGACATTCTTAGTTATGGTGTAACTTCTAGTGCGACATAAGCGTTTTCGATGGTAAAAAGTAATTTTTCTGATCTCTCGAATCGGGTCCGATTTGTATACAAGTTCACGTTATCATAGCAGAAAAACGGAACGCCCTAGGTGTCTGATGTTGATAAATCTATCAATAACATACCCAAATCAATTCACCTTTCCAATATCAGACGTATATTATAATAAATTTGTCGCCTCTTTTTTTTTCAATAGCAGACATGGCGCTTCCCTAAGACGTACCGATCCCGTACGTTCGGAACCCCCTAGTCCAGTCCAGGATCGTCCAATCTATCGATTTTACATGATTTTAAACGGAAAGCGATGACCCGATGACATATGGTTTTGGTCATGGGCTCCCGTACTAATAGTAAATCGAGAATGCTGCATCTACATATATTTATTTAGTACGTGCAGTATTATCGTAATACTTATCGCGGCACGCGGCACATCTCGTGCGGATGTAATTACTATAATTACGTTACGTACGGAGCGGCTCGCTCGGCTACCTGTTGGGTCGAGTGTCGTGACGTAAATGAATGAATGATACCGCGGTGCGTGACTGGTCAGTGGTCACTCCCGCGGGGCGCGGGCCGGGCGGGGCACCGTTTTTGTAAACACCGCGCGACGCGACGTGGCGTACCTACGTGTACTACCCCCGCCGGCCCCACCTGCCTACGCGAATACTAAAAACAATGTCGATCACTCGCGTGCCGCGTGCCAAAAGTAATTATGTATCTAGCGGGCAGCGGGATAGAATAAACGTACGCCGAATATTTTGTTTCTCGTATCTCGATCCGATGAATGGGCTGTGTTATCGCATTTCTTTTGCGTTGTTTTGTGGATATATTAGCGCATTACCCGATAATTTCTCTCTCAACAATATTTTGATCGAAAATTGTAAGTAAGAAACAATGTGTTAGAGTAATAAAATAATTCAAAATGAGGAAGAGTAACGCGAGCTATCGCGCGGTCGGCTCTTTGCTCGCTTGGTTTCGTTATTTCGCGCATGTACTTATTACGAAACTGTTCAAAATGGATTTCCATCGGAGTTGTTTCGTTTTTCCTAGAAAATACAATAAAAATCTAGAGAATGCACCCAACTCTCTTTTTACGTTCTCTCCACGTTTTTGCGTTAACATCGTTTCTTACTTACAATTAAATCGAAATATTATTGAGAAAGAAATTATCGAGTAATGCGCTAATATACACGGGTCCACGAAACAACACGAAAGATATGCGATAACAGCCCATTCATCAAGAAACGGAATATTCGGCGTACGTTATTTATTTTATTCTATCCCGCTATATGTATATAGACTAGATACATAATTACATATACGTATATATATATTGAACGTTATCGTTAAGTGAATATTGCCGTCGGCGAGACCTTTGGCAAGCGGGTGACGACATTGTTTTTCGTATTCGCGTACGCGTGAGGAGCCGGCGCGGCGCGGCGGGGGTAGTACGTATGCGGTGTTTACAAAAACTGTCGCTCCGCGGGGGTCAACGGTCACGCGCCGCGCTATCATTCATTCATTCACGTCCCAACACTCGACCCGACAGGTAGCCGAGCGAGCCGTTCCGTGCGTAACGTTATATTACATCGCGAGATATGCCGCGATAACTATTACGATAATACCGCACGTACTAAAGGTATACCCAGACAAACTTGCATAGGCGCATAAAGCATATGCATAAGGAAATGGATTGGTCCGGCACTCGTATATGTATAGACTTATGCACTCGTATATGGACCAATCAACTTTCTTATGCTTATGTTTATGCGCTATGCAAATTTGTCTGGGTATACCTTAATAGATGCAGCATTCTCGATTAACTATTGGATTACTCCGTTTGCGCGATCAACTGATTTTCGCCGTTCGTGGGCCGGCTAATGAAAGCGCCGAAACGCTAATCGTTGCGCAGCACGTACGCCTCGCCGCGGTTTACAGAAATCGAGTGAGATTAATACAGAATTAATATACGCCAAATATTCCGTTTCTTGTACAAATATTTCGATGAATTAACTATATTATCGCGCACACGGGAGTGAGAAGACGATCGGAGGCCGCTGGACTAACGTTTCGTCGTGATTTATTTTACGGATGATAATTGTCTCTCGAAAGATTCATTGATTTGAAAACAATAATTGGTTGCCGCTTTCGTGTTTCGAGAACGCGGCGTGATACGCGAATCGTCGGATTATCGTGAGATTTAATGTGACGGAGTACGCGATAGGCGTGATTTATTAGAATAACGAGGCGCGGGGATGATGTGTGATGTGTAGACCGTTTAATTGCATTCGCATCTCGCGGAATTTACGCGTTCGAGCTGTATCGCAAGGCGTGTCTCAAGCTTACCTATATCTGCGGTTTGTTCGAATTTCAATTCGGCTACTCGACCTCGACTCGCGTTATATCTGCGCGGCGCGGCATCGCGGTCGGTACGAATTAAATTGTCCGCGTTCAACGGAAGAAGCAGCTCGGTGACCTGTCGGATTTTAATAGTTTTTTATCTCGGCGAGTCGCGATTATGTATACCTATCGTATTATGACTATGACAGTTACTTCGCTCTTGATCGCGGAATATTGGACAGTAGTTTTGTGAGTGTCCTGTGCAACGGAAGGAGGAGAAGGAAGGCTTCAGCCCAGACATTCTGAGAGGAGTACGAAGCCTGGCAGGGGCGCATCGCGGGCACCGACGGCGCGGCGCGCGGAGCAACCTTGGGTAAGTATCATTTCTTATCTTAAAATTAATTGTTCTTTCTCATTTATTCGGGCCGTTTTATCTAAAATAATTAGAAATAATTAGAGAAAGAAAAATCATTTAAAATTTTATAAAAGTTTGTTCTCGTAAAGATTTTTCCGGAAAATAGATCAAATAAATTAGCTGAAAATCTAATTAGACGCGCGTAAGAATTATTTTTTGAAACGTTGATTATTTTCAGCGTCTCTTTAATTTGAATCTTTTGTTTTTGTGTTAAAGAATTATCGTAGCTACAGTGATTCCGTATACTCCGTATACAGCGAATAACTCGGCCCGTTGCGCATCGGTCGGTGAGTGACGAATTTTTTATAATAGGGTAATAAATCTGTGAATATTTTAGGTGTATATTTATGTATTGTTCCTATCTAATCATGTAGATAAATGCGATTTCTCACAGATTCATTGCCCTAAAATAAATAGATTAAATCAGATAGGCTAAAAATTAATATTATTTGTGTGAATATAGTTCTAAAAATTAGATGACATATATACCGCGTTATATGCATTCATAATTGCAATTACTCGCCAAGTGATTTGTCATCCGCCATTGATTTTTATAACTCGCGTAAAATCTATATTTTTATCATCTAACAGTATTTGGCTTTTGACTTCTCTCGTGCATAATTACATATATAGATCATATTTATCAATTGATATCAATATAAAAGTGGAGTACTGACAACTAGTCATAAATATTACACACAATTTATCTAATCTTTTTTTTAATAAAAAACTGACGCGCGATCTAATCTTTTGTTTTAATAAAAAACTGTTACGGCTAATTAACTGCTTTATTTAAAAATATTTTTAAGGGATCCTAAACCCGCCTGTCATTTCTATATTACCGATTTTCTTTTGAGCAATATATCTTTTTATTGGCTTTACAGAATGAAAAATCCTTTTCAGAAGTTAAAGTATATTATGCACTAATGATGTCAACGCTGGTCGATTTTATGCCGAGAACAAAAATAATTTCAGAAATGCAGATTTTCGTTACTTACTCTCACGTAAAGTCATGACAACACCTTTGCTTCATATAAACATTCTACAATTTGTTGTTACAAAATGAGATCAGCCTTGACAACGGATAACATGAAGAAATAACATACCGTAGTTAGAATTAGGCTCAAACACGTAACAAAAAAGATGTGCTGCTCAAAAGATTATATATAACCTATAACCTTGTCTATTATCATTTCTATTATATTTGTGTGACAGAACAAATAAACAAAATTTTTGTAATTTAAACGGACGCAAACATTAATCCTGAAAAATTTGTTCTCTCTATCTCCGTAATATTAACTTTACAAAATGTGCGGTTATCTGGCTTCGTATAGAATTCGAAGGGAAAATGTTCCATATGGGTTTTTCACTTTTCAGTCATTCTTTCTGTACGATCGCGTATGTCGCCTTTCTCTCCGACTTATAGTCATACGAGAGAAAGAAGGAAGCGATTTATTTTCAATAAAAGTTAGTGCGGAATCGCAAGAGATCTCGGATGAAATTCATGTTATCAGCGTTTCTTTGAAACTTGAATCTTGTGAGCAAATGCGAACTTTCTCGAGCTTGTAACCACGATAGAATCCCTTAAACGTGATTTTGCATTAATACAGAGTAAAGTTGGTTTACCTTTTCTACATGGATTCTTGTACCTTTTTATGCATTAATGAATAGTTTATAAGTGTACGCGAAGAATTTTCTTCGTATTAAGATACAAATGACAATAAAAGAAACCTATAAGATTAAGATATTATATACTAGCTGGTTACCCGGGCTTCGCCCCGGAGGACCTTTCGCCCCATTGTAGACATGAGTTAGTACATAGACAACAGAGGAAATGAACAATACGATGAAGAAATTTAAATCTGAAGCAATAGAATTGGAGCAAAAGTACGAACAAACACTAACATAATTTTAATTTATTTTTATTATGTCATGAGATAATATTGTTCATTACAATCAAACGAAAGTTTATTGGAGTAAAAATCGATTTAAAATAATTAAATACCGTAACAAAGCACGGGTATTAGGCTAGTAACAAATACAAAAATGAACGTTTGATGATAATTTATTCAACACTATCATTAGGAATCTGAAAGATTTCAGCCATTGCATCAAAGAATGCGGTAATCCGAATGTCAAAGTTATATTTGACGATGTATGAACGAAGAAAAGTTATTTAAAGCAGCGAATCGTTTGTATACATATATTGAACAGTCTTTTTATTATAGCAGAGAATGTGCTGTACAGATATTAAGCGTCGAAGTTAACGGAACAGAAATAATTTGTTAAAGCAGAGAATAGTTGGTATATGAAAATTACATATTTATATGTACAATGAATAGTTGTTATATAAATATGTACTTTTTATACACCAACCACGTATTCTTTGCTTTAACAAATTATTTCTGTTTTGTTAACTTCGACGCTTAATATCTGTAGCAGAAATAATTTGTTAAAGCAGAGAATAGTTGGTATACGAAAAGTATGCTTTGTAAGTTAAAGCGAGGTCCACTCTGTACAGGGTTGGGAGGGGGGGGGGGGGGGGGGGAGTGCGAAGGGGGCCGCGGTGGCAAACACAGCAAACGGAGAACGACGTTTCTTAATTGTAAATTTTCAGCTTCGAGTTTTGCATCGCAATATCTCCGCTTGTAGGGCACGTAGCGGAAAAATAAAAACACTTTTATTATACGAATTTGGTCCAAGCTATCCATTAAGTCTAGTTGGAACTTAATCCGTTCGCTAGTTATCGAGATCTCAAAATCACGGTTACTCGCAATTCGTTGCGTCGCGTTAATAGAGCCACGGCGGTCTTGCTTCGCGCGTACTTGGCGCGAGACACTACCGTGTCTTTTGATTACTTTGATTTTTTCAAGGTAAAGATATTACTTGGATTCTTTCAAGGTAGATTATCAACATAAATTATAATTTTAAACAATAAGAAAAACCCGTTTGTAATTACCCCAGCTACGATTCGGCATTGCCCCGCGTGCGGCGGGCCCATAAAATGGTATTTTACGTGTCTGCCGAGTTCAGCCTACCGTCTCTCATGCGCTCATTTGCTCAGACGTATTAATTAATAATTCGTAAACTATTGCGAATCTTGCAAAATGGTACATGACTTTTCGTCTCGGCTTGACCCAATCTACCCCCATTTTTCGGCTGGGTACTTCTGTTTCAAACACCCTATATAATTGATAAATAATCGTCGGATTTATTTAACTTTTTCCTTAGATGTTCGCGATTCTTCCACTCTCCCGTACCCTTAAAATTATTTTCGTTAATAACTTTATTGTAGAATAAGGAAGCAAAAGTTATTTTTTTGAAATTAATTGTTGGGCTGAGTATAAGAACCGAAAGAAAAATACATAGGAATTAATTCACAGGAGACACAAAGGGTTCTATAATTCACCCCTGAATCTAGATTTGCGCCATTAGAGGTTGATTAGGGCAAAATCCTGAATTATGTTTTTGAGCATTTGTATGGGTGACCTTTGTAAGCAAAAACCAAGTCGATATCTCATCGGGCCTAAGAGATATTGACAAATCCGTGAAAATACATTTTACCCCTTTTCACTCCTTTAGGATTGAATTTTTAAAAATCCATTTTTAGTGGGTGCTTACGTCATGAGAGGAATACTTACACTCCCCCAATTTCATGTTTCTAGGTTCAGGGGTTTGGGCTGGGCGTTGATGAGTGAGTGAGTGAGTCAGGACATCTGTCTTTATATATATAGATAGGGCTTTATTTGTTTTTATATATATAGATAATAGATACTAAATATATCTTACTCTTAATTAGATTTAATTCAAGTCTATATTCATTTGCATATCGCATCCGGTACAAATTCTAAATATGTATTACATCATTGCAAGGTAATCTTAAACTTAAAAGAAATTATTGAATATCAAATGAGAATTTATTAATTATTTAAAGTAATTTATTTAATTCACATTATTATTATAATGTATTTTAATGCCATTGTATCTAGTTTTTTACGTAATTTTAAAATAAATAATCACAAAATTAATAATTACCAATGTGACCACAAAATACTACGATTACGATTAAACTGATTCACACCTAAATCCAGATTTATCCCTTTAGAGGTTGATTAGGGCAAAATCCTGAAATATGTTTTTGAGCATTTGTATGGGTGACCTTCGTAAGCAAGAACCAAGTCGATATCTCATCGGGCCTAAGAGATATTGACAAAAATACATTTTAACCCTTTTCACACCCTTAAGGGTCGAATTTCTAAAAATCCCTTCTTAGTGGGTGCTTACGTCATGAGAGGAATACACCCCTTAAATTTCATGTTTCTAGGTTCAGGGGTTTGGGCTGGGCGTTGATGAGTGAGTCAGGACATTTGTCTTTATATATATAGATTTACCTAAATTATAATTTTAAACAATAAGCAAAACCCGTTTGTAATTACCCCAGCTATGATTCGGCATTGCTCCGCGTGCGGCGGGTAACTCCAAATGGCAAATAAATATTAATATTTTTTATCGTAATTTAAAGCCAAATAACTGAAGTATCATTTAAAATGCAGACTTCTATAATTGATAAATAATCGTCGGCTTTATTTAACTTCTTTCTTAGATGTTCGAAATTCTTCCACTCTCCCCTACAACCCTTGAAATTATTTTTGTTAATAAATTTATTGAGGAATACGGAAGCAAATGTTATTTTGGTAAATATGCAGAATAGTGGCCCCCTCACCGATTTCGTTGAACTTAGGCTTAATCGACGCGTGAAACGAAAGAATCTGGCAGAAAAAAGTGTCGCTCTGCCCCGCGAAGCGAGATATTAACAGTTAAAGTTGACGACTGTCAGGTTATGAAACCTATCATACCGACGCGATGTAGCGACTGATAGCGACCACGAACATGCCCTGCGGCCACATGCGCATGCTCCGTGGCCGCACGCGGATGCAAAAGTACGCGAATTTAAAACCTATGTATACTTATAATGCATATCACTTGACTTTCGATGATAAATATGTCGCAGTCACATGGTTTACGCACACACACACACGCGGGGGGGGTGCAAGGGTGGGCTTTCGGCCCCCCCTACGCATCCCCTCCGCCGATAGGCAGGGTGGACCTCGCTTTACAAGTATGCGCTTTGTAAGTTGAAGAACATATACAAAGCACATTCTTGTAAAGCGCGTCACTAACCTATGCTAAGTTGTAAAGCGAGGTCCACCCTGTCTACCGGCGGAGGTGGTGCTTGCACCCCCTCCCTGCGTTTGTGTGTGCCCTTGTAACCATCTCCGATAGAAAACGATAAAAAATTTCTTATCGTTTTTAATACGGTTTGTGAATCGTTTATTTACGGTACTCTATCAGAAATTCACGTTACAAAATACTTGGGATCCTATCGTAAATGTCTTATCAGCTATACATCAGTTTTTATCGTTTTTAATATGCTTAGAGAATCGTTTATTTACGGTACTCTATGAGAAACTCACGTTACAAAATACTTGGGATCCTATCGTAAATGTCTTATCAGCTGCACATCAGTTTCTATCGTTTTTAATACGGTTAGTGAATCGTCCCTTACAGAAAAAAAGCACTAAAAGTACTCAGTAATAAATTATTGTAAATACTGGCAGTAATATTTTGGCCGGTACTTCAGAAATACTGGGCAGTACTGGATTACTGGGAGTAATTTATTACACAGAACTACTGATGCTTAGTTTTGAATTACTGGATATTGAGTACTGGTGAAAAATTACTGAAACTACTTGCTGTGAAAAGTACGTACTGAATTACAGGATACATATTAAATCGTCATGAAACTTTACAGAACATGATATTATTTATAATCGGTTTTAATGCAGGTATGAACGGAGGCCGCAAGAAAGCATACTCCTCAAAAGATTACATCACTTATCAGAGGCCCGAAGAGTGAGCTCGCTCTGACTGACGATCCTGCAAACGCTGAAGCACCTCGCGAAGACGTCTCTCTATACATATATAGGGATCGATGTTGAATCTTGAATACGGGTTACGGGCTCGGCGATGCGCCGCATATTGAGCGCGAGCCGTACTATTCCCGGCGCGTAAGCCCGCGCTGTCGTGCCGCGCCGCACGGTCTCCGTCGTATGTTCATAGCGGACAGCAAGGGCCTATTGCACAATAATTTCCAATTAATAATATTAGTGAAAAACAAAGCTCTTTCACTAATATTATTAACTTGTAAATTATTGTGCAATAGGCCCCTACCGCCACATAATTTATAGAGCAAAACGAGATAACAGAAAAATGATGATTTCTTCTAATTAAATAGTTATTGTTAAATAATATTTTAAGTAAATATTAATATTAAATAAATGTTTTTTTAAAATTATTATAGTAAATAAATAATTATTGTAAAATTAATATTAAATTAATGTCAAATAAATGTTAAATATACGTTTTCTTTAAATCATTATTGCAAATAAATAATTAATATAAAATAAATATTAAATTAATGTCAAATAAATGTTAAATAAATGTTTTTTTAAATTATTGTTACAAATAAATAATCAATATTATATTATTGCCGAATAAATGTTAAATAAATGTTTTTTAAAATCATTATTGTAAATGAATAATTTATCAAATTAAATTTTTTATACGCTGGCGAAGTAAATGTGTTTCATCGTGTTTGAATAATTTATGTAAAATAAATATCAAATAATGTTTAATAAATGTTAAATACATGTTTTTTCAAATTATTATTGCAAATGAATAATTAATATAAAATAAATATTAAATTAATGTTGAATAAATGTTAAATAAATGTTTTTTAAAATCATTATTGCAAATAATTAATCAATATAACACAAATATTAAATTAATGTTGAATAAATGTTAAATAAATGTTTTTTTTAAATCATTATTGTAAGTGAATAATTTATGCCATAATACGGATTTTATGATTCTAGTAATAAATGACTCCTGTCATCCTTAAATGAATTATATGAATTCAGTACTTCAGGCGTTTGCCGCCCCAGTGTTGAATCTCATCTATACCAATACTTAAGTACTAGACCAAGTAATGAATTACTAGGAAAACTACTTACTCATTCTATCAGTACTTTACGTCTAAGCTCAACTACTAGAATCTCTAGTACTTCAGTACTTTTTTACTATATAAGCAAATACTGAAGTACTTGTATCAGTACTTCGAATCCCGGAAGAACTACTAATAATACTAAATATTACTCATTTGCCAGTAGTTAAACTACTGACTAAATACAAGAATAAAATACTAATCGCCAGTAAAAAATCACCAGACTCAGTAATAAATTACTGACCAACCAGTAATACTTTTCTGTAAGGAGTTTATTTACTATATTCTATTAGAAACTCACGTTACAAAATACTTGGGATTCTGGCTTGAGATTCTGGGATACTTGGCTTTCAAACGATTCAATTTATATCATTGATATACGATAGAAAACGAACCGATTAGCTGCCGTACAGAAGATGATAAGTTGTCTGTCGGAAAATCCTGATAAGAAACGATAGATGTGTCGGTTCGGTTAAGTTGTATAAATATCGACGAGATGTCTATCGTTTTAACCTTATAAAAACATATGCAAAGTAGAGGGCTTTCAAACGATTCAATTTATATCATTGATATACGATAGAAAACGAACCGATTTGCTGCCGTAAAGAAGATGATAAGTTGTCTGTCGGAAAATCCTGATAAGAAACGATAGATGTGTCGGTTCGGTTAAGTTGTATAAATATCGACGAGATGTCTATCGTTTTAACCTTATAAAAACATATGCAAAGTAGAGGGCTTTCAAACGATTTAATTTATATCATTGATATACGATAGAAAACGAACCGATTTGCTGTCGTAAAGAAGATGATAAGTTGTATGTCAGATAATTGTGATAAGAAACGATAGATGTATCGGTTCGGTTAAGTCGTATAAATATCGATGAGATGTCTATCATTTTATTCTTATATATCCGTATTAATGCATGCGGCAAAATTATTACCATAAATAACGATATATATTATATCGTGTATATACGATTGATTAAGACGGGCAATAATTGTACATATAGAAAACGATTCATAACTATAAAATTTGTATAGTTATTTTCTTATTCGGATCGAAAACGATAGAAACCGATTCGATTCGATTAATGTTTTATCTCTCTTCTGAATATGCAACGATAGAACCGATAAGATACGATTAAAAACGATACAGATATCTGTATATATAGCCGTTTTTAATCGTTTTCTATCGGAGATGGTTACAAGGGTGTACACCATGTGACTGCGACATATTTATCATCGAAATTCAAGCGATACGCATTATAAGTATACATAGGTTTTCAATTCGCGCACTTTTGCATACGCGTGCGACTATGGAGCATGCGCATGTGGCCGCAGGGCATGTTCGTGGTCGCTACCAGTCGCTACATCGCGTCGGTATGACAGGTTTCATAACATGATAGTCGTCAACTTTAACTGTTAATATCTCACTTCGCGGGGCAGAGCGACACTTTCTTCTGCCAGATTCTTTCATTTCACGCAAAAACGCGTCGATTAAGCCTAAGTTCAACGAAATCGGTGAGGGGGCCACTATTCTGCATATTTACCGTTATTTTTTTAAAAATAATTGTTTGGTTGAGTATAACAACCGAAAAAATACTATTAATTAATTAATTTACAGGAGATACGAAGGGTTCTATAATTCACCCCTAAATCCAGATTTATCCCTTTAGAGGTTGATTAGGGCAAAATCCTGAAATATGTTTTTGAGCATTTGTATGGGTGACCTTCGTAAGCAAGAACCAAGTCGATATCTCATCGAACCTAAGAGATATTGACGAATCCGTGAAAATACATTTTAACCCTTTTCACACCCTTAAGGGCCGAATTTTTAAAAATCTCTTCTTAGTGGGTGCTTACGTCATGAGAGGAATACACCCCTCGAATTTCATGTTTCTAGGTTCAGGGGTTTGGGTTGGGCGTTGATGAGTCAGTGAGTCAGTCAGGACATTTATCTTTATATATATAGATTAAGACATGATATTTTCATATATCATGTGTCTTGATATTCCATATCAATTATGAAAATATGTATTGTAATATAGGGTATGCTATATATTTTATAATATACGGGATATCATGGAATATATAAATCGATCAAATTTTATGTGCGCCTGCAATACTTTTGTACCAGTGCAGATTGGCTTCGAATTTGCTTTATACTCCTAAACGAGAAGATTTTATGAGGCTCTTGCGGATCTCGTATATGTAGGGAATGTGTCTTTTGTGTGCTTCATGATATATCTCTTTTTTTTTAGTAATCATGAGTAATATGTTACGAAATGTCTTTTTTTACGACCGTCATATATCGCATGAGAAAATTTATCCAATTTGCTGTAGTCAATTAACGCGGCGCTATATTATGATATTTTCCTTACGATGTCATTATATTGTTACGCAATTTTTTATATATTGAGATTTAATCTCGGCGCGCTGTCAAACGTAGCAAACGCGTTTTACGAGGTCATATTGGTCTACCATTCCGTTATAATCTATTCAAACTCTTATTTCATAACCATATTGTCGACTAACTTTCGACGGATGGTCCTGTTGGCCGAACACTCCAGCAGGATCAACAGCTTATATACCATGTCCTGATTTCATCACCGGCTTTGATGCATCGCGTAAGTACGCGCTAATTTTACACGATAAAATTAATTACGCTGTCGTTTTTTTCTCTTTCCGATAAACGATTAGTCGTTATTAATAGTCGTTATAATTAATGACTGTTATTTTGCATTTGAAATTTTATTTGCTTGAGTGAAATAAGTCTTGGTTGTGTGTAACTAACTTATGCGGCAACTATATCTTTATATTCTTTCGAAAAGATGATTCGAGAAATCACACCTAGGCATTTTAAGTTACTCTTATCTTATATTTTTACCATTTTCTCTCTTTTTTCTCTTTCTTATATTAAAGATAATAATAAAAGATTTGCACTTTCATATGATTTCATAATACATTAATCTGATAATCTTATCTTCAGTAAAGATAAAATACTTTATATCTCAATCTACTTACCCGATGATATCAACTATCTTTATTTGTCTTCGTGAAAAGCTCGTGTCGCTGCATGATCTATAATTCGTGAAATAACTTGCAATAGAATTCTCTGCTCATATGTTTATCGATACATCAACAGATATGTTTAGCATTTTGGCTCGCCGTTCGACAGTATTATTTTTGTCGATGCTAACACGGGGACACATAAATATTGTCTGAATTCGAAATTCGTTTAAAAGCGCGTCAAGGTCGCATACTTTAAGAGTAGAAAAAATTCTGTTACTTCCTTCGAAATTATTAAATTGCATATTTTAGAAAAACGTTTTTTAAAGGAGATTTTAGAGGGTTTATTTGCGCGCGAAAAAAGTCATCGTACATGCCACAAAGAATGCATCCATTATTTGCTTCAAAAACGTACTGATAATAAATAATATATTACATATTAAATAATATATAAGAGATAATATATGTATATAATAAGACAAATGGATACACTCTGTGCAATGCTGAATTTTTTTAAATTGCTTTAAAAAATATCTTTATTATATAACTTACATTGCGCTTTTACTCCTATAATATTTGTAAAATATGCGTATCTTTATTTTATTCATTTCATATAAGTCGAACTAGCAACTTTTATATTATATGCACTTATTCCTACGAGAAACATTTCAAATGTTTGAAAAACTGAAAAACTTTAGGCACATTTCTCGCAAAATAGAAAACCGATATTTTAATGAGAATTTATGTGTGCGTGTGACTATTTTATAAAAAAAAACTTGCGCAGTAATAGTTTAATTTATACAAAAATACAATCGCAATTCAATTATCAATTATACAATAATGAAGCAAAATAATGTTTATCGTAATAAAATACTATCGCGGTGGATACGCGTATAAAACTCACTCGCCATAGTATTTAGTTCCTTCGACTCATTTTATCAACAGTGTTCAAGATTTAATTATGTGTAAAAATGATTGTACAAAATAGTCGTGATAGTAGGGTCTTGCATTCTTCGGAACTTTTCGATTAATTGATCGTATTTTTCCCTTCTTTGAAACTCCATTCTTTGGATCAATTCTGTTGAGGAACCGCAGGTGATCGGGAGATGCAGTGTGAACGTATCTTCTTTATGAACGAAATCTTTATTGTAACACGCTCGACAATGGTCGTGTGCTCTGAGTCGCTTACAGTGAGTATCTGGCGATCGAGAGCGCGCCGCTTGGTAACCGGAAACGCACGCCGCCTAGTGTCGGCTAGTGACTTGTTGTGTATGCGCCACACGTGGAAGTGGAGCGTCGGAACGCTAGTTATAATTTACCGCGCGCAACTTAAACTTAGTATTAGGAATAGAAAACGCGAGAAACTAAATAATCTTAATTTACTGAAGAAAAGATGCATTATCCCAACACTCCCCCTGTTTGAGTGTTTTCTAGTATATTATGCGAGTGTGGGATCGACAACGCCAATTGCACATCTTAATTTTTCGAAGTGAATGCGCGGTAGAGCCTTCGTGAATACATCGGCTAGTTGATCTTCGCTAGGAATGTACATGACATCTATCAACTTATTTTCAAATACTTCGCGAATAAAATGATACTGGACATCGATGTGCTTTGTTCGTGCATGAAATTCTTGATTTTTGATTAGTTTTATTGCACTTTCGTTATCGATATGTAGCATTGTTGAGTCAGGACATTGATGTCCAATATCTGACAAAAGTTTCCTTAACCATATTACTTCTCTACTTGCTAAGCTAGCTGCTATATATTCCGCTTCCGTTGTACTCAGACTTACAATGTCTTGACGTTTGGATCTCCAAGTTACGGGTCCATTTGCCAATTTAAATATATAACCACTTGTTGAGCGTCTAGTGTCCAAATCAGAGGCGAAATCTGAGTCTGAATACCCTACTAGATCGTAACAGTCTATGCTATTTCCCTGATATAAAATCCCGTAGTCTTTGGTTTTTGCTAGATATTTCAAGATTCTTTGTGCCGCGTGCCAATGAGATAAATCATATTTACTTAAAAACGACTTACGAAACCGACGGCGTAAGAGATATCAGGTCTTGGTACTGTGGCCAGGAACAATAATGAGCCGACGGCTTCCCGATATGGAATTAAATCGCTCAAAGTATTTTCGTTATTATCTCTTGTATGCAACATTGTGTGAGGATCGGCTGGAATAGAGACAGGCTTCGCTTGATCCATACCGAAATATGTTAATATACGATCTGTGTAATTACGTTGATGGATAAAGATGGTCTTGTTCGTACGATTACGCTGGATTTCCATTCCGACAAATATTTCAGCATTGCCTTCGGTTATTTCGAAGCTTTCGCGTAAGGCGTCGAGCACCTTGTTTAATAATCTTCGTGATGATGCTAGGATAAGACCGTCGTCGACGTATAATCCGATGTAAACTATTTCTCCGTCGAAGTGACCATAAAACACGCATTGGTCCGCTTCACTTACTTTGAAATTGAACTCTTTTAAGGCTTTCTTAAATCTTTTGTGCCAACATCTGGCTGCTTGCTTCAGACCGTATAAAGATCGATTTAATTTGCAGACCATTCCGCTACTTACAGTTTCGACTCCATCTGGTATTTGCATATAAATATCCTCTTCTAACTCTCCGTATAAAAACGCGGTTTTTATGTCGAACTGCCCAATCTCTAAATCTTCGCGTGCGGCTATCGCTAGTAGAACTCTTATTGAGTCATATCGAACAACGGGTGAAAATATCTCTCCAAAGTCGGTTCCAGCCTTTTGTGAGAAGCCCTTTGCACATAAGCGAGCCTTAAATCGAATATTCTTGTTTGTGGGAGATTTCTTTATTTTAAACACCCACTTGCATCCTATTGGTTTGCAGTCGGGTGGTATTGGAACTATGGTCCATGTTCCATTCTTCGTATGGGCATCAAGTTCTTCTTGGATAGCTAATTTCCAATTCTCGGAATTTTCTCCGGAAGTTGCTTCTTGAAAAGACTTTGGTTCATTGAACAAAGTAAAACACGCTTCGTATCTCGATGGTGGTTTGATCGAGTCTCTTTTTCTTAAGCTGTATCTGTCGTTTCCATTTGTGTTATCGACATCTCTGTTCTCATCAATCGGAGTATCCGATCCGACTCGGTGTCGTTCCCCGTGAAGGTCAGCCTGCTGTTCAACAGAGTCTGTATTACTCTCTATGTAATCGTTTACAGGGATAGAAATCTTATTCTCCTCGCAATCGACATCTTGAACAGGCACTTCATTTATAACGACGTCTCTGGCTGTAATTATTTGTTTAGTAGTAGGATTAAAGAGCCGATAATTAGTTGATTCATCTTGATATCCGACTAGAATTAGCCTTTTTGACTTCGGATCCCATTTCTTGCGATGTTCTTTCGGAATATGAGCGTAGGCATCGCTTCCGAATATCCTTATGTGAGATAACTCGGGTTTCTTCTTGTACCACAATTTGAAGGGAGTAGTTTTATTTGTTTGAGATGATAGACAGCGATTCAAAATATATACCGCGGTATTTACCGCTTCAGCCCAGAGTTGTGTCGGCAGGTTTTTCGCAGTCAACATGGTTCGAGCGCTCTCGACGATCGTGCGCATCTCTCTTTCTGCACGTCCGTTTTGTTCATGTATGTATGGAGCGGATGTTTCCAATGTAATACCTCGTGAAGCCATGTAATCAGACATCTTTTTGTTTCGAAACTCAGTCCCGTTGTCGGATCTCACTGTCTTTATTCTGCAACCAAATCTGTTAAAGACCAATTGTTCGAATTCCTTGAATTTTTCAAACGTATCATCCTTATGACGTAGAAAATATACTTGACGAAAGCTTGAACAGTCATCTTTCAAGAGAAGAAAATATTTAGATCCGCCGATAGATGCTTCTGACATTGGGCCGCAGAGATCGGCATGTATGAACTCACCTACCTCGGTTTTCCTGGTACGTTCCTTTGGTTTGAAGGGCAATCGATGCTGTTTCCCGAATTGACAGCTCTCGCAGAAAGAATTGTTGAAGTGTGTTAGCGAGACTCCATTCACAAATCCTTTATTTACCATTTCACACAATGCTCGGTAATTGATATGGCCCAAGCGTCGATGCCATGTCTCAAGACTATTAAGTGAGGCTGCGTTTACCTCTGTACCTTTGATTACCTTAAACATCATTCTAAATAAATTGTTTTCCTGTTTCATACCATAAGCCATCAGTATACCATTTCGATAAACTCTTACGTCGTTGGCTTCTAATTTTAAAACGCAATTTTTCGCTGTACATACCCCGGTTGAAAAAAGATTCTTACGCAATGATGGAATGTAAAGAACGTCTTCTAATTTACCATTAAGCCATTCGTTATTGACTAATCTTTGGATCAAAATGGTTCCGCGACCTCTTACTTCGCAAGTTGAATCGTCTCCTAAGCTAACGGTTTCCCTATAGGATTCATTTAAATCAATAAACCATTCGCGACGAAAACTCATGTGCTTTGAAGCACCGCTATCTAAAAGCCACACATCTTTTACATCAGAATTTAAAATTCGAGTTGAGCAATTAGATTCCAAAGTTAAAAACGCTTCCAAATTCGCGGAATTGTCGCCATCCGTTTTTCGTTTCGCTTTCTCATTATCTTTATTATTTTCGATTCATCGCGTTTCTTAAAACAATTTCGAGCTATGTGACCTTTCTTACTACAATAATGGCAAGTAAAATCTTTAAATTTCTTACTTTTATCTGACGCCTTTTCGTTACCTCGATGTTTTCGCGACGCATTTTCTCGGGAGGGTGTGTTTCCGTCCTGTACCTTAATTGTCGCTAACGCGTTAGTGGCTTCATCCATGGCAGTGAATCGATTCTCTTCTTTTATTAGTCGTTCGATGAGGATATCTTTCCTCTGATCCCGTTCCTGAACGCTATCCCAGGCAGTCACCAGCGCGTTGAATTTTGATGGAAGGGTCCCCAGGATCTTAGCGATGATCGTAACCTCAGACAGCTCCTCTCCGACGTCCTTCAGTTGTCGTGCCATATTTTCGATCTTGGCAACGTGCTGCGCAACAGAGTCGGTGGCCGCCATTTTGTGCTCGTGGAATTTGGTCATGAGCGTGAGCTTGTTGGAAGCACTTTTCTGTTCATGTATAGTGCTAAGTTTCGACCACATTTCAGCAGCTGTTTCACAAGTAATGAGGTATTCGAGTTGTGAATACTCCATAGACGACGATAGGATACACATGGCCTTCGCATTTTTCGTGCACCATGTCGTGAACGTATTGTCTGTTGGCTCGGGTTTTGCTATCGTTCCTTCTGTAATTTCGAGAAGGCCGCTTGCGACGAGAATGGTCCGAAGCTGGAATTTCCATAACTGGAAATTCGATCCGTCAAATTTTGTAACGTTTCGTAGATCGATGTTTTCAGACATTTCGGGCAGAGCACTTAATTCGGAGCGCGAGACACGTCAGAGAGCAACGAACACTAATCTTCCTCGTCTTGTTTACAAGGACGATGCTCAGGAAGATGGCGGACTTCGCTTCAGCTCTTCACAAAACAAGTGTGATTTCCTCAGTTCGCTTTTAAGACCGTTCAGTGGCGTTCTCCTGGGCCCATAACCTGTTGAGGAACCGCAGGTGATCGGGAGATGCAGTGTGAACGTATCTTCTTTATGAACGAAATCTTTATTGTAACACGCTCGACAATGGTCGTGTGCTCTGAGTCGCTTACAGTGAGTATCTGGCGATCGAGAGCGCGCCGCTTGGTAACCGGAAACGCACGCCGCCTAGTGTCGGCTAGTGACTTGTTGTGTATGCGCCACACGTGGAAGTGGAGCGTCGGAACGCTAGTTATAATTTACCGCGCGCAACTTAAACTTAGTATTAGGAATAGAAAACGCGAGAAACTAAATAATCTTAATTTACTGAAGAAAAGATGCATTATCCCAACAAATTCATTGGACGGTAACATCATTACAGCCATAAAACAATAATACGTATTATCAGCCTCAATGAGGCCTTCTATGATGCTAAACCGAAATTTGTCCTTTTCGATACATAGCGCGGTGGATTATACATATCCTTCGGAATATATTGTATAAACATTGCACATCAAGTTCTGGAGAATCGCGGTCATGAACAAGATTAATAGCGGCGAGAAGATATTGATTATTTCGGGCAACTGTTGACCAATTCTCAGACCAAAAGATTCCTTGTTTGAAGATTCCATGCATTCTTGCAACGTCTTCGCATACCGTAACAGCAAATAAGACTTCGCATCCTGTATAGGTGACTTAAATCGGATGAAAATATCATTAGCATATAATCGATGACTTGCGAATTAATAGACATATTGGAGTACTTATTAACGTAGAAGTAGAAGCATTTTTTAACATAGGCAGCAACGAAATCATTTATGAGTAAACGCACGGGTTTGTCTAGAGTGTCTAGACAGAAGTGTGGATTTTTAAGAAATTCAGGCACGTCCCCATCAGTTATCACTGCATTGACAAAAGATATCTTGCGCAAGACATCGATGAATACTTTAGAGCGTGCTGCGTTTTCGTCCTTATTCTCTGGACAAATGTACAATATCGTAAAGCCTCTCGCTTCTTCAGATACATTAGTATTGACGTGGAATAAATATCTTCGAAGTATATTCTCGGCGAATTCTTCGGACAGAAGGTTGAAAACGGTTGATATGGTAAGTATTCTCAAATACTCGACAGTAGATATATTTGTTTGCCTTCTCGACATTTAATCCCATTTCTTGAAAATTATCTATCGTTTTGAGCCATAGACCAAGATATTTCACGACATATTCGTCGGGGATGTCAGGAAACAGCTTCATTTCCGAAAACAGCCCTTCATCGTTGAGATTCAACGTTGACACAGTTTGACAATATAGCGACCAAGTTTTAGGTTTTGGCTCAGGTAAGGAACAATTTCTGGGCCGCTTTGAACAAAACTTGTCGTATTGAATAATGGTTCTCGGTCGTCCACGTTTTCCGGTAGAAATTTATAAGCTCGCGCACGGAAGCTATCAAGTACATCAGCCTAATCCCATGCTTTCGCGCGCTCACGCGCATACTCGTCAACTTTTCCGCGGTTGATATCACTTTGGGCAAATAAGTCCGCCTATTTATATTCGTTAGTGTCATCAAAGCTATTGACAAGTAATCTCCTGTGCACAATCTAACGACGAGATCGAGAGGCACTGGCGGATTAGAAAGTCTCATGCTTAACGATAAATCTCGCACAAGCTCGTAGTCATCCTTGAAATTCGGATGACTAGTATCTGTCGTTGTTTCCGTAGGCGTGAGAGGATCGATTAGTTTTGTCACTGCATCGCCGTGAAGTAGAATGTCCAGAATAGCCATGCTAGACCATATTTTACTTTTATCTTCTTTGTGTACATAATCCACGCAACATTCGGCAAATTTAACGGGTAGGTCTTTATACCAACTCATAGCCCTGATGAAGCGTTGCACCTGTTTGCAATGGCAGTTCTTCTTGCAGTCTTCTAAGTACATTTCCCAACAATGCAGTATACTTTGTAAGTCTCGTTTAAATAGAGCAAGCGCCGCGCCTGACGTTACTAGAAACCAACTGCGATATAGTTCTGGTTCATTTTCTTGTAATGCGAGTTTTGTACGAGTATATCAGCTATGTTCTATCCCTTCGCGAACAACATCTATTAGCCAAGGATAATCTCTAATTGTCATTTTTTCTATCTCGATGCGCGAGCGTTCACATCTATCGTTGAAATCATACATTGCTTCGAAAAATCGGCAATATCGATGTCTTTTTTGTGTGAGATCTTGCAAAGGCTCTTTTTGAATGAGATTTGCGAAAGTTATAAGGCATTGTTTCTTATATTGTGGATATCCTCTGAGTATGTTGTAGCCTGTGTGATAATTATACATTGCGGATTCTTGATGATCTTGCATCATGTCGAGCAAATTCTCAATTGGCATATTATGTGTACATCTGAAAAGTACCATAGTCTCGAGTATCTCGATCGGTATGGATTTATTTTTGATATGAAACAATTGAGCAATTTCCATTACAAGGGAGCTCTGCTTTCTGTTTAAATGAGATACATCATATATTTTGAAAAGACAATCTAACATTCCTCGAAGTACAGTATAGCTTTCATTTTTATGTCTATTTAAGAAATATGTTAAGGTATCGGACAATGCATCGTCATCCTCATTAATCTTACAAGCGTAAATCATTTGTTCAATTAAACTAAGCCTATCTTTTTCATTTGCAGTTTTATTTATTGCTTCCTTGATAGCCGGTATCGCTTCGTTAACAGGTAAATAACAAATCCAAGCTGTCTCGTAATCCCCCGGAAGGCCCGGAATCGCACAAAATATCTTCTTCCCGATTTTAATTCTAGCTTGTTTGATCCGTTCTTTGACAGGTAATAGTCTTAATAAATTTGATGTCACATTCTTCGTCTGGAGAAAATTAGCATTGTATTTAGTTTCATACGATGTACGTATAGCAGCTCGTATTTCTTATCATGTGGATAATATTTTAAGTAATTGAGCATAGTATACGTCGAGAAGTTATACATGTTATTAGACAATAAACCCGGAAATATTCTTTCCATCAAATGCTCATTGATTTTCCGGAGTGGTAAGATGCAGATGTACATACATAAGTGGCTTTTCTATCAGGTGTTGCTTGGATTTTTTTAGAAATACTTCAGCACACGTGTTGCTCAAAATAATACGCGGTTCATAAGTCTCGTACAATTCCACGAAAGCTTCTATTCGTTTCTTTATTAATTTGGGCAAGAAATACACGTATTTATTGATGCCAATCGCCAAGGGAGTGCGCTTAGTCGTTAAATTTTGTACTTGGGGTTTCAGCAATTTGAGAAAACGCACTACCAAATCCGGATTTTTGTGAAAGAGCTTTTTAACAAATTCTACAGGCAGCACGAATCCCTTCTCCTCGATCGTTTTATAAACAAAATCATCGTCGCAAGCCATGAACAATGGATAAGCGGTTTGAATGCTATAAATAGATGATACTGCCGTGAACATCTGCTGTGCGTAAACCGGATCCTTGCCGGACAATCGATGTGCGAGAATAATCATGATACGCTTCCTCGTGTTTACGGAAACATATAAGGAAAGAGACGTTCACAGAAGTACGCGACGTCGATGATCTCCTTGTGGCTGCCATCGAAAAACCAGGAGGCCTTAAAAGCCCGGTTTATTATCGTCAAGTCCTCGTGCTTGAGCGCCGACGTTATATCCTCGTGCCTCTTCTTCTTAACGGCAATTTCCACGCGCAGTATATAGGCAGCAATTCTGACGGAAGTTGCTCAAGATTCTCGCTATCCTGATGCAAAACCAATCTTTCGATCCAACGCCACTTCTCACCGGCGGTGTTGCCCGGTATCTTTTAAATCGCTTGCAGATAAGGCATTTGCAAGTTGCGAGGCATCTCGCAGTCCATTATGACGCTTAAGGGGTTACAGGACCCTGAAAGAAGTAAAAATTTAAAGAGTTGTAAAAAGTTGTAAATTAATAGGAGTATAAATGTTTTGTTACGTATATTTACTAATTGTAAGTACATTTAACAATATTTTAATATAAAACAACTAGCTGGTCACCCGGGCTTCGCCCCGGAGGACTTCTCGCCCCTTTGTAGACATTTGTGCAAGTACCACATTATTTTCAAATAACCTTAACATGTACAACAAATAATAAATAATATCAAATGAGAATTTACTAAGTCTTTAAAGTAATTTATTTAATTCACATTATTATTACAATGTATTTTAATGTTATTGTATCTTAACCCTTAACATTAACACCTCTTTTTTCAATCATAACATGAACACCAGGGTCAATTGGACCCTGCAAATTTTTGATTGTTTATAACTCTTAAACAAATGTATATAAAAATATGAAAAAATTCTGGAATATACTAGAGATATTGAAGAAAAGACCTGAATAGTTTAAAGTGATAATTTTATTATTAACATTGTAAAAAAAATTGTTGAAAAATTCAATTTTTTGAAAAAACAAGATTTCTTTCAAAAACTCATAATTTTTAGAATTTTTAATATTAAGGGCTAATATTGCACACTCATCCTCTTCAGGTATGTCACTTTAAGAAAAAAAATAGTACAAATGTGAATCCTTCAAAAAGTATATTTATTTTGATACTTGAACAAGTTACATTTTAAGATGCATACCCCTTTAACATTAACACCAGGGTCAACGTGACCCTGCACAGATTGTTTATAACTCTTAAGCAAATGTATATAAAAGTATGAAAAAATTCTGAAATATACTAGACATTAAAAAAAAGGCCTGAATAGTTTAAAGTGGTATTTTTTATTATTAACATTATAAAAAAAAATTATTAACCAATTCGAATTTTCAAAAAAACAAGTTTTCTTCAGAAAATCAAAACTTTTTGAATTTTTAATATTAAGGGCTAAAATTACACTTATTCTTTTCAGATACATGAAAAAATAATAAAATATAAATTTTTTAAAAAGTAAAGAAAAATTTTACACTTGAACAAAAGTTACATTTTGGAGACAATTGTAGCATAAGTAGACACGATGATAGACTTAAAAACATCTACTCACGTTTTACTGCACCTTTTGAAGAAAAAACAAGGTTTTTTTGGCACTAAAAAAATTTTTTTATTCAACGTAACATTTACACCAGGGTCAGGGTGACCCTACGTGCTCACTAAACAGCTGCTAAACGGACACTGAGCTGCTCGTTCGTTCTACCTAGCGTCTCTACGGATACTTAATACCTAAACTCGAATTATGATAACGCTACTAATACGATTTTTGGCGCGCTACATGTTTTATTTCACAGTTGAAATGTTCAACAGGGTCACTTTGACCCTGGTGTTAATGTTAAGGGTTAAAAAAAAGTAATGCTAAGATTATAAATAATACTAAGATTTAAAATACTAAGATTACAATTAAATTGATTTATTTCGAACGACCGAACAAAGAACAAACACTATTTGCATATACCTATACAGGACGTTTGTTGACATCTAATTTGTTTTTAGTCTTTATCACATAGTACATAGTACATGAATAAATTTGATTGTGTTTGCTTATCAACATAAATTACAATAAGCAAATTGCACATTAATTAACTTACAGGAGATACGAAGGGTTCTATAATTTACCCCTAAATCCAGATTTATCCTTTTAGAGGTTGATTAGGGCAAAATCCTGAAATATGTTTTTGAGCATTTGTATGGGTGATCCTCGTAAGCAAGAACCAAGTCGATATCTCATCGGGCCTAAGAGATATTGACAAATCCGTAAAAATACATTTTAACCCTTTTCACACCCTTAAAGGCCGAATTTTTAAAAATCCCTTCTTAGTGGGTGCTTACGTCATGAGAGGAATGCACCCCTCGAATTTCATGTTTCTAGGTTCAGGGGTGTGGGCTGGGTGTTGATGAGTCAGTCAGTCAGTCAGTCAGTCAGGACATTTGTTTTTATATATATAGATTAGATTTTATGGTGCGTATTAACATTTCAATTCTGTTCTGCAAACGAATCATATACTTCAACAGTAACCATTCTAGACTTAAGGAGGGTGGTTGCTCATATCAAAATGATAAGAATTAGTTCAAATTTATAAAGGATATTTGTCTATGGGAATCTGTCGTCTATACCAAAATTGAAGACAATTGTCTACAGTAAAGGTACAAATAGTACTAACTACTAAAGCGAACTGAGCATAAACATTTATGTCAATCTCTTGAATATCGTGCTCCACGTAAAAAATGTAAACAAAGTCGTAGCAATGTTAACAACGTTACGTATCTATAGTATAGGCAAGCGTGTATTCTGCTTAGGCGCTTTAGAAACTAAAGTATTATTTAAAAATTCATATTACTTATTTTTAACTTTAACACTGCATATCTCGAAAACTAGAGCAGTTAGCCCTATAAGACCTATATAATTTTTTGTTTAGAGTAAAAAATGCTACCAGAAACCACCGTCAAATCAAGGCACCCCAGTTATCGGAATCTAGCCCCTGAGTAGCTAGATCTTTTGTAGTTTTTACAGGAGTGAGCCCATTATTGCTACGTTTCCAGCCCCGCTCCTGTGGAATTTTTTCAATCCCATACCATACTTGTACTTGATGGTATACGTCCTGAATGCGTGATATCGTGCAGCATCTCTTGGTGGTGGCAGATTAACAAGATTAAATTGACTTTTAGTAATTGACTTTGTTGATAGCGCACTGCATCCAATGTGCAAGTATGGTATAGGATTATCACACCGTGCAAGCAACATGAGCCCGCACGAATTGTTATTTGGGTATTTACGCACGAATCATGCTCGCATCACGAAGTGATTTTGGCATACGTGCGCGCATAGAAGGTCGCACTATGCCATCACGTGTGATTACACGTACGATGGTACAGTGATTACGCACAAGTGATGGAATAGTGATTACGCGTACGTGATAGCATAGTGCGATCTTTTACGATCAATGGGTGTCCCAGAATATTTGGGACTTTTCTCAAAAACAGATAGAACGGACTCAACTGAGTCGAAAAGTCCTTTACCATTTTGCAATTTTTGCAATAGGTAACGAGATATTAATAATTAAAAATCGCCGTATTAGCCCGGCCTACCGCCAAATGCAAGCGCGCGGCGAGATGCGGCCGCCCACTGCCCACCGATCGATATCCGCGGTCGGCGCGCGGGGAGTTGTTTACTACAAGCGGCAATGGCTACACACGAGTGGCGCGTAACGCTGGGCCCCCGTTCTGAGATAAGATAGTTCCTCGCCTTTTTTTTTTAAATGAAAATAAAATTGTTAAACGGCACAAAAATTTTCTATGTGTGTACGTGTACATGCATGTGCACGTATGCATGTATGCAACGCTCAGAAAAGTATCAATTTTACTGCATAAAAAAGCGATTACTCAATTTACTATTTTTCTTTTAGTAAGCAACGGTTATCTTTAACAAAGAATAATTTCTTGATGATAATGTTAAAATGTACTCATCACAAATTTTAGAAAAAGTTATTATCATGTACCCGCAAAGAGAATTTATATTTTTTCTTTAAAGAATGTAACATTATAAAATTTTATCGAAGAAAAGTTAAAATAATAAGCAAATCAAATTTTTATTTTAATTTTATGTTCTTCTATAAACTTATGAAATATTTGATATAAGTAATATTTATTTAATTCAAGTAATTTATAGTGTGTTATTTGTATGTGTGTGTATGCAGGCAAAAAAATGTTAAGTAAATATTATTTATTTTAAAATTTTTAAATAAAATAATAAGTGAATTTTAAGACTATTATTAAGAAAATATTCTTTGTAAAAATAACCATTACTTAGAAGAAGAGAACTAAAATTGAGTAATTGGTTTGCTTAATTCTTAGCACTAGAATGATATTTTTCTGCGTGTGCGTACGTGAATAACAATCGCAATATAAGATCGCGAGTCAAAAAATAATTATTTTTCCTTTCTGTGGCAAGAAAATGATAGAGCGCTATCATTTCCACACCACCTTGCGGTAGATAGCATGGCGCATTTTTTTTAAAGTGGTATCCCCAGTAGGTCTAATCCACTTTGCATTAAACTATGAAAATATTTTAATGCAAAAACTGTTCGAAGTGCCTTCCTCGTTCTCGTACACAGAGTTCGGCCCTTCGAGTAATATTGCGCGTCGCGCGGTACGCCATTTCCGGCGTGATGGTATTGAAAGCTGCGAAAATTTCTTCTCGTACCTCAGCTTGTGTACCACCACGCCTGTGCTCGACTAAATCTTTGATGTAACCCCAAACGAAATAGTCGAGCACGTTAAGATCCGGCGACCGCGCCGGCCAAAGGATTGGGCCACCTCGACCTATTCATCTGTCCGGATAATGCGCGTCTAAAACTTCGCGTGCTTCAAGCGCGAAATGCGGGGGAGCCCCATCGTGTTGGAAAATGAGCTCTTCCCGTTCGCGAAGGGGAACGTCTTCGAGAAGACCGGGCAGCTCATTTTCCAAAAAATTTGCGTACCTATCCCCGCGTAAACGTGGCGGGAGGATATAGGGACCGATCTAAAAAAATCATAGAAAGAATGTGATTTTAAAAGAACTGCGAGAGAGACAGAGACAAAATTTCTTAACTCATAAACTTACAATTCGGTTCGCTTTTATTCCTGCCCAAACATTTATCGACCAGCGATATTGAAACGCGCCTTGGCGAATGGCGTGCGGATTTTCGTCTCCCCATAATAAATGATTATGGGAGTTAAACACGCCGTTCGGTGTAAAGGTTGCCTCGTCCGTCCACAGGATGCGGTCGGGGAAAAGAGCATTCTCCCGACACTGCGCGAGAAACCCTGTGTATTTCACTGATAATTAATACTTTTAAAAGAAGCGTAAACATTAAAGTAGGATAATAAATATACCATTACAAAAGTAGAAGCGATTGCGTTCATCTTCCTCATTAATGAGTTGTTGCACCCGCTGATAATGAAACGGGTGCAATCCGTTCTGGCGTAGAACGCGATGCACGACGCTTCGGGAGAGACCTAGCGTACGAGCAACACGGCGCACGCTGTTCCCGGGGTTCTCCTCGAATGCTTCCAGGATTCTCTCTTCGTCGATTACGCGACGTTGCAACGGTACACCAGCATGCCGCCAATGTGGTAAAAGAGATCCTGTCTCTCTGGCGCGTCGGACACATCCCAATATCACATTATATCCGGGATGTCGTTCACGCCCGGGGAATCGTTCCTCGTAAAGTCGAACGGCGGCACGGACGTTTTCTCCAGCTATTCCGTACGTAATCAACATATCCGTATACTCTCGAGCAGTATACATCTTCTTATAATTTCTCGAAAATGCACGCACGTCGGACGCTGGGCACGTATTGTCGTCGAGCGACAAACAATATTGAAGTGGATAACAAATGAACGATGTTGATTGCAACTGTTTATTGTTTGTCGCTCCAGGATCTCTTTTACCACATTGGCGGCATGCTGGTGTACCGTTGCAACGTCGCGTAATCGACGAAGAGAGAATCCTGGAAGCATTCGAGGAGAACCCCGGGAACAGCGTGCGCCGTGTTGCTCGTACGCTAGGTCTCTCCCGAAGCGTCGTGCATCGCGTTCTACGCCAGAACGGATTGCACCCGTTTCATTATCAGCGGGTGCAACAACTCATTAATGAGGAAGATGAACGCAATCGCTTCTACTTTTGTAATGGTATATTTATTATCCTACTTTAATGTTTACGCTTCTTTTAAAAGTATTAATTATCAGTGAAATACACAGGGTTTCTCGCGCAGTGTCGGGAGAATGCTCTTTTCCCCGACCGCATCCTGTGGACGGACGAGGCAACCTTTACACCGAACGGCGTGTTTAACTCCCATAATCATTTATTATGGGGAGACGAAAATCCGCACGCCATTCGCCAAGGCGCGTTTCAATATCGCTGGTCGATAAATGTTTGGGCAGGAATAAAAGCGAACCGAATTGTAAGTTTATGAGTTAAGAAATTTTGTCTCTGTCTCTCTCGCAGTTCTTTTAAAATCACATTCTTTCTATGATTTTTTTAGATCGGTCCCTATATCCTCCCGCCACGTTTACGCGGGGATAGGTACGCAAATTTTTTGGAAAATGAGCTGCCCGGTCTTCTCGAAGACGTTCCCCTTCGCGAACGGGAAGAGCTCATTTTCCAACACGATGGGGCTCCCCCGCATTTCGCGCTTGAAGCACGCGAAGTTTTAGACGCGCATTATCCGGACAGATGAATAGGTCGAGGTGGCCCAATCCTTTGGCCGGCGCGGTCGCCGGATCTTAACGTGCTCGACTATTTCGTTTGGGGTTACATCAAAGATTTAGTCGAGCACAGGCGTGGTGGTACACAAGCTGAGGTACGAGAAGAAATTTTCGCAGCTTTCAATACCATCACGCCGGAAATGGCGTACCGCGCGACGCGCAATATTACTCGAAGGGCCGAACTCTGTGTACGAGAACGAGGAAGGCACTTCGAACAGTTTTTGCATTAAAATATTTTCATAGTTTAATGCAAAGTGGATTAGACCTACTGGGGATACCACTTTAAAAAAAATGCGCCATGCTATCTACCGCAAGGTGGTGTGGAAATGATAGCGCTCTATCATTTTCTTGCCACAGAAAGGAAAAATAATTATTTTTTGACTCGCGATCTTATATTGCGATTGTTATTCACGTACGCACACGCAGAAAAATATCATTCTAGTGCTAAGAATTAAGCAAACCAATTACTCAATTTTAGTTCTCTTCTTCTAAGTAATGGTTATTTTACAAAGAATATTTTCTTAATAATAGTCTTAAAATTCACTTATTATTTTATTTAAAAATTTTAAAATAAATAATATTTACTTAACATTTTTTTGCCTGCATACACACACATACAAATAACACACTATAAATTACTTGAATTAAATAAATATTACTTATATCAAATATTTCATAAGTTCATAGAAGAACATAAAATTAAAATAAAAATTTGATTTGCTTATTATTTTAACTTTTCTTTGATAAAATTTTATAATGTTACATTCTTTAAAGAAAAAATATAAATTCTCTTTGCGGGTACATGATAATAACTTTTTCTAAAATTTGTGATGAGTACATTTTAATATTATCATCAAGAAATTATTCTTTGTTAAAGATAACCGTTGCTTACTAAAAGAAAAATAGTAAATTGAGTAATCGCTTTTTTATGCAGTAAAATTGATACTTTTCTGAGCGTTGCATACATGCGTACGTGCACATGCATGTACACGTACACACATAGAAAATTTTTGTGCCGTTTGACAATTTTATTTTCATTAAATAAAAGGCGAGGAACTATCTTATCTCAGAACGGGGGCCCAGCGTTACGCGCCACTCGTGTGTAGCCATTGCCGCTTGTAGTAAACAACTCCCCGCGCGCCGACCGCGGATATCGATCGGTGGACAGTGGGCGGTCGCATCTCGCCGCGCGCTTGCATTTGGCGGTAGGCCGGGCTAATACGGCGATTTTTAATTATTAATATGTCGTTACCTATTGCGAAAATTGCAAAATGGTAAAGGACTTTTCGACTCAGTTGAGTCCGTTCTATCTGTTTTTGAGAAAAGTCCCAAATATTCTGGGACACCCAATTGATGATAAATTATAATTGATCGTAAAAACATCTCGCACCACAAATAATATTTAAATATCAGATAAAATGGCAAAAACGTTACAAATACGTATAAATTCGGGTACGATTTATTGTATTAAAATTGTATGCGAATTTGTACAATAGGTATATATAAATTATAATATCCGCGCGCGATTTATTAAATTATAATATTTATGCTCGATCTTTCAACCTTAAAAACCGTATATCATTTCCTGTTCTTTAAAGCGCAATAATTCCACAGATTTGATTGGCCATAAAACAATAATAATTTAATTTGTGCGTAAATACCCAGATAACAATTCGTGCGGGCTCATGTTACCTTAACGGCGTGATTATCACACCGTGCAGGTAACATGAGCCCGCACGAATTGTTATCTGGGTATTTACGCACGAATCATGCTCGCATCACGAAGTGATTTTGGCATAGAAGGTCGCACTATGCCATCACGTGTATTACACGTACGATGGTACAGTGATTACGCACACGTGATGGCATAGTGATTACGCATATACGTGATAGCATAGTGAACACACATGTGATAGCATAGTGCGATCTTTTACGATCAATATATAATTGATGATAAATTATAATTGATCGTAAAAAGATCGCACTACATATAAAAATAATAAGATACATTTACTTCGCCAGTGTATAAATAACCAAATTAAATTTCTTAATCGACGAAACTGGCACTCCTGACGGTCACAATCGTCAGGACACTTTAGACCAAGATTCCGGTCCTTCTATCAAAACGCTTAAATTTAAGCAACTTAAATTTAAAGTTTTTACAGTGATTTCAATATTAAATTGATATCGATTTAATTAGGGAAGGGAGGGGGAATTTCTCCATCTTAATTTAAGTTGCTTAAATTTAAGCGTTTTGATAGAAGGACCGGAATCTTGGTCTAAAGTGTCCTGACGATTGTGACCGTCAGGAGTGCCAGTTTCGTCGATTAAGAAATTTAATTTGGATATAAAAATAATATTTAAATATCAGATAAAATGGCAAAAACGTTACAAATACGTATAAATTTGGGTACGATTTATTGTATTAGAATTGTATGCGAATTTGTACAATAAGTATATATAAATTATAATATCCGCGCGCGATTTATTAAATTATAATATTTATGCTCGATCTTTCAACCTTAAAAACCGCATATCATTTCCTGTTCTTTAAAGCGCAATAATTCCACAGATTTGATTGGCCATGAAACAATAATAATTTAATTTGTGCGTAAATACCCAGATAACAATTCGTGCGGGCTCATGTTACCTTAACGGCGTGATTATCACACCGTGCAGGTAACATGAGCCCGCACGAATTGTTATCTGGGTATTTACGCACGAATCATACTCGCATCACGAAGTGATTTTGGCATAGAAGGTCGCACTATGCCATCACGTGTATTACACGTACGATGGTACAGTGATTACGCACACGTGATGGCATAGTGATTACGCATATACGTGATAGCATAGTGAACACACATGTGATAGCATAGTGCGATCTTTTACGATCAATATATAATTGATGATAAATTATAATTGATCGTAAAAAGATCGCACTACATATAAAAATAATGAGATACATTTACTTCGCCAGTGTATAAATAACCAAATTAAATTTCTTATGCCCGTTTCTACCAACGTCGGTTAACTTTAACCTTAGGTTAACTCACTTTTCGTCTCTTTCTAACTGTCCCCCTTAGAAAGAGACGAAGAGTGAGTTAACCTAAGGTTAAAGTTAACCGACGTTGGTAGAAACGGGCATTAATCGACGAAACTGGCACTCCTGACGGTCACAATCGTCAGGACACTTTAGACCAAGATTCCGGTCCTTCTATCAAAACGCTTAAATTTAAGCAACTTAAATTTAAAGTTTTTACAGTGATTTCAATATTAAATTGATATCGATTTAATTAGGGAAGGGAGGGGGAATTTCTCCATCTTAATTTAAGTTGCTTAAATTTAAGCGTTTTGATAGAAGGATCGGAATCTTGGTCTAAAGTGTCCTGACGATTGTGACCGTCAGGAGTGCCAGTTTCGTCGATTAAGAAATTTAATTTGGATATAAAAATAATATTTAAATATCAGATAAAATGGCAAAAACGTTACAAATACGTATAAATTCGGGTACGATTTATTGTATTAGAACTGTATGCAAATTTGTACAATAGGTATATATAAATTATAATATCCGGGCGCGATTTATTAAATTATAATATTTATGCTTGATCTTTCCACCTTAAAAACCACATATCATTTCCTGTTCTTTAAAGTGCAATAGTTTCACAGATTTGATTGGCCATAAAACAATAATAATTTAATTCGTGCGTACATACCCAGATAACAATTCGTGCGGGCTCATATTACCTTCACGGCGTAATTATCACACCGTGCAGGCAACATGAGCCCGCACGAATTGTTATCTGGGCAATATCTATCTATATCTATCATTGCTGAGTTACTATTGTTAATATTAGTTTTGTTTTAAAAGAAATAAACAAGATGACAATTGATCCGGCCAAATCAATCCCTGCGTTTTACGCTGGATAAAGTATATTTTTGACAGGTGCAACGGGATTTCTGGGTAAAGTGTTTTTTTTTTTTAAAGATATTGCGATCGTGCCCAGATGTTCGTGAAATATTTCTGTTAATGCGTTCCAAAAAAGGACTAAATGTTAATTAACAAAAAACTTGAACAAATGTTAAAATTACCGGTAAGTTTGATATGAAAGAGAATTAAAGATTCTTAAGTAGACCTTTAATATTATTATATCACATTTAAACGTATAGTAAAATTTTCTTTTCTAAACGCTATGGTACGTCATTATTACGGACAGTTACTTGTGACATTAACACTTTGTAAATAGTAATATGTAATAAAATGTTGAAATGGATTTAGAGTAAAACGTTGTTGTGTGTGAAATTACATATTCACGTAAATTTATTCAAAATATCTTAAAAATTATTGTAATTATTTTAACAAAAAGTTTTTATAATTTACAACATAATTCTATTTCAGTTATTTTACCAATTGCGCGATAAGCGACCTTCGAATTTCGAGAAATTAGTTCCGATTTCTGGCGATGTCAGAGAGAAGGGAATAGGTTTGTCTACTGCGGACAGGCAAATGTTGATTGAAAGAGTGATCATAAGACATGGAACGGCAAGTGTGCGATTTAATGACACTTTAAAATACGCCATATTTGCGAATACTAGAGCAACGAGAGAGATCTGTATTTTAGCTCAAAGTATGGAGAATATAAAAGTAAGTAATTTTTACTTAAAAAGAATAACAGAGATTTGTATTTATAAATAATACACTGCATTACATTATATATTTTAGGTAACGTCTTTGCGCAATAACTTATAGGTAGGGGAAAGGTGTCCAAAATGATCCCCTTAAGGCAGAAATCAATAAATGGCATGAAATAATGTGTCTCTGTTTAAATCATTAATGGTTTTTGGTTTAGTGGTTGTTTAACTACAATTAATTAAATAGAGTTTTGAATTAATGCTGCTAAATACGTAGTTACTTGTTATTTTACTAAAATCTTGTAAAGGGATCATTTGGTACCAGGGGTGTCCAAAACAATCCCTGGGGTATGGACAAAATGATCCCTGGGGATTATTACACAAAAATAGGTCAGTACATTAAAAAAAACATATTGTAATTAAAATTTAAACACAAAATTAAATTTAAAATGTTCAACGCGACCCGCCATTACACTCGATTGACATACTGATTCCTCCGAAGAAGTCTCTTAATATGTCCGCGCAATGGCGCTATTATTTTCGTTAAAATCGGTGGGGATCATTTTACCTCGAGGGATAATTTTGGACACCTTTCCCCTACGTAAATTGTGAAAAAATCGATGCAATTAATATTAAACATTGCATAAATAGCTTAAATTATTTATCGCTTTTTTTATCATTTCCGCTCAATTATTCGTCTTTGAATATGTTACATAATTTGATTATTAATTTAAATTTTATTTATTTTAGTTGTAGATCCCTCTCTCTCTCTCTCTCTGTATCTCTCTCCCTATATCTAATTTTATTATATTTAAATCTAACTGTATCCAAATTTTCATAAACAATCTGCAACTAAATATAATTAAATATAATGACATAAAGATATAAAATAATGTGTTTTACATTGTATTATATCTTTTCTGATTATCTATTATGAAACAAGTGCAAATTATTTTATGTGTTTGCTCTTTTGACTTTACACTGCCCGTGCATCATTTCCTGCTTCTAATATATCGTATAAATAGTTATAAGCACTTATTTGAATTTTACCTGCATTTTTCTGTCGGCATAATAAAAGCGATAACGCGTTCGAAGTGTTTCAGTATCTTCGTTTTGCGTTGCGTTGCTAAGTTCTTATTGCTCATATTAATTTTGTTTTAAAAATAATAGAGATGATAATTGATCCGGCCATGTCAATTCCTGAATTTTACGCTGGACAAAGTATATTGTTGACAGGTGCGACAGGATTTCTGGGTAAAGTGTTTATTGAAAAGATATTGCGATCTTGTCCAGATGTTCGTGAAATATTCTTACTCATGCGTCCAAAAAAAGGATTCAATATTAAGGAAAGGCTCAAAGAAATATTAAACTCACCGGTAAGTTAGATATGGAAAGAGAAAATTTTTGTAATAACGCATTTTTTAAAAATTTTTAGATTTTTTAAGATGTTATATTGCATAGCACTTCAATATATACAGGGTGTAACATAAATGTGGGCCGCTACTTTAGGGATGTATTCTACTCGTCAAAATAAGTTCCAAAAAGTTCATATATGTATAAACGTATGTCTAAAAATGTATCGTATTCACGTTACAGTCATGTTTGAGTTGAAACTTAAGGCTCCTGGATCGTCGTCGCTTCTATCCTTGTTTGATGACGTCAGAAGCGAGAAATGAATGGAAATGACACGCTGAGAAATTGTGCATGGTATATCCAAATAAAAAGGTACGTGCACAAAATAACATTACAGATCACTTCAGCACATTTCAAAAATTGACCGAATGCTATCAATTTTCCTTGACAGTTAATAAACAGTCGTAAAATGAATGTAATACGAAGCCTAACCATGCAGGCTTATGCGCCTGGAAGTGATCTGTAGTGTTATTTTGTGCACGTATCTTTTTATTTGGATATACCATGCACAATTTCTCAGCGTGTCATTTCCACTCATTTCTCGCTTCTGACGTCATCAAACAAGGATAGAAGCGACGACGATCCAGGAGCCTTAAGACAATTACAATGCGTATTAGGTATTTTATTTCTAACAATGTAAAATAGTAGAAAATAAATGTGGAATAAAACAAATCTTAAAGCAAATGCTTAAAGTGACAGCCCCCAGCCAAAATACACTGCTCCGCCCGTCTTCGTAGCGATCTTCTCACTCTTTCACAAACACCCGACGTGTTGCGTATTTTATTCAACCCGGTTTCAATGCATTGATGAAAATTATTAATGTTGTCAACAAGCCGGGAGTAAACAATTTGTTTTGTTAGATATCCCCAAAAACATGAGGACATCAGGAAATCACTGGTGAACCATCCTTCGTTCTTTTAAACATGACTGTAACGTGAAAATGATACATTTTTGGACATTTATATGACCTTTATTGCTTATTTTTGTTATGGGAAATGACTGCGATCGTAGATGAAGTAAAAAAAGGAACTTTATTATAAGTAAGCTACACTATTTCTTTTGCTGCATTGGCGGCACTAATATACTCCGCCTCTGTAGTGGACTGTGCAACGCACTGTTGTTTCTTACTTTGCCAAGTTACGGCAGAATCGCCGAGTCTACATAAAATACCGCTCGTTGATTTTCTCGTGACCAGTCAATTGTTTGGCAAAACTTGGTCGTGAACATCGTCGCTCATCTCGACTCACGTTGAGTCTTCTTTATTATTACCTCAACAATTCTAACGAGTAGAATGCACCCTTGAAATAGCGGTTCATATTTATGTCACACCCTGTATAGTGAAGTGAATTTTTCTCTAAAGACTAGAGAACGTCATTATTAAATAAAGCTATTTTGGACATTAACATTTTGTGAATAGTATGTAATAAAATATTGGAATGCATTTAGAGTAAAATGTTGTAGTGAATGTCATTACATATTTTATCCTTTTATTGTAAATTTATTCAAAATTTAGAATTAGAAATTACTGTAATTATTTTAACAAAAGGTTTTTATAATTTACAACATAATTCTCTTTCAGTTATATGAAAAAGTGCGCGATGAGCAAGCTTCTAATTTCGAGAAGTTAATTCCGATTTCTGGTGATGTCAGTGAGAAAGGATTAGGTTTGTCGGCTGCAGACGCACAAATTCTAGTTGAAAGAGTGACTATAGTAATCCATGCAGCTGCGAGTGTGAGATTCAACGACAGTTTAAAATATTCTATATTTTCCAATACTAGAGCAACAAGAGATATTTGCATTTTAGCTCAAAGTATGAAAAATTTAAAAGTAAGTTATTTTTATACAAACAGAGTAACAGAGGTTGTGCATTTGTATTCATGAATAATTCATTGCATTACACGTGATATATTTTATGTACTTAATGTTTTATGCAACGTCATCTCAATCATAAATTTTCTACCAAATATTTATTATGGCGTATTTTTAAGTTTAATAGCAGTTTAAATAAAATAAATTTGGAAGAATGTGGACATAAATTGAAATATCATAATGTATCTATAGTATAAATAAAATATATATTGTTATACAAACTTTTATGTAGGTACTGCAAGAAATTTAAAAAAATTTCTTTTTTCTGTTAAAGGCACTAGTGTATGTCAGTACAGCATTCGCACACGTGAATAATCCATTCATTGAAGAAATAGTGTACCCACCTATAGCTGATTGGCGGAAAATGATAGATATAGCTGAATCATTGGATGAGCATACTTTAAACATTTTTACAGCTAAGTAAGTTATAAATGGTAATCATGTTTATAAATTTTATATAGTTAGATGTGTTTTCTTTAAACTATCACCTTATTATTTTATTATATTATTGTATTATTATATTATATATTTGTTATTATATTATATTATTGTGGTATTTACTTATTATGTGTACAGTTACCTATTTATCTTTTAAGAACTATTCTTTTATTCTTATTGTACTTCTAATAATATTCAAATTTTCAATTCTGTGTACACTTAAAATACAGATGTTTGGATTACGCTCCCAACACGTATATTTTTTCAAAAAACCTAGCGGAGAGTGTAATACATGAATATTCTTTCTTCTTACCTTGCGCGATTGTGAGACCTTCCATGGGTACGTAGCCTTTTTTCTAACAATAAGTATTAGAACTAAATTTTTGTTTTAACGCGTTATTGTGTATGCTAGATATTTGTCCGTTATTTTGTGTTACAATATCTCAAAATAAAATATTTGATAGAATACAGGGCGTCCGGAAATTTTTGATATAGCCAAAGTGTAAAAGGTAGATTGGCTCAAACTAAAATGAAATGTGCCATTTTGCAAAATTTGCAATAGTTACTAAATAATTAATTAAACTGTCTAAAATAATGTGCCTGTGGAAAGTGGTAAGCCATTTTACGTACCTCGCGAGTTTGGCCTATTGCTTTCCACGCGCACATATTAGCACAGTTTAATTAATTACTCAATAACTATTGCAAATTTTGCAAAATGGTAAGGCAGGGGGCCCATATTTCGCCCACAAGTCACATTTTCGTACCTGAAAACCGTATTAAATGACATAAGAACTCCAAATTTATACATTACCTTCGTTGAACATCCCTTTATCTGGAAACCAAGCCAAATCGCCTGTATAATCAATTGTTAGTACCCAAAAAAGTTATTTTTCAAAATACGGATTTTCGGCGAATCCAAAAAGAGTGGTCTTAATTTCGTCCATATACTAAATACCGGAAAAAATGAGGTAATAACGATTTTTTAAATTTGTTTTTTTAATTTTTAACTTTATTTATATTATTTAGTAAAAGTCACTACAAAAGTGAACATAATTAGTCGATTGTAGTAAATTAATGCAAAACTTTTTGCTTATATCAAATTAAAAAACATGAAATTAGCAAAAAATTTCAAAAAAATTCAAAAAGAATACTTATTAAGTTTATTTGAAAAAAAATTGAGTTTCTAATTTCGTCCCCTGGGCAAATTTCAGAACATGAAGGGGGACGAAATAATAAAAAACCCTCAAATCAACATCGCGGTTCCTATCTTTTTAACAAGTTAACCTAACGGCACACAACTCACATACCCTTCTATATTGACCACATACCTAAACCAACTACATGCAGAGAATATAAAAACAACTCTTACACTAGGCGTAAAGGATTAATAATCATGACATTGCATGTACTCACCTTATCAAGAAAACTAAAAATCGTCGTAAAATCAAAACAAGAGCTTTCTGGATCGCTTAACTTTCACAAGTGGCTCTGTTTATCTTCCTCTATAGTCTATATGTCGCAGGCTTATTGCAAAATCAGCCTTTTTGCAAAAAGGCTAGCCTTTTTGCGAAATGCCGGCCTTTTGCGAAAGCATTTGATCGTTTCTTTAATAAGACTAACGTATTTTAGACTTCTTGCAAAGTGCCTAGCCTAGCACCAGCCCATGTTTGCCAAAAAGCCTAAAGTGCGTTCAGTCTTATTGGGAAACGATCAGTGCTTCGCAAAAGGCCGGCCTTTTGCAAAGAGACTAGTCTTTTTGCAAAAGGGCTGATTTTGCAATAAGCCTGCGACATATACACACGTGCCGGCGCCGATGGCACCCGCAGCGACAGGACCGAGAAACTTGAGTGGGCGAAATTGGGCGCCTAGACGAAATTCGGGCTACCTTACATGACTTTTCTTTTCAGTTTAAACTAATCTACCTTTACATTTCGATTTTGTCAAAAATTGCTGTATATCCTGGGTTGGGAAGTAACGCGTTACAAGTAACGCGTTACCGTTACTTTTTTCCAGTAACTATGTGGTAACGGCGTTATTTTTTTTCAATAGTAACTGTAACGGTAACGCAGTTACATTTTTTCAGTAACGGTAACGAATTTAACAGTTACTTTTATTGTTACTTTAGGCCGGGTCTATTAAGTTCTCTTTTTAGTTTATGGTATACAAACGACAAGACGACAACATTCTTAAAAAAGTAATGGCAGTAATGCGGGTGGTAGCAGCGTTGTTTGTATGTCGTGAGTCGTGACTCGTGTGTTGAGTTTGAATAAGCGAGTGGCGAGCCAAATTATTGGGTTCGTACAAAAGACGAAAAGACTTATTGTTAGCTATCTGATCGTGGTGGCTTGTGTAATTGACATAATTGTGTTTGTTTGTGCATATTGCTACGGCGTGTTGTATGTTGTATCGGGGGGGCTCCGTTTGCCTACAATCCTGATTGCTAACAGCTTCGTTTGCCCACAACATTTTGCCTACAGCTTCGTTTGCCGACATTTCCGATTGCCTACAGAGCGATTGCCTACAAGCATTATTGCGCACATGTAATAGTTAAAAATACGAACGTACGTTTGCGCACATGGCTAAATACATTGCACACATAACTTTATTGCACACAAGCAGATTGCACACATGACATTATTGCGCACATACACATTGCACACATGACTTTATTGCGCACATACACGTTATATTGCACACATATGTCGCAGGCTTACTGCAAAATCAGCCCTTTTGCAAAAAGACTAGCCTCTTTGCGAAAGGCCGGCTTTTTGCGAAGCACTGATCGTTTCCCAATAAGACTGAACGCACTTTAGGCTTTTTGGCACACATGGGCTGGTGCTAGGCTAGGCACTTTGCAAAAAGTCTAAAATACGTTAGTCTTATTAAAGAAACGATCAAATGCTTTCGCAAAAGACCGGCATTTCGCAAAAAGGCTAGCCTTTTTGCAAAAAGGCTGATTTTGCAATAAGCCTGCGACATTGTGTGCAATATAACGTGTATGTGCGCAATAAGTCATGTGTGCAATGTGTATGTGCGCAATAATGTCATGTGTGCAATCTGCTTGTGTGCAATAAAGTCATGTGTCCAATGTGTTTGGCCATGTGCGCAAACGTACTTTCGTATTTTTAACTATTACATGTGCGCAATAATGCTTGTAGGCAATCGCTCTGTAGGCAATCGGGAATGTCGGCAAACGAAGCTGTAGGCCAAATGTTGTGGGCAAACAAAGCTGTTGGCAATCAGGATTGTAGGCAAACGGGATCCCCCCGTTGTATCTATTAGAATTGGAATACAGAATAGGTATAAATATTCATAAAGGGTCACACCTTACCGATTTTAACGCCACTTAAATATGTTGTAGGGGAGGTCTTTCTGAGTAATTCTACGCAAGAAAAAAGTGGGGGACGGTATTAGTTTAGAAGATATAGCAAATTGAATTTTTACAATTTTAATGCGTTATGTTAATAATTTTTAAAAGCAGAGAATAGTTGGTACATTTTATTTACATATTATTAATTATGCTTAAAGCAGAGAATACTTTATATTTATGGTTTCTAACATATAAAATTGTATATATTCTATACTTTTCTATACAATTTTATATGTTAGAAACCATAAATATAAAGTATTCTCTGCTTTAACCATAATTAATATGTAAATAAAATGTACCAACTATTCTCTTCTTTAACAAATTATTAACAAAACGCATTAAAATTGTGAAAATTCAATTTGCTAAACCAATCTTCTAAACCATCTTCTAAACCAATGCCGACCCCTACTTTTTTCTTGCGCAAAATTACTCAGAAAGACCTCCCCTATAACATATTTAAATGGGGATAAAATCGGTGAGGTGTGACCTTTTTTATGCATATTTACCTATTCTGTATTCCAATTCCAATAGATACAACATACAACACGCCGTAGAAATATGCACAAACAAACACAATTATGTCAATTACACAAGCCACCACGGTCAGAATGGTCAGATAGCTAAGTCTTTTCGTCTTTTGTACAAACCCAATATGGGGCTCGCCACTTGCTGATAAAATCTCGGTGTCTAACTTAATGAAACACGTGAATATGAGTATTACTTATTTATAGAATTATAAAATATGAAAACTATGATTTCTTTTAAGTTCTTTGCGGTCTTACGTCTAGCAAAAGGCCGTTTTGATACAATGGAGCATCAGCTCCTATTAAAAGTTAATAAAGAATTTTCATTTTGGTGAAATTTAACGAGTTTATTTATTATTTATTTAACAAACCTATTAAAATCGTAGCTTTTATCTTTAACTTATTTTTAACAAAGGACCCCGCACTAATTATATGGGAAATTGGATCTCGGTAAAATCGGTTAATTTTTTAATATGTTGTAGCTTATGACCTACTGAACAAAAAATGTAATGGGCACAAAGCTAAATAATGGACAGTTTTTGAGCTACAGCTAGTCAAACACGAAAAATTCGGGTCTGCGCGAGTACTATATCCCTACTCTTAGCATAACCCAGGACCAACGACATGGACGTGGTAGGGGGCTGGTCCCGTGTGTATGTGTGTGTGTGTGTGTGTGTGTGTGTTTGTGTTCGCGCGAGCGCGCGACACTCGCACCTTTATAAATAGTCCGGGAGCCAGTAAACATTTTTGACACTTATTTTTGTAGTCAGTGAATTTAGATAGGATTGTTTCTTTAGTGATGCTAATTAACAAATCGGAAGTCTGGCTACGATTTTCCGCTGCATCAATCCAGGGAGTGCAAAAAAATACAAAGGGGTGGCACTTATTTTTGCACTAATGAAGTTTTTTCTACTAATGAGTGTTATCCTAACAGTCAGTAAAAAAGCAGTCTGGCTGATCTGCAGGTATGGCAAATGAGCCTGGCACGTGAATAATTTTTGGTGCAGCGGAAAATCGTAGCCAGACTTCCGATTTGTTAATTAGCATCACTAAAGAAACAATCCTATTTAAATTCACTGACTACAAAAATAAGTGTCAAAAATGTTTACTGGCTCCCGGACTATTTATAAAGGTGCGAGTGTCGCGCGCTCGCGCAAACACAAACACACACGCACACACACACACACACACACGGGACCAGCCCCCTAATACGTCCATGTCGTTGGTAGTACTCGCGCAGACCCGAATTTTTCGTGTTTGACTGGCTGTAGCTCAAAAACTGTCCATTATTTAGCTTTGTGCCCATTACATTTTTTGTTCAGTAGGTCATAAGCTACAACATATTAAAAAATTAGCCGATTTTACCGAGATCCAATTTCCCATATAATTAGTGCGGGGTCCTTTATCTTTGATAGATAGACGTATAGTTGGATTTATTAAATTTTTCTGTTTAAATTAAGTAAAGTAACGAAAATAGTAACGATTCGTTACTTTGTGAGTGACGGTAACGATAACGAGTTACTTTTTAAAATTAGTAACGGTAACGGGAACGAGTTACTTTTTTGAAGCGGTAACGAGTAACGGTAACGAGATACTTTTAAAAAGTAACGTTTCCAACCCTGATCCTGTATAATTTATTGTGATAATAAGAACACTATGGACGTATATAGCAAAGAATGGATATATGCATATTTTAAACATACTAGAAACGTATTTACCTTTCAACTTGTGTATTTATGTAATAGTTAGTCAGATATATTGCTAAGCCACATTATTACTTGTAATAAATAAATAAATTTGCTGACATTTTTAAATAAAAAATTAGATTAAATAGGATTAGATATAGATTAGATAGCATTTAAAAATATGTCTATACTCAATAGGGTTTTACAGCCTTTTCCCCTTTCTTTATTTTGGTTGATAATGTATGTGCATAAAATAGTTTAATAATATTACAAGATTTAAGTAATGATCTAACAATAATACACAAATGTATTTCATATTTTAGTGTTCCCATCAATAGAAGAACCATTTCCAGGATGGATAGATAATATTTATGGTCCAGTAGGACTTTCTATTGGTGTGGGAAAAGGAATAATACAAGTTGTTTATAATAATGAAAATGCTATTGAAGATATAGTACCAGTGGACATTGTCATCAAAGCTATATTAGTCGTATCTTGGAAGATTGGATTGACCACGTATGACCATCAACATATATAATTTATGCATGCGTTTGTGTGTAACTGTATTAATTTGTGAACGTGTAAAAGTTTTCTTTCTTTATTTGGAACTATCTATGTTTAAAACATGATCGTATGGATATTATCTCGTAAATTTAATCTATTTTGCTAAATTTAGGGCCGGTTGCACCAACGTCGCTTAACTCACTCTTTGTCTCACTCACTCACTTACTCTTTTCTAAGAAGAACAGTTAGAAAGAGATTAATGTCCATTACTACCAATGTAGATTAACTTTAATCTCGGTTTAATTCACTTCCCATCTTTTTCTAATTCTGACAATTAGAAAAAGATAAAAAGAAAGTTAAACCGAGATTAAAGACAATTTACATTGGTAGAAATGTACGTAAGAGAGTGAGTTAAGCCAAGGTTAAAGTTAAATGACGCTGGTGCAACCGGGCTTTAAAAAAAAATGTTTAATCGCGAGTTCGGGGCTTGCAATATTCACATTACATAATTGCTTAATGACTTTAATGATATAATAATACATTATTTATTTCGCCAGTGATAATTAACAAGTTAAGAATTTTTTAATCAACTTTAACTGGCAATATTCAATCATCTTTCCGAAATAAACGTCTGAAAATCTACGAGCCGACCAGATTTGTCAGATTCACACAGCACGTATTCAGATCAAATCGAGACGATGATATTGCTAAAAATATTACCCCAGCCAGGGTTCGAACCTGGAACCTCCCGCATTCCGTTCGGGCATCGTAACCAATTCGCATTTTTTCGCAATATAAATTAAAAACTATTTAAATTGACCAAAATCCATGGTCGAATTCATCGTCTCGATTTGATCTGAAAACGTGCTGTGTGAATCTGACAAATCTGGTCAACTCGCAGATTTTCAACGTTCATTTCGGAAAGATGATTGAATATTGCCAGTTAAAGTCGATTAAAAAATTCTTAACTTTTTAATGATATAACTTTTACTCAATATTTGTAATAATGTTTCACTTCTGTTTAGATTCTTGTCATCCGTATGTCCATTATGTTTACTTTGCTTTTCCTCAAAATAATTATACCTTAAGTACCTATTGTTTTAATATCAAATAATTTTTTTTTGTATAAAATACTTTTTTCGTATAAAATAAGACTACAAATTTTTTAAATAATTTAATAAGAATTTTATTATATACATATATTTACATACAGGATGTTAAAAAATTTATTGACCAATCAAAAGGTACAGGTAGATTGGGTCAAACTAAGGAGAAAAGTCATGTACCATTTTTCAAAATTTGCAATAGTTAATGAGTTATTAATTGATACGTCTGAGCGAATGAGCGCATAAGAAGCACACACACACACACACACACACACACACACACACACACACACACACACACAGTAGGCCGGACTCGACAAGAAAATGTTGCGCGGCGCACGGTGAGCGGCGATGGGCGTGCTGTCGCGCGGTTCGGTGACCCCGATATGCGCTTACTCGCTCAAACGTACCAATTAATAACTCATTAACTATTGCGAATTTTACAAAATAGTACGTGACTTTTCTTCTCAGTTTGACCCAATTTTCCTGTAACGAAAGGTTGGTCAAATTTTTTGACACCCTGTATATTTTTAATACAAATTTAATAAGCCGAAACATGTTAAATGATTAAAATTTGTTAATAATATTTTGCATATCACATAATAATTCAAAATTTTGCAAATTTTTTTCTGATTTCTGAAATTTAATTCAGATCTTACGAAACTTTATATAAATTATTAACCTGTTTTAATTACATGTAATTAATTAATATCTTTGCTTGCTTTTAGCTTTACAGCAGGTTCCACTTTTGTTTTAAACTGTACAAATCAGAAACCCATGACATACCAACAAGTTACGTTAAGTTGTTTCAACTCTGAAGTGCCTCTCGAAGGAATTGTCTGGACTCCTGGAACATTTACTGATAATTTTACTCTGTACTACTTACTTACGATGTTATTGCATATCTTGCCAGCTACGTTAATAGATATAATATTGAAATTCTCTGGACGTCGACCTACGTAAGTTTTAAATTAAATATTTAATTAGTTTAGCAAATACAAATTATTCATACATTTGATAAAATTGATGACACATAGATACTCCGCAAATTGAAATAGTAGGTACTTCCACTTTAAAAAAAAAAAAAAATATTTCTCTTTATCATAAATAAACCTTGGGATACTTTGTCTATATTCTTTCTCTGTCTACTTCTCTTTATTTTTTTAACCAGCTTTTTTCTCTACATATAAATAAACGGAATCTTTTTTTTAGAAAAAAACTTTTTATATAAAATTATATCTATATTTATTATATCTATCTATATTTCTATATTTCTTTTCATTTGTAAAACAGCCGTGTTAAATCGAATTGAATTTATTGTTACCATTTTTCCGCGATGCTGATTAGTTCTCTTATTTGGCCCGCTTCGTGCTGCGAGAGTAACTGTCAGCCCAAGAATCGCGTTTTTACAACTAACAATTCATGCATGATGTCAAATAAATGTAAAAATTAAATTAAAGATATTTAATGGCGCGCGCAAAGGCACTTTGTAGTATTCTAGTGTTTATAAAAAGTGTATTTAAAAACCTTTGCTTGTTTTATTGAAAATTCTGAATCTATAGATTTAGTACTATAGTTGAAGATGTATCGTTATAACTGAACCGTTTTGGATTAATAAATAATATGCAAATTAGTCTAGTACGGTTGCAGAGAAATGTGTATGTGGTCAGTCGTGCTGTGGGACATTTCTCATGTAATAGTTGGAAATTCAGCAATACAAATAGCTTGGCTTTAATATCCTCAATACCACCTGATAATAAAAATATGTTTTCTTTCGATTATTCCGATTTCAATTGTGACGAGTATTTTACGTAAGTAATATTTTTTATTATAAATAATACCCAGATAGCAGAGTAACGTCAAATGACGTATTAATAATGTCTTAATTACATCTGTAACTTCAATAATACGTCATTAAGACGTCTTTAAACGTCATCCTGCTACCTGAGTATATTTAAAATGGAAGTAATTTACAACCAATAAATGTTAACATACAACAATTAGTATACAACAATTTATTTTACGTTTTTATATAAAGGAATTGTAAAATTGGCTGTAAAAGATTTCTTCTTCATGAAGATATGAGTGCAACCAGATTGGATGCAGCTAGAGTGCATAAAAAAAGGTATATATACATATAAGTAAAAGTATATTTATAAACCAGTATTTTTATTATTTAAATATAGGTATTTTTATTTGCGTGATATCGTTGTAAAATCGGTTATTAGGTAACATATAATAAAACAGTTGGAATAAAATGTTTAATTTCTTTTCTGAAACCAACAGATGAGACAGTCCAACTGTTTGAAAAATAGTTGATTAATAATAGTATGACTTATATATTAATTATAATAATGTATAATTATAGCAATCACATCTCATTGTCAGATAAATTTTTTGAAAAGTTTGAAGCCTTAATTACGCGTTTGATCTTAAGGGGGATGGTAAGGTTTGAAATTAAAAAATTTGATTTTTTGTTCTTTACATATTCTGATAGTGTGATCCTTTAAGAATATTTCCCTTTTTTATTTTTTGAGAAATTCGCAAAATTGAGCTCAGGAGAGCCAAAAATGTGAGACCGTGAATGGCCGGAAAAACTAGCTTTCCAAACTTTAACCGCGTTTTTCTCGAAATGGCATTTTTCGTCAGTTTTGCCACGATAACTCAAGAACGACTGCAGATATCGACTTGATTTTTTTTTTAAATAAAAATGACGAATTTTTTTGTAAACTGAACCTATTTCTGTGCATAAACATTTATTTTTTGCAACTGTTTTAATAACAAATAACTTGAATTTTTCAGTTTTTTTATTTTTAGCTGCCATTATTCTAATCTTGACGTCCGTTTTCAGATTATAGATTCAGTTTATAGAGAGGGGTCTCACCAACAAAATAACACCAAGAAAATTGAAAAATTCCAACTCGTTTACCCGGAATCGTGGCAAAACCGCAAATCGCGCAGTTGCCTTCAATTGTTAATATCACCGTTAATTAAGTGTTTATATTTTTGGGACTTTTACGTCTTATTTTGTTCATTAAGAAAGCACTAAAAACATTTTTAAAAGAAAAATTATGTATGTTTATTTGTTTGTCCGCAAACGATATTGGAATTTCATTCAATTTTCGGCCGTTCAAACCTTACCATTCCCCTTAATTGTCTCAGCGATACAGGAAGATAGGTAAAACTGCTGTTTAGGGGACCCACCCCCAATGACCTTGACCTTGACATATATTGTCAAGGTCATCCTCCTGAGTAACCTTCAAAAGGTTTCAGCCGTCGCTCATTGTTTATTGAAAAGTTATAAACAAAATAAATTTGATGATCTTTTTTCAATAAAACCAAAACAAATCGTTTAACTTGTCGACTATTGCGATTAAAAAATCTGTCACCAACGAAATGCAGCGATACGAGCATGCGCCGTGGCCACAATCACGAAATTTTAAGAAGTAAAGCACACTGTAACCTATATAGGTCACAATCACGAAATTTTAAAAAGTAAAGCACGCCACTAATCTATATAGCTTTAGTAAAGCGCGCCACTAACCTTTACTTCTTAAAATTTCGTGATTGTGGCCACGACGCATGCCTGCGCATTACCCACACAACAATTAGTTTGGGTTAGGTTTTTGTTGTTAGTCATTACTGAAAACAAATAGTAATGATAATAAAGCAGAAAATAGTTGATATATTAAAAAAAGAACTTTATTCGTCGAAAAAATACGTTTTATTCATTAAACTTATTTTGTTTATAACTTTTTAATAAGCAATGAGCGACGGCTAAAACCTTTTGAAGGTCACTCAGGAGAGTGACCTTGACGATATATGTCAAGGTCAAGGTCATTGGAGGTGGGTCCTTTAAACAGCAGTTTTACCGGAAAAGATTTTTAATAGTTACTTGTAGATGTATTAATCAGAAATTACATACGGCTATCGATGTGTGTTGTATGATGCAAGTTACAAGGTATTAAGAATCCTGGTACTTGTCGCGTGGTCATGTCAGATCGTAACGTCAGAGGCAAAAAATGACACGTTGAAAATTCTTGCGTGCTATTTTCAAATAAAAAGATATTTAGATGAAAAAAAAAACACTTCGGAACGCTTTAGTACACTTATAAAATTGTCCAAAAAACTATTCTTTTTCCTTGACAGTTAATAGACAGCCGTAAAATGAATATGGTACAATGACTATAAAGTCATGCGCCTGCACATATGTATAAACTTGCACGACTAGGCGAGTAGTGTGTATAGACGAGTCCCAGAAGCCTTAAGAAGAAAGATATCGCTATGTATACATAAGTTTCAGTATATATTAATTAAGAAAACAAATTTTTCATAATTTACTGTTTAAGAGGCACGATAATCAAAATAATGAAGATATGTATAAATATATTAATATATTTTTATTCTATTATTTTAGAGTGTATCTGTTTGCCAAAATGGTGAAAGCTATCATCTCTATTGGTATGCTGTGGATAATATATAAGTGGATCTGCTCTTAGAAAAAAAAAAACCATTTAGAAGAAAGATTATACATATCTAATAAGACAAAAATAAAAATAAAAATCTATTCCAAAGATATTTTATTTGTTTTGAACTATATCCCCAAAAATAACGCATTAAAAATGAAATTCCTTTCTACCATTTAGAAGATGGATTATACATATACTTAAGGAAGGTTTTAAAATCTAATAAGACAAAAATAATTATTTTTGTCTTATTAGATTTTAAAACCTTCCTTAATATACTTAAGAAAGGTTTTAAAATCTAATAAGACAAAAATAATTATTTTTGTCTTATTAGATTTTAAAACCTTTCCTTAAGTATATGTATAATCCATCTTCTAAATGGTAGAAAGGAATTTCATTTTTAATGCGTTATTTTTGGGGATATAGTTCAAAACAAATAAAATATCTTTGGAATAGATTTTTATTTTTTAATGTTTCATGACTTTCATGTGTACATGTACATGTGTTCTATTTCTATTATAGTTCTTTTCTTTATGCTTAGGGGATAGGAGGGTAAGATGACGACCTTAAAGTTTGTCGATTTTTCCTAATTGCTGTAATGATGTAAAATAAATGATCTATTCTTTTTAGATTCACTAAAGCCTTCTGAGTCAACTGTAAAAATTAAAAAATATTAAATAAATTAGAATTTTTAAAAATTTACATTTTTTAAGAACGTGTCGTTTTCGTCATCTTGTCCCCATATGTAGGTAAGATGACGAAAAGAGTCAAATTAATATAAGTTAGAAATGTACATTTATGAATAAAAAAATTTATTATATTATATACTTACATTATTTTGGTATTACAACGCAGTTACAGACATATAGTACAACTGCTTTATTTTTCAAAAATAACAAAATCAATGAATTGCATATATAATGAAATTCACTTACAGGTCACCATAGTATCAAAGAACTAATTATTTGCGTCACGTTTAGGTTCAATGCAGAACATATAATCTATTAACCTGCATACACAAGTTAGTGCTTTATCTTGCAGATGACGCGTAGCTCAGTGAGCTACGCGAATGATTAAAGACACCCAAGGTCCGTGGTTTGAATCCCGGCTCGGGCCTGTGGACTTTTTCCCTGTTTATAGGGAGGAGTTTAATAATCCTGGGTTGGCGGTTCACAGACTGAGAATCCAAAAGATTCAAAGTCTGTAAGGCTTAAAATCCGTATAGGATTAAAAATTTAAGGATTTTTTGAGAGGTGTCTTATAACCTCGCTATAAAGAGTGTTCCCATGTGGTCATAGAGCGTTGACGGCACGTTAAATACCCCAATAAATTTTTTGTGCTTTATCTTGTCCGCGCACGACGTTTGTCATCTTACCCCGCAGTCATCTTACTCCGTGTTTATTTATTTATTTAATAAAAATACTATAATACGAGAAATAAAAAATATGAATACGTTATTGTATACGTTTTTAGCTACAGGATGCTGTGATTTTATAAAGAAAATGAAAGTATTTACTATAATAATGTCATTCCTTATAAAAAAAAACACCAAAAAATTACGTATGGGTGCATCCAAAAAACACATTTCTTATTATATTATCCATATTTGTCGACAGATTGAAATCAAATTACATACATATATGTACTATTATCTAAAGCCTTTAATGTCGAGTTCAGCATCGGCTCGTTATATGTTATTAGCTTAGAGAAATTAGCAATTCGTTATCTTACCCCCCTTTCTCCTATATAACTGTATATCTGTAATCTGTATATGTGTACGCAAAAGGATAAATCAATATATACTGTGATGTCCGCCGATGCATTTTTTTTCCTCCTTTTTTTTGCGGACGCCCATGCGTTAACTCTCTCTCGTTGCGTGCGTCTTATTATTAGTTGCTTCATTATACGCTTTAGTTATTAAGAGTATTATTAGTAATCGCTTGTTCTATTTTGCGGGGAAACTAAACCAGTAATGGGGAGAACGTGACTTCGGTCGGCAATATTTTAATTCGTTAGAACGAAATAATAACAGATATAACTCCTGTAGCGTTCGCCGGTCCTACCGCGCGGAAAGCGTTATCTGACTGCCTGCTATCTTGCCTATTCAGCACCATCTTCTCAACGCGTACATTACATTTTCATTCTTTATATTTTACGTCGTACATAACGCAAAAGCGAATTAACCCAGTCAGATCGCAAGGAGTAACGACACATATAAATATTGTTATCACAAACTATTCGAGCCCACCGAACGCGTTCGTTTACTGGTATTATTGCTTATTATTGCACCGCGCGCTTACCCACGTGCGTTATACGCGCGCGCGCGTACATCTCGCTGTTCGCTATTTTATGTTCTGCCTTCGCTACGTAGCTGTAGATTGATTAATCCTTATTAGCGTAGATTAACACAAGCGTAACTCTAAGCCAGCCGCCTCACGACAATACAGCCATGAAGCAAAGGAGCTATCACACGTATACGACTCTATCACAATTTAAGTTTTCGGCACACGCATTGCATGTGCATGGATTGGCAAATTTCACCTAGAGGATATTGGCTATATGCAATTTCAGCAACGTACATACACGCACAATCACGCGCCTAGAACTTACCCCTCTCCTCGAGTAAATTTCGTTAACTTCTCATTATCTTCATTTATAACCGGTGTAACATTAACGATGGCCTCTTTTATACGTACGACAGCATAATAGATCACTCCACACACACCCGACAACACACACACACGATTACCACACTGTCTCAGGGATAATTGTAATAAACAATAACACTGATCGATTATGTGAGCTGGATGCAGCCCGCGACCCGCGTAGATACAACTTAAAATATGAAAAGACAATAGCTAATAACTTTTTGTAACGGCTTGGCAATAGATTAATAATAATATTAAGGAATGCGTACTGTCAGCAGTTTCGAGAAGGCGCGCGGAGAGCCAGACGCTCTCACGCTCACCTGAGCCGGTTATCTCGATACAAAAGCTGTCCTCAGCATCTTCCCATGGCGAAATACGCCTCGCTTCTAATAGCCGCTAAAAAAATAATTAAACGCAAACTCCTTTTCGAGCTTACAGTAAATGAAATTTGAAATCGATCACAGATGACAGATTACAAATATAGTAACAGACGTGCACCAGCAGCAACAGACAGCGCCGACGCTAACCGCTCGCCTTCTCCCGCGCTATAGATTATCTAGAATCCTAGGTTCATAGGCTAGATTGAAGTAGGAGCAACCCTGCGTAGTAATTAAGTCGCTTATTCGAATTTATCCGTAGTTAATAACAATAGGATACAGAGGAAGATTTCTGTACCGAGCGACGTTTGCACTTGATACGCACGGCTCACGGGCCCTTTCCCTACCCTCGTACTGCACCGCGCTCGGCAATATAAGACCCTGCCTCGAGACGCGGGCGCTTCTTGTGCCGCGAATTTTTCAACAGTTAACTTCACGCTATTTGATTTCAAGTTCACGAACTTAGAGTATATTTCAAATTAGAGTCAGTGAGAACTCTATCAAATAGAGTCAGTGCGAGCTCCCCGCGAGATCCTCAGGTAACCAGCCCGAGAGTGCGTATCACGGGCCACTCGCAAGGTAGCAGTTCCATCCGGCAACAACAAAGCGACCTTCGATCAGATCTTTAAGTAAACGAAACCTCGTAAGTCACAATCTCGCGTTACTCGCCATTATACCGTCGCAAAAGCGCCCGCCTGTTCTTCCGCTCGGCCCGGGCAGCGCTTTGTCACCTCTATCTCGTCCCGCCATCGAACGTAACAATCGTCTTAATTCTTCACCGTTCGTTTTTCGCGATTGTAACAACGGAAGGTGACTCTTGCTTAATAAAAAATTATGTTTTAATTTCTTTACCGTTTATCTATTGCGTTATTAATTTTGACACTGAGGATTGTTCGATATCGGAAACGAAACGTTGTATGTGTAATTTTGAAATTATGTTAAATATATAATTTTATATCACTAAACCACCGGATGGTGTGCACCACCTCCAACCCGGAATTCCCGAATCCTGTGCCGGCCCTGAGCACCAACTCCCGGTTACGGCACAACAAGGCAAACAAATTGTTTAAAACATGCCAACCCTGTTTTACAATAATCAAACTAAAGTTGTTTAGTTATCAGACTCGACAGTATGATGACTATAATTACAACACACTTGAACACACTCTATTATAGTAGGTATATAGTATACAGTCAAAACATAGGTACGCGTTTGTTACTTTTATTCACAAGACTTCCCCGCGATAAAAAATCAGTCTTATTAATGAGCACACTGTGTATAATAGTATTTTGTAAGTAATTACACATAGATATTGTTATTTATGTTCCTATATGTTGTAGAAAGTACAAAAAAAGTTTTGCTTCTATACCATACTTTGATGTCAGTTTTTAAAATTTTTATTTTACACTATAAATAATGATTTCTTACAATCGTCATTGTAAAGAAAATTGTAAAAAAGTGTTGAAAAATTATATACAGTAAAAATATAACACATATATTAATTCGAATTCTCATCTTCCACGTCTTCCTCGTCTTCCACATGCTCGTCTTTATGCCAATCGACATGATATTTTTTGATAGTTTTAGAACTAATGCCAGTTAAAGTATGCTTAAAATATCTTGTGGCAAATTTACAAGCTGTCTGAAATATTTTTAATTTGCGCTCATTCATCCCCTTCGTAATGTTATGCGATAAATCGAATGGATCTTGCACACTTAGCGCCGTTACAGTAAACCGTTTCGGTTTTTCTTCTGTATAACGGTCTTTAGGACGTTTTATATAATTAACGTACGGCGTCAGTTCTTTCATATAAATACGCTCTGAAAACGTAGATTTATCTAACGCTTGACCCAATAACGGACAGATTATTTCATAATTGTAATTAAATTCTGAATAAAATGTAAAAAATCCAAACAACAGTTCTTCAAAAGTGCGATCTGTTTGTCCGACAGGAAAATCGTAGCTCACACCAGTTTCCCAACCTAAACAAAAAAATAAGTGTACATAAATAAAATAGTCCATTATAAAAAAAGTACATGAGCATGTAAAATACAACATACAAATTAGTAAAACAACCCAGATAACAAAACGCCTGTTATATTTATGAATTAATATGTAAATTTGTGACGAGCGTTTGCGCAAATAACATGTAAAGCTGCGTCTGCAATTAAATGCTTAGCAATATAGTATTGAATTTGTTTCAAGCAATGGTTTATACAATATTTGTTACATTTTTCCAGCAACAGTTTACGCCCTAAAGTTTCAGCTTACATGCATATTATCGATAGAAACAAGTTACATATATACCTATTGTTGCTGCAAATAGTTTGCAGCAAGAATTTAAGTATGTAGGGGAATTGTTCCTAAAACGACATACCCGGGCAAAATGACATAGTGCTAGTTTAGCGCTTTACATCTCTGCTAGAGGAGCGCTAATACATTTAAATGTCGAAATCTATCATGTCTTTAATACCTGTTGTAAGTTAGTAATGAGTGTACGCTTGTGAATGGAAATTTTGCCATTTAATCGAAAATCTAAGTATAAAAAATTATTTTAGCACATTTCTCTTTAGCTCATTACTTTATTTCTTTGTTTAATATCTAATATTTTTATGTTTTATCATTGAGTATTCTTATATGAAGCCATGCTGTTGCACTTGTATATTTTCCTAATACAATCTAACTTTTTATTTTATGGATAGAAAAATTTTACTAGTGACGGGCAAAATAACATACTAATTATTTTAGGCCGGCAACCGTATGCAATATTGCTCTGATATCTCCAAATATAAAAAGTGCAACAGCATGGCTTCATATAAGAACACTCAATGATAAAACATAAAAAGATTAGATACCAAACAAAGAAATAAAGTAATGAGCTAAAAAAAAGCCAAAATAATTTTTTAAACTTACGATTTCGATTAGGTGGCAAAATTTCCATTCACAAGCGTGCACACACTACCAATTTGCAACAGGTACTAAAGACACAATGGATTTTCGACGTTTAATGTATTGTCGCTTTTCTAGTAGTGATATTAAGTATCTAAACTAGCACTATGTCATTTTGCCCGATATATCAGGACAAAATAAACAATTGTAGTGTTTTGTTACATAACTAATGTAAATATATTGTTACATAACTAATGTAAATTTATAAAAATTTTTAATTATTATAATACCAAACTATGTTTATCCTAAAGTGTTTCTAGACGAGTTACATAATTTTTAAGTATTACAGAATAAAATAACAATGTTTTTAAAAAAAGTATGTCGTTTTTGGCACAATTCCCCTACATATTTTTGCTGTAAAAGCATAAATGTAACTCTGACGAACTATACGATTCATGTTCACAAAATGTTTGTGGCAACATTACATAAATTATTTCCACGTTTGCATGATTTTGCATTTACACATTCACGTTTTGCTCTCTCTCTCTCTCTCTCTCTCTCTCTCTCTCTCTCTCTCTCTCTCTCTCTCTCTCTCTCTCTCTCTCTCTCTCTCTCTCTCTCTCTTTCTCTCTCTAGCAGGGATTGTTAATTTAATTTTATAAATTACTTATTGGCTTAGCCATTTTTTCTATCTGATCAAAACTGATTTAAATTTAATAATTAATAACCCAATAAGCTTTTTAAATTTGATTATAAAAAGTTTTATATACACATTTAATTGAATTTTTATTTAATTTAGATTAATTACTAAAATACAAGATGCCCTAAAATTACCAGATGTCCTTTCACTGACAGATTCTGTAGAACATTTTGAAACAAAAACTTGTGCAAAAATGCCAAAGCTATAACCCAGACTTGTGTGTATACACATTATATAAACACTTACTATACTGGTGAATGTGTACAATTACTCAGAATTTTAGAGAAAGTATACATATGTATATATAATAAAAAAGATATCATTACTTACCACTGATTCGCCATGATTGATTTTTCAATTCAATTAAGCGTGATATGCTAGGAAATATTTTTTCATTTTGCAGGTAAAAAATAACGCACCATGCAAGCGCGTAGCTTGTTATAAAATTTGATCCCAAAAAGCGGTTGAAATTTCGTAACCATTGTTTCAAGTATAAAATTAATTCCCGACATACCGGAAAAGCCTTATTAAAACGCCTGAAATAAATTATAATTAATCGCAATGTAAAGGACCAATGTTATAAAAAAAATTATATAGTATATTCTTTTTTTTGCAAATAGATCAGGGGAGACAAACTTACTTAATCATTTTTGTTTTTTCCACTCCTAGTCCACTTGACACTGTTATGTCGCTACTAAGATTAGAAGCAATATGTATTATCCTAATTATTGGTGTTCTACAGTTTAATAGAACTTTCTCTATTCTCCATTCCTTCTTCAGAGAAAGCTCATTCTCAATTTTTTTGAGTATTTCTTCAGAACGTGCTTTTGTGATTTTTCCTCCATATGTGTTGTAGCCTGTATTGTAATGATAGAATAAAAGTTATTGTTAATAGATACAATAGCACGATTCACAAAAGAAATGCGAGACTATAATAAACTAGTTTTCAATAAAAATAATTGAAAACCAGTGAAATAATCCTAAGTTAGATATTACAGATTATAACTTGTTTTACATGTAAAACAAAAATATTGTTTTCCTATTTTTATAATAATTACATTCTTGTCCTCAAAAATTATTATCATGTACGTTCTACAGTCATTAGATATTATAGGTACTTTATGGCCCATATATTCTCAACTCTCTTTTATCGATAAATGTGCGCATTTATTTCTGAAATGTTATAGTTCATGTTACATATACTACAGCATCTCAATAAATGCGCGCATTTATTCGATAAAAGTGCGTTCAGAATACGGGCCTAATTATACATAAATCAGCAATATCATAATTATTGAAATATTATTTGCATGACAGAAAATTAATAGAGATCTATTTCCATAATATGAAAGGTAAAAGCGATAGTTATATTAAAATATTAATTACCGTTTTTATGGCAAATCTAATAGCTGTATATACATATATGTATTATATGTACCACATCAATACATAAAAAATTTTAATAATTATTAATAATTATATAAAATTATATAAGATTATATAAATGAATAAATAAATATAAATTAAATTATAAAATTAGCTTACCACAATCTAAAAACACGTCCAGATCGCTATCAGGTAAAGCCAGTCCGCACTTCCTCGATCCGAAAGGGTATACTCTTATATTTGGAAAAATTGCGATTAAATCTCTCTTCAAACTGTGTAATAAATTAGTTACTCCCGTATTTTGTAATGCGAGGTTAGACTCCGTAACAAGCATTTGTCTATTTTGTTTAACATATTTTAATAAATCTAAACAATCTTTAGGCATGTGTTCTATAAAAGGATAATAAGGCATCCTATCCTTATGATCGTCTTGATCATCATGTCGTTCATACGTTTTCTTATGTCCAAACCAACGTAATAAACAGGCGTGGCAATAGTAATTATTAAATTTTCTTTTTCACTTTCAGGTATTTCCGCTAATCGTGTTGCGTGGGCGGCATCATACTGCAGATGTTTAATAAAGTTCATTTCTGAAGAATTTTCATAATTACACAGTTCGCAACGGCATCTCTCCACTTTTTTAAACAAAAACTTGCGTGTAATTCAGTCATTATTTTTTGTACTTCTTCATCCGCTTCCAATTTACCTTTGAAATCTTGGTGCGCGTTGCTTGTTATATGCTTATGCAAGGATTCATAACAGCCATCGATTTCAGTCTCGAATTCTGTATTTTCTATATGGTTTCCTACACAACATAACAAACACCTATAAGGCTGATAGAAATTAATAATTATTTCATCGTCTATTTGTCTTTTCGATGACGTGGTAGCCAGCCATATATATTCACGTAATATTCATATTTATCACCAAATCTTTTCTTTAATTCGTCATGTGGTACTGTAATATATTCAAGGGCTAATTGTGCTAGGCTAAATTGTTTTTCACCTTTCGATTTCTTTTGATCTTTTAATCTACAATCCAATAATGACGAGGAAACGCAATTTCTTATATGCCGAATAAGTTGTGCAATCACAGAGGGCTTTGACTTTACGCGAAATACTTTTAGGCAAGAGAAACAGTAAGGCAGAGTAGAAAGATTTATATCCCTTAGAATGTGAAGAACATTGAGTGCAAATGTGTCAATTAGTATGTGTTTCATCATATAAGAATCATATTCGCGACTGTAATAGGGTTTGTTTAGATCTCGAAAAATATCTGGACAATTATGTATATAAGTATCCTCTTCATACTTTTCATACTTCGCATCTTCCGAACCGATACTTGATGCATTCTTTATATATGGAAACTGTTCTGAAACATTACTATTATCTTTTTCATTTGCGGGCTGAAATATAGCTTCGTCTATCTGATTGTTTGCAGTTGTTATCGTATCTTCTTGCAAATTATTATTTATATTTGTATTATCTTTTCCATTTGCGGGCTGATATGTAGCTTTGTCTATCTGATTGTTTGTAGATGTAATCGCATTTTTTCGAAAATTATTATTTGTATTTCTTGTACTCTCTTGTCTTTCATTAACGAAGTGCAAGGCGCATGGTTCATTACGTTGCAGATTGAACTCTATGTCTATCTGTAGACGTTTTACATTCTTCTTTGTTATTTTCTGTTTTTTCTTCCCTTTGCGGAAAGAGATTTTCGAAACATTTGTCACGTTATCTGATGTCATACCGTTCGGATTGTCGCACGATTCTGACAATGTCACATTTATTTTAAGTTTTATATTTGATGAATCACTTTCGTCATGTCTCCTCGTTTTCTCCATGATATTCCAGAATCTGTAAAATACATAATCTTTACGTTAAATAGACATTTACGTGTTCCAATCTCTATCTATGTAATTAGAAATTTATTTTTTTGCAGACATTTTAGTTGACATAAAGATATTAAAATACGTGTGTAATATATTTGAATAATGGAAATGTAAATAAACGTAGAAAGTGATCGAGTCGTTAGTCATTTCTTCTGTTTATTTGCGTAAATACTAGTTCTTTCATTATCGTTACATTTGTACCTTATTTCTGACTCTGTGTAAAATTTGCGTAATATAATTTCAGAAATAAATTCTGATGCATTCTAATATATTTACTAAATTTTGTGTAAATGCGGCCAATAAAATAACAAGTTATGAGACCAAAGGCTCTACTCTACCTATGGCTACCAGCATCGAATGACACTTATTGGTGTTAATAAAAAAATTATTAACGCTATATCATATTAGCTTTTTCTAATGATTTGTTCGACTCTTTTAATTATAATTGAAGATAAGGTTTAAACAGAATGTTGTCTTCTCATTTGGAATTTTGGACAGAAACTGAACACAGAAAACTGAACCTGACAACCTCCGAGAAAAATTTTCCTAAATTCCTTATCAACTAGAAATGAACAATCAAAACAGCACGAGTTGTGTGGAGCATATTTAAAAACGTCGAATTTGATTCATTAAATTTAAAATATGTCGGAATATTTTGGAAGATTTCTTTAGCTAAATCAGGAGTAATGGATGCGATAAACCCGAGAAAAAACTTTTTATATATAAAATATGTTCATATGTGTTTTCTTCCTTTTATATAATATCAGTACGTATATATAAAAGAAATAATAGAAATACAACTTTTGCATTGTTTTCTGTGCCAAAATTCAGCTTGCTTTCATTTTTTCCGAGGTCAAACCCTAAAGTGACTGTACTATATCATTGATGTCCTCGAAACTTCTTCCCTTCAGGGTGATTTTCAGTTTTGGGAACAACATCCCAGGTAGCAGGATGACGTCTAAAGACGTCTTAATGATATATTATTGACGTTAAAGAAGTTATTAAAAGATGTTATTAATACGTCAATTGAAGTCTGCTACCTGGGGTGAAGCCCGCAGGGACCAAGAGAAGCTATTGAGTTCGGCGGTCACATTCCTTTGTTATTGACGTCCTCGAAACGTTTTGCCTCTCTTGCGACACATTTAAACAAGCATTTAATGATCTATACAAACGATGTCATCAATGTATATACAACTCGCTGGGGAATATATTAAAAATTAAGCGTTTATTTTACTGTATGTTACGTATTGTAATTTTTATTTCATCAGTCCTGAAACTTTTTGTTTGACTTTATACACGGAGAGAATTTTCTCTAAAAATTTACCCTGAAATTCATGGTAATCGTAGGGCAACATGGTATTTCAAAGATTTTTATGCAAGTTTCTCTGATTAATTTCTACCACAATAAAAAATATTAATGTCTACTACAATAAATATAAAATATATTTGATTAATTTTACTAAAATACATAGTAAAATCTCCATAATTTCAAAATATATTAAAATCTTATGATTCTTTATTGTTTTAAATAGAATAAATGCCAAGTAGCGCTAAACATATAAAATATCTTATATAAATTTTACAATGCAGCATAATACATATTTTAATCTGACTTATTGTTAGTTGCTCATGATAATTTTACCATGCAGCATGGTAATTTATCGGCTATATTTGATGATTTTCGATTATTTTCATTGTCGGGTGTGTCTAGCTACGTATTATAGATAAACTTGTATAAACAAGAACGAGAAAGAAAGGACCGTAGCTCAGAGGGATGTGCGCTGGGGCTCGTGAGCCGAGGATCCGAGTGTTCCGAGTTCGAATCCGACCTCCGACCAAACTAAAATCGTTTTTATTTGATCGCCACCTCTCGGAATAAGGTGATGCAACCCACCGAGAGTATCTTGCTTGCCACGTGAATTCTCCTCTTTGGAGATCCCTCAGTTTGGGGGTGTTTAATTAGAATGTTAGCAATCATGCTATACCAAATATACATTTTAAAAAATTTTACATAAAAATATGTAAATTTTACGAAGCGCATTGTAAAATTATTGCCTTGGAACACTTTACAATCTGCTTGGTAATTTTTATTATGTTGTTTATATAATGTCTTTTTCATATTTAAAAAATTTCTTTTATTACCAATAATATTTGACAGATTGTCAAGTTGTCCCAAGCTTATTACCAAACATAGCAAAATTTGTAGTGAATTTTGCGTTAAAATATAACGAAAAATTCTCTCCGTGTAGAAACACAATTATATACTTACATAATTACATTCATAATTACATACGGATAATTTATTTTATTTCCACAAACTTGACTTTTGTAAAAAGAACAGCTGGTACAAAATTATCTTCTTAATTATTTTTTTATTTTTTTTATTATTTTTCTTGCACGAACACAGATTATAAAGAAAAGAAAACATATATGGACATATTTTATATATTTATTATATAATTATATATAAACATTTCTTTCCTGGAAATACAAATTTCTAACAATTTTTTCAACTTTACGTTGAAATAAACTATCTTTAGGGAGAATAGATCGTTTTATCCGGTCAGATTCCCATTATTTGAACAATTTTGAAAAGATTCATGTAATAATTTGTTTCATTTGTTCAATAAAAAGTTATAACTTTTTATAATTTAATTGAACTTAAACTTGATATCCCTCTAATTACTACCCGGGGTACCCTGAAATACCGTTAAGGGGTTACATGGGTCTTGAAGGCAAAAAAGAAATCTTATTTTCTTGAATTCTTTTTAAAGATACGACATGAGTTACACAATTTATTTTTTTTTATATGAAAGTACAACATGTAAACAATATTTCCTCAAAATTTCAAAGGAAAATATTAAAAATTTAGCCGTTGGCATTGCTTCCAGTAGACCATCCAGAAAAAGCGGTAGTCAGCATAACTTTTTCAATTTTTATCTGAAATAAAAAACCCAAAGTTTTCTTATAGTAGGTGAGTATAGCTTGTCCTTGAACGAAGGATTTAAAAAAAAATTGAAAATTGAATTTTTTGTAGCGTTTCTTGCAAAAGATGTCATAATTTGGGCATAAAATTAGGACATGTATTGGCTTGTAAAATGGTTTGTAATCGAAGATAAAATAAATCCTTCGTTCAAGGACAAGCTATACTCACCTACTTTAAGAAAAACTTTGGGTTTTTCATTTCAGGTAAAAATTAAAAAAGTTATGCTGACTACCGTTTTTTCTGGATGGTCTACTGGAAGCAATTGCCAACGGCTGAATTTTTAATATTTTCCTTTGAAATTTTGAGGAAATATTGTTTACATGTTGTACTTTTATATAAAAAAAAAAAATAAATTGTGTAACTCATGTCGTATCTTTAAAAAAAATTCGAGAAAATAAGCTTTCTTTTTTGCCTTCAAGACCCATGTAACCCCTTAATGCGGCCGAATACCTAGCAACGTATAACATAAAAGATAATACATGTACAAAGATTCCTGGCCATTCTAGAGTATTCTTTTCAAAGATAAGAATGTTCTTTGTCCTCTTTATACGCTTTATATTATTTATTATAAAAATAATGACATGCTGAAGAAAAATACATATCGGCATCGAGTATTTTTTAGGCCATTATAAGAGAAAAACTGTCTTCCGATCATTCAAAATTGATCACAATATCAACAAGTCAGGAACTTGTCGACAAAATTACCAATAGAGAGCATGTTAAACAGATCCATGCCTCTGCATCTACTGCACCAACCCGACGCGATGCAAGTCGACGGAAAATCGTTTATGGGAAGCTCCATGACAAATGTAGCAAAAACCGACGACGATTTTCTGTCGACTTGCATCGCGTCGGGTTGGTGCAGTTGGTGCAAAAGTAGAGGCATATGATCTGTTTAGCGCTTCTCGATTGCTAATTTTGTCGACAAGTTCCTGACTTGTTGATTTAGTGATCGATTTTGAATGATCGGAAGACACAGTTTTTTCTCTTATAATGGCCTAAAGAATCTCGATGCCAATCTGTATTTTTCTTCAGCATGTCATTATTTTCATAATATATAATATAAAGCGTATAAAGAGGACAAAGACATTCTTATCTTTGAAAATAATACTCTAGAATGGCCAGGAATCTTTGTACTGTATTAATCTTTTATGTTATACGTTGCTAGGTATTCGGCCGCATTAAGGGGTTACATGGTCTTGAAGGCAAAAAAGAAAGCTTATTTTCTCGAATTTTTTTTAAAGATACGACATGAGTTACACAATTTATTTTTTTTTTATATAAAAGTACAACATGTAAACAATATTTCCTCAAAATTTCAAAGGAAATATTAAAAATTCAGCCGTTGGCAATTGCTTCCAGTAGACCATCAGAAAAACGGTAGTCAGCATAACTTTTTTAATTTTTACCTGAAATGAAAAACCCAAAGTTTTTCTTAAAGTAGGTGAGTATAGCTTGTCCTTGAACGAAGGATTTATTTTATCTTCGATTACAAACCATTTTACAAGCCATACATGTCCTAATTTTATGGCAATTATGACATCTTTTGCAAGAAACGCTACAAAAAATTCAATTTTTCAATTTTTTTTTAATCCTTCGTTCAAGGACAAAGGACAAGCTATACTCACCTACTATAAGAAAAACTTTGGGTTTTTTATTTCAGATAAAATTGAAAAGTTATGCTGACTACCGCTTTTTCTGGATGGTCTACTGGAAGCAATTGCCAACGGCTAAATTTTTAATATTTTCCTTTGAAATTTTGAGGAAATATTGTTTACATGTTGTACTTTCATATAAAAAAAAATAAATTGTGTAACTCA